>OX463845.1:31679281-31985365 GCA_949825065.1 Odontocerum albicorne | reverse complement strand
AATCCACATACCTCCGATGCTGGCATTTTACTGGTAAAACTCATGTAGACCTTAAGTTTCCCGGACGATTTCCCTCCAAGCTGATCGGTTACATATTGTACGTCTAATTTAAGTTTCTGTTGTACGTCGTCTAAAATACTTTATCTCGGCTATTAAGTAGGCTTACTCCGTATTGCTTACATTTTAATATTTGTTGTTCTTGTAGACTGAGATCTTCTGACATGCATTATCTATGCGAACCTTCGTGATTCACGCTGATAATTAATAATGGCGTCGTAAATATGTAAATTTGTTTTTAAGGTTTCATTTCCCATTATCCTGCAGCTTGAAGCTCAGTAATATCGCTTGGTCTTTGAGTATCATGGCGTATAGATGAAGAAAGCAACTCAACGGGACTCAAAATTAATAAAACGAAATAAAAATTATGGCCATTAATCGAAACAGCGAAATGTAATTGACGCAGCCACAATAGATAAAGATCATACATATCTTTTTTATCTTGGGTCTAAAATTGTTGATCGGTGACGTGAAACTGAAATCCAGAAGGAAAGGTATGATCAGTGCTTTTTTTGCGCAGTGTAACGGCGCTCCACCACCCTTTTTACGGTAAACAAAAAGCTTGACAAGAAATGAGCTCCGGCACCTTTTTTTTTTTAAAAAAAAAGCACTGACAGTGTTTTTTGCGGTGGAGCACAGTGGAGTGGGGCAACCCCCTTTTTATGGTTTACAAAAAGCTTGACTAGAAGTGCGCTCCGGCACCTTTTTCTTTTAGAAAAAAAAAATACTGGGTATGACGTAGAGAGCTACGAGTATGTCGAGGCTGGAACTGATCTGAAGGAACAGACACATTTCTCAAGGGGTGAATATATGTACGTCTTGTGAAAATCCTGATTTTCTCAATATTTCTGTATGCTTCTGAAGACAATTGTTGGGTGTTTCATGGATTGAATGATGAACAAATGCATCTATTTCAGAAAAACTAAATATCTCAGGATTATGTATTCGTCTATTTCAGAAGAACTAAATATCTCAGAAGAACACAGAAACAAATATCTCAGAAACAAATGCATCTATTTCAGAAGAACTAAGGTATGATCAGTGCTTTTTTTGCGCAGTGTAACGGCGCTCCACCACCCTTTTTACGGTAAACAAAAAGCTTGACAAGAAATGAGCTCCGGCACCTTTTTTTTTTTAAAAAAAAAGCACTGACAGTGTTTTTTGCGGTGGAGCACAGTGGAGTGGGGCAACCCCCTTTTTATGGTTTACAAAAAGCTTGACTAGAAGTGCGCTCCGGCACCTTTTTCTTTTAGAAAAAAAAAATACTGGGTATGACGTAGAGAGCTACGAGTATGTCGAGGCTGGAACTGATCTGAAGGAACAGACACATTTCTCAAGGGGTGAATATATGTACGTCTTGTGAAAATCCTGATTTTCTCAATATTTCTGTATGCTTCTGAAGACAATTGTTGGGTGTTTCATGGATTGAATGATGAACAAATGCATCTATTTCAGAAAAACTAAATATCTCAGGATTATGTATTCGTCTATTTCAGAAGAACTAAATATCTCAGAAGAACACAGAAACAAATATCTCAGAAACAAATGCATCTATTTCAGAAGAACTAAATATCTCAGGATAAGGCTTTCAGGATTATGTATTCGTCGCATTCTTCGATCACATTCGTGCAAGGAAGGCATGGAGAGACTCGTAGTCGCTGGCAATGTGGCGAGTTAGGAGCAAAATAACAATAATGCGCTGGAGCGACCAAGTGATGAGTGCTACGGGTCTGCCTTTGCCACAGGTTCTTCTGACAGCGGAATGCTGAGAGGATTGGAGAAGAATGTGCGTCACCTACATCAATCTCAGTGTGGGTCGCCTGCTTCAGCATTCAGGTCATGACTACAATGTTATACAAGACGCACATCACATTGACTTTTAAAAATATGAGTGACCATCAGTGTCAGGAGGTGTTGGCTTATAGGGAACTGATATTGTGATTTATACTGCAACATTTTCGAGGGGTGGGTTAGTGTTCCAGTCATGGATAGATTGAGTAGGTAGCTTTTGAGAACAATTTTTCAATTGATTTTTGAAACTGCCAATAATTGTCCAAGATATGTTGAAGAATTACATGACATCGATCATCGTTCGCTGACCACACTGAAAAATAACACTTGTAAATAATATTAGTAAAAAATATGCGATTCTTGTAAACATTTGATTTCGTAGATAAAAATTGACGCCATATTATATCTTAAGTGTTGCTTTATCAGCTGATAGATACAATCACTAGACGATTGAATGATCTAGAAGGCGAAAAAAGTGGTAAACAAAAATATTATGTCTTGTGTAACATATTTTACAAGTATTAACCAATTTTTATCAAATAATTAAAGTTTGAATTACCCTGCAAAGCTGGATAACGAGTGTGATGAATAATGTTAGGAGGCAATTAGAGTTGATTAATTCAAAAGTGATTAGGAATGAATGTGAACTCAAGGCTGATTTATTAAGTAAGATCAAGAACAGCACTCGGAGATGATTTGGGCATGTACTAGTAGAACGAATGAATGAAGAAATACTTACAAAAGTCCAAGGAAAATGTGATTGATCAAGTGAATTATATTTTGAAAGAAGTAAATGTAAAAAGTAAGACAAATTGTAGTAACTGTTTGAGAAGATGACTGCGGAAGAGGCGGAAGATGTGTGTCACGATAGGAAAGTCCTGCGTTCTCTCTTCTTGTTTTTCTCGCTTTCTATAGTGGGGTATTATGATAGAGCTTTTACGGCTGCTGGTCCTGTAGCGTGGAATGGTCTGCCTTTTTAGTGGTAGAGATATAGGTGTGTGAGCGGCTTAAGCAATCACTTGAAGACAACCCTTTTTGTGAAATCTTATCAAAATTTATTATTATATATGAACACTCGACACACATTAAACTACACCTAAAGTGGAACGTGTTACTATATCACATATCGGAAGATTTTTATATTCGCTTTGCACGGATTTTTCCTCTTACATAAAGAGGTTTCTTTCTTTGTAGTTTGTCTCCTTTGGTAAGTTGTCTGCGGTTTTCTTACCAATTATGTTTTTATGAACATATGTAGATGCGGGGACCTTATCTAATGACCGCAGCCCTCACCTTCCTATCCTTAAACTCAACTCATATACATATATGTTTATATTTGTTTTGTAATATTTTTATTTAGTCCATAATACAGGGTTTGAATATCAAATTGGAGTGCCCTTGAAAGTTTGCTCTTTAAATGGCGCTGTAAAAGTGTCCTTTATTATTATTATTATTAAAATCGACTTTGACTTTGGTGACATCTGATATTCGAAAAAAATATATGCTAATGAAATAATTCCAATTGTACGATCATAAAGGATCAATATATTCCTTCAGACAATCACAATCACAATGCAAGTATTTGATCGTATTCTACAATATGAAACGATAAATAAAAATTAGACACTAATTCCAAGAGTTTAATTTGCTTAAAGATAAAACCATTTAACATGATTGATGATAAAACCATTTAACATGATTGATAATATCAAGTTTAAAGTACATGATTCTACGCCACGAAGAATCGTGTACTTTAAATTTGATATTAGGACTAAGTGCAAAATACGCCACAAGACATTCTTACAAAGAAAAAAGGTCTTAAATTATCATTACCACATCATATTGTTATTCGGGTAGGTAGAGAGAAGATAGGCGCTATGAATAAAATAATATATACTCGTAGATGAAAGCGTTGTTTTGCAATAAAATATTAATTCAAGAGCGCTTTAGTTTTGAACTTATTAAAGACAGCTTATCAGTCACTCGAGCGATTCAGGTGGAATTATGTCTTGAAATAAGTTTAAAACCATTAAGTTTAAATTCATTCATTGGTTTTACGTCATGTCTCCAGAACCGCGTTTGCTAACAAGCAAACTAGAGTATAAGCCTTGGGGCGCCCAGCCAAAGGAGGCGCCCAAAGATTCATAAATAGGTTATAAATCAATATAATACTATGCATTGTTTACGAGTATAGTTAAGGCATTAACGTTGTGAAGGTTTAAATACCTTGTAATTTGTTTTATCAAACACTGTTTATTCCACTTTTTGTAACGGTATAACCCTACACTACAGGTTTCAAGGCTTTCACCTCATATTCAGGGGAGCACAAACAAGTCTTGTTTTTGCTCCCCTGAAAAGTCTTGTTTGTGCTCCCCTGAAGATGAGGTGAAAGCCTTGAAACCTGTAGTGTAGGGTTAAACCGTTACAAAAAGTGGAATAAACAGTTGTTTGATAAAACAAATTATAATACTATGCATATTTCTCGCATTCTAAGTGAATATTCGGATACATTGAATAGCACGACCGGGAGACGAAATTGTCTTCGTCTCCATTATTCGAGCCTTAAGAACTACTAGAATATACACGAAACTTGCAGTTCGTCAACGCACATTTTAGCAACATTTGCACACGTCTAACGCGTGCGTGTCTCGTTGGCAAACGAACTCTTTTAACATGCTGATACCCATTTCTTGATGTGCATAATGAGATGTATGAATGTAGAGGAAGCGAAGTATGTGTGTTTGGATAGAAAAGTGCGGAGATCTTAGATAGAAAAGTGTGACACATTATGATGATTTGATGTATTTTCAATATATACGTTTATAATTTTTATTATTTCAACGAATACTATTTGAAAAAAACAAAATTTTCCAAGAAGTTAAAAGGAATATAAAAAGCCAAGTTTGCTTAGTAATAATAATAATGTTGATTTTTGCGACTTATATGAGACCAACTTATATTGATTTATATGAGACCAATTCAAAGTCGTAAAACTTTTAGAATACTAAATCACTGAGACTTAAAGACAAAATAAAATAAATGAGAGATAAAGATTCGAACCTTGCAAAATTCAAATCAAGTTGAGCAATTGTGGAGAGCAGATCCTATTGCATCATCGTCATCGTCATGATCGCCATGCCATGTGCTGGGGATCATGACGATGATCAGGGTATGATATAATGAGGTAATAAAAAAATGCGAATTGAAAGAAAAAGTGTGGGCTGAAAATCATCTGATGTCCTCTCTGCCGTGCTCTATATTGGTGAGGTGTATCTCGAGGGGGGGGGGGGAGGTGTTATGAGAAGATGAGCTCAGACTTTTTGATAGCATCTCTATTATACGTAGTTTTTGTTATTTATTTTGAGATATACTCGTATGTGCATTTTCGGAATGTACAATATTTATATCATATATGCCATCAATAAACCTATATTTATTAAGATGAAGAAGGGAGCATTGCGATGGTTCAGACAAGTACAAATAATGGATGATAAAAGATTTACAAAAATAATATATGAAAGTAGTAAAGAAGGCATGAGACGTTTGCATATACTTAGAAAAACGTGATGCGACCAAATAAATCAAATTTTGAAAGAGAGAATAGTGAAAAGCGTTTACATGTATAATTTTTTTAATTTTTTTTATCCACTTTGCACGGATTTCTCCTGTTACACAAAGAGGGTCTGCTTCTAGCGTTAGCTTATTCGTTAGGAATAATATCAGCCAGGATTCTTCTCATACTGCTAGTCGGTACCGAGAATATATCAACCGTGTCATTCAGTTGGTTCAATATCTCTATACCACGCGTGACTGAGTGTTTAGCCATGATATTCGTCCTTAAGTTGGTATGTAGAACAGAGGGTGATTCCTTGCACGGCTATATTTATTGAATTTTGAATGTCGTCTATTTATATGAGGAATAGTAGGGGACCTAAATTGGATCCTTGTGGTATACCAGATCTTGCGATAAATTCCACAGAAGACTTGTTACGTATTGAGATCTTTCTTTTAGGTATGATGCAAATAATCCAATTAGATTATCGCTGAAGCCAAGTTTGTGCATTTTCCTAAGTAATATATCGTGATCAACTTATATATATTACGTCCGTTTGTGAAAGTTCGTCTAAGTTTGACGCAATCTGTTGTGAGAGAGAGAGAAGGTTAATAACAGTCGATCGTTTTGGCAAAAAAGCCATGCTGGTTTCCAATAAGTCTTGTTGCTACTTGGTGGGTCAATTGGTTGCACAGTACAGTTTCGAATTTTTTCGGAAGCAAAGAGAGAACAGCTACAGGTATGTAATTATGAGAGTCTAACGGGTCTCCCGATTTGAAGATAGGGCAGACCCTGGTTGTCTTCCAGCTTACGGGAAATATATTGGTATTTATACTCAAGTTAAATATGTAGCAGATGGGATTACACACGTATTTCGCACAGACTTTGAAAACACGTATTTCGTTACACGATTACACACGTATTTCGCACAGGGCTGATAACCCATCTGGTCCGATTGCTTTGTCGGTTTGCAAGGAGTTTATGCTTTTCAATACTTCTTCCTTAGAAATGGAATGGAGCGATATGCTTCTGCTGATAATAGAAGAGTATGCATGGCGAAGCGTATGTCAATGCATTATTTTTCCATTAAAATGTTTAGACTCTATACTGTAAAGTCACAGTATAAAGTCTAAACATTTTAATGGAAAATAATGCAATGAGAACTGAAATATTTCTTTAGGTGTTCTTCTCTGGGTAAATGTTATTAAAAACTGTTTTAATACTCAAAAATAGTTTTTTACCTTCATAAAAAGGAGATCTACTTTGATTACGAGTAAACACTTTTCATCAAAAATACATATCTATGATTCGATCAAGAGATAATGTAATCGATTGTGATATAAAATAAATATTATTTTATCGGAAAGAATAAATTCAGACTTCCGAAAAAAATCCCTCCATTGTGTATGTGTGCATGAATTAAGCTTAAAAAAAGATAAACGAAAAAGATATTTTTTACCAGATATAGGAGAAAAAATGATTTAATACGACAAAATTGTCTGGTCACCTTTGTACCAAGGTTCAGATTTCATAAATACGGAAAAATAATAAACGTAAAATATGAGTACCTACCTAAAAAATGCAGTGGTGTAGATATGTACGAGTATTTTACATTTATATATAATTTAGTAATAATGCCAAAATGAAACAAGAATGAGCAGATCTGCGCAGATGTTTTAATTTTTAAAATACATCTCTCGTGATCGAGTGTGATTGTCATTCATTCTGTGGGCGAAAGACACATATGCGTGTATTAGTTTATTATGTGCATGATGTTGCACTTCATCAAACTAAACTTCCAAGATACTCGGCAGATTTAATCTGCGACAAGCTTTCGTTAAGACAGTTTTGTACAATATTGCATAATATATCTATAATAATTTATGAGAAGCAGCATTTAAGCTACAGAAAAAACATAATCCTGCTGCACAATGGTCTCAGATTAAAATCAGCTGGGAAGTGAATCTGCCAGGAATCGAATTTGGGGTCCCCACTTGCTGAGCGTGAATGCTAACCATCAGACCACGGCCGCCGACTATGGAAGCTAATTAGGGTAAGCCTTGCAAGGAACTTGCACTATTAAAGTAATTTATTTTTTAAAACAGATTTACAATATAAATGAGAATATATTTTTGTCATTCGCATTTAGAGTACACACGCACAGAAGAATTAGTAAAACGAATATTTAAAATATTAAGTTATGGCTATTGCCAATCTGCCTTCCAAGTAACAGAATACAGGGAAGAAGGAAATTATCTGCACAGCAGCAGGTAGCTGCGAAACAAAGAAACCTTGAACGATACGATACTTTTAATTTACCGAATATTTCATATGATTCAGAGCCCAATCAGGGAAATTATTTGAATCTTATTCAACACTTACTAAAAATATTGCACACAAAGAAGTATTCTGCATTTATATACAATATTTTAAATTCAGATTGTAAACTAACATTTGAACGGTCTTCCTACCTAGTATTATTTATTACACGAGGATCGGGCTGGAAAAAAACTGGGATGAGTCAAAAAAGGTAGAAGAAATGCGCGCTTTGAGACGAATACACGGAGAGACAATGTATGACAAAATATGGAATAAAGTGATTAGGGATGAATGTGAACTAAAGTCTGATGTGTTAAGATGAAGGACACGCTGAGATGGTTCGGGCATGTGGAACGAATTAATGAAGAAAGACTAACAAAACAGATACATAGTGCAGATGTGTGTGGAAGGCGTGTGAGAGGAAGATCAAGAAAAGTATGGTTGGATCAAGTGAATGATATTTTGAAAGAAGGAAACGTAGAAAGTCAAAGAGGCCGTAGAAGTTGTACGAGGTGTGTGGATATCGAAGAGGCTAAAGATGTGTGTCAAGATAGGAAAATTTGGCACTCTGTTCTCTATGTGTACCCTGACAGGGAGATGGCATGATGGTATGTATGTATCTATGTAAAAACTTCTTATAAATCTTATTCTTGAGTAATCTGAATTTGTATTTTATCACAAATATTTTTATTTATATTTAACTTAACATAACTTATATAAAACCTGTTGTAAAGAAATTATCTTCTCGAACTAGTATTTGTATTTGTGCACTACATTATTACATTACATTACAAGTAAAAAATAGCACATTTTACACTTAAGTAAGTCCGATTGATAGGAAAATAAGATAATTAAGAAAGAGGCTTGAAAGCTAATCACTAAGAAACAACCATAAATTGTATTTTTTTTAATTTGTCCTACAATGTAGTTTTCTTGTTGTCCTTCAAAGATACTCTATTTTTTCACTCAAGCCTTGTTGTTTGAATTTAATTAATTGCACCGGATTTTTTTTCTTTCCTTATTTCATACATCATATTTTTAAAAGATATATATATCCTGAATTGTTGGTTTTTTATGGAAAATTTTGATACGTTATCTCTTGTCTTATAATTGTTAGTGATAATGTCAAGGATACTTCAGTGTCGTTTACGTTGTCAATAAATACTTAATCATATGACGAATAAATCGTTCAATCAAGAAAAATTCCCAGTAGCACTTTTCATTTTAAAAATAAGATAACGTAAACAAAATTTGGATTCTATAAAAAAATTTACACTTAAGGTTATTAAATATCTATTAACTCTAAAATTATGCGTCAAGAGAGTAAAGCTTATCGATCTAAGAAATATTGTGTCCTATTCTACTTAAATAACATACTTAATAATATAATGTATTTGTCTTATTAGCCATCTCTGCCAATTGAATGTAAAAAAATCTGAATATGAAATAATACAGAACACATTTTTTCTTAATCTTCACCGGGAATAAAAACAAAAACCACTGATGAAAGACAAGTGTTCAACAAAAAGGCGATAGAGGCTACAACCGAGTTGGAAATGTTAAGTTTTACCTGGTCAGCAACATTCTAAAGAGCTTAGATTTCATTTTATGAGTATTGAATTTTTTCACAAAAATAAGAAAAATTCGATTAGTCAAATAAACCTGAGTACTTTATCGATCATTTTATTACGATGTGTTTTATTTTAACATACTGCAAAAAACGAGTTTGCCTGTTGACATATTCAACTCAAGCATCGTGGATTTCAAGGTCAAAATTCACATTTACACTTGAAAAATAAAGTTGATTTATTTCGACATATAAATAAATGACTTATGCTATTTAATTACGTTATTGCAATTTGACTATTATGACTTCTATGGCTGATAGTTGTGTAAAAACATTTTATTAGTAATAATAATAGTAAATTTATTATGATGTAGATTATAAACTAAATATTTTTCAACATTCCACTTAAAATTAGATTTTTTTAGATAATTCCAATTAAGGTTTGAACTATGACAAAAAATATGAACTATGATAAATAAGTAATATTTTAAAATAATCTCAATTGAAGTTTGAACATTTTATTAAATAATTCCAATTAAGGTTTGAACTATGACAAACAATAAGTAAGATATTAATTAAATAATATTACTGAACCAAAATGTTAATTGAACCCCATCACCTAAGAATTCTTAAAAAAAATTACGATCTCCTTGGCTCCGATATAAAGATAGTTGATTTCCACCCGGAGGATTTCGGGTTCGATTCCCAAAGTTAACGAAAAAAGGCTCAGTCTGGTAAAAAGAGTTTGACTGGTAAAAAGAGTTTGACTCATTATTATTAGAGTACGCTTATTTTAAGCTCAAAAACAATGAAAATGATGACATTATACACATTTGAGTGTTATATATTTTCTCGCGTTATTTTGCTGTTATGTCATTAGTTCGTTCGCTCGTTAATTTAAATGTTTTCACGCGATTATTAAAAGTTAATTAAAATAATTTACTATTTTTTCCTTATTTGTATGGTTCCCTTACACTTATCCGCATTGGTGATTCGGATATATTTGTATTGTGCCCTTACACTTATCCGCATTGGTGATTCGGATATATTTGTATGGTGCCCTTACACTTATCCGCATTGGTGATTCGGATATATTTGTATGGTTCCCTTACACTTATCCGCATTGGTGATTCGGATATATTTGTATGGTTCCCTTACACTTATCCGCATTGGTGATTCGGATATATTTGTATGGTGCCCTTACACTTATCCACATTGGTGATTCGGATATATTTAACAGCGTGATCGCGAGACAACATCGTCTTCAGCACCATTAATCGGGCCTTCGGGTATAAAACCACTGGAGTGGGCGATAAACTTACAGTGCGGCATAGCTCATGTTGTGCAACACAACTGCACACTTTATGCGTTCTTTAGTATTGTTACCATACAAACCTTCACCAGACTGGGATCATTTTTTTATTTGGGTACTACAGGTTATCGAGCCCAAAACCTCCGGATGGAAGATTAGCATCTTACCAACTAGGACACGATAGAGTAATATAGTACAATAGAGTAATGAATGATTAGATAAGAGGAAAATATTTTATTGGAGATGGATTTTATAAATATAACCAACAATTGAATATTATGATGGTATGCGGGGAAGGCTAACAATCGAAAATGATAATTTAAGTCCGAGATTAATGAAGAGGGAAAAAAATAATGCCCAAGGAAAGAAAATACGGAAAAAAGAATTGAGAAAAGGGCGAGAAGTAGAAGTAACCGAAGGGCATTTATGACGCGATTCATGTAAATGAATGAGGCAAAAGCTGTGTGTTTAAAAATAACAGTATCGAGATATGTATCTCTGCGTACACTAAAGGGTATAGGGAATTATGGAATATATTTAACATTTGAGGTATTTATGAAAATATAAAATGGGAAAATTCATAATGCTTTCAATCGATAAAAATTCACGCGGCACATTTGTGACAAACACAATTAATTAAAATATAATGTAATATTGTAGATTAGACAATATCTCGATTGTTGAAAATATTGCAAGTGTACAAAATTCAAGGATTTTGGGTTCGGAAAATTTTCATTTCAAGAATAACACAATATTTCCGTGTAACCTAGATAGGTATTCCGTAGACAATAATACTAAAAAAGACAGATTAGCCAATTCAGGCTCTTTATTAATAAATGAAGTAGAATAAGGAAATGATTCGACATTCATTAAAAATCAATGAATAAGAGTCGATTTTTAATAAACATCTTGAGTAGGAACAACAATCAAATGATTCTCAAGTATTGTCGACCCAGAAATGTTTGTAAATATTATTGTATTAAGTTATATGGATATTTGAACCGGACATAATTAAAACCTGCTAAGATGACAGTCCACAACAGTTTTTTAGTGTCAATTTGTTCTCAGTGAGATATAGACCAAAGCCTAGTTTACTGGGGACACGACAGATGAAATGAAACAAACCCAGATCCATTAAAATTGTGTGTCCAAATTAAATTACCTGTTGTTTTTTCGTAAATTATGTATGTTCCTTGTCATATTAGGGAGCGAAATGTGGGCGTGAGAAAATACTAAAAGGAGCCGAATAAATGTTGTAGAAATTCGTGCACTGAGAAGAATGAATACGTATGGTAACAAAGTATGACAGAATAAGGATTGAGATGAATGTGAACTTAAGGCTGATGTATCGAGTTTTGTGAAAAAGAGCACTCTGAGATAGTTTGAGTATGTGGTAGAGAGTGTGGTTGAATTAAGTGAATGATAATTTGAAAAAAAAAAAGTTAAAAGCCAGAGACATCACAGGAGTTCTATGAGGTGTACGGATGTAGAGGCGAAGGATGTCTGTCGAGATAGGAAAGTCTAGCGTTCTATCCTCTCTACCTACGTCAACAGGAAAATGGCGTGATGATATGTATGTGAGTGATATGAAGGTTTAGCTAAATTGTAGAAATTCTGATATACTCGTAGTCACAGGAGTTGTCTATATTCTAAATCATTCTTACAGACTTGACACCTTGCCTTGGGTCAGCTATTTTGGATATCTGCCGGAACATAAAAAACAGCGCTTAGTAAATTTGACACCCATTGATGAAATTTTCGGTTACAATATTTTTTCAAGTAAACGAATGTACTCCAAAGAACATCAGAAATTAAAGTCTTGCGAAGTGTAACTAGTATGATATAATATATAAGAGTATGATAGGCAATCACTCGTGATCGACGATGATTGTCAGCTATCTTGGAGATGAGTCACCTGTGTTTATATTAATTAGTTTATTGTGTGCAAGCTGTTGCACTGCAAGCACACATTCTTGATATATCAAACCTAACGTTTCTATTTTAAGGAGATTTAAGTTCCAAAACAATCAACCGGTTTGATTGCTGCAGTTTTTCGTTAGGTATAGTTGTTTTTCCTAACGCTATTATAACGTTGCTAAACAGCTCTATAATCATTTATGATAAGCATCATACAAGCAACAGAAACATATAAAGGCAGATGTAAAATAGTTTAAGAATTAAATCAGTCATAAATCTGCAAGGAATCGAACTTGGGGTGGTACCCACTCAGTTAGCGTGAATGATATCGGTTAGACTACGGCCGCCGACTATACCATAACTAGTAAAACACTCAGAGATAGAAAAAATACAGAAATAAGAAAAATGTTTAAAACCGACAATTTTCGTAAGATGAGGAAGGTAGAGAAGATGTTATTGGCGGGGTTACGTTCAAAGAAAGGATATGAGCCCGGATTATCGGTAGAGTTTCTCATGATTACCCGATAAGAAGCTGCCCACCAAAGAGATGGAAGGATAGCTGGCAGTCCACATCCCAGAAATAATGTAGAAATAATAGATCAAGAATACTGTAAGAACGAGAATATTTTCATACCTTCATAACTCATAAACAAAACGTTCATCGCTTAACAATTCGTCTATTTGTTTTTTTTATTATTAACAAAAATCTTCATATATTGAATTTGTTCACATAATGACGTAGATAATTAAGTTTGGAATTAAGTGATATGATTTTTGAGGTAAGAATAAAAAAAACTCACATGACAACATAACAATCAAAATGTCCCCCGCAAAGAGAGATATGAACACAATGTATAACAGGAGATAACGACTATCACTAAGCACGTCAATAATAAAATAACAGTGGCGTAGAGAAAAAAAATCTTTAGTCCCCAGGTAAGTGCAAAATTAGATATACTATGGTGATTATATTGGAACAGTGCTAAAAAAGGCTAAAAAGTTTAAGGTTGGACATGTTCGCAGTTTACCTTAATTACGAGTATAAATAATTTTCGGTAGCGAATTGTTGATGATTAAACTGTAACTTTGTTATTAAAAATATACCAAATTTATTTTTCGTTTAATCACAGAATTAATTCCAAGACAGCTTTCATTATACATACATATACCATCATGCCTTTTCCATGTCGGGGACAGAACGCTAGACATTCCTATCTGAAGACATATTCTTCACCACTTCCATATCCATATTTTTTTTCATCTAACTTCTACGATTTCTCTGGCTTTTTGCGTTTCCTTGTTTCAAAATATCATTTACTTGGTCTTACTGTACTTTTCTTGGTCTTCTTCTACCACGCCTTCCACTCACAGGTGCAATAAATATTTGTTTTGTTAGTCTATCATCATTCGTTTGTTCTATATGCCCAAACCATCTCAAAGTGCTCTTCTTTATCTAACTCAAGTTTACATTCATCTCTAATCACTTCATTTCGTATTCAGTCGAACATTGTCATCCCATGTATTCTTCTCAGTGCACGCATTTTTACAGCATTTACTCAGCTCATTTCATCCTTTTTTCACGTCAACGTTTCACTCCCATACATACATCCAAGTTGGTACGAAAATACTGTTGTGCACTATCAAATAGCAGATATAAGCCAGACTGTCCAGTGCAAGTAATTATCGTGCAGCTATTTCTCTAAAAGTGCCAATTTAAGAAACTTCTAGCATAATTCTTTGTCATGAGCCTTGGAGGGGTTGGTTTTATCGCATAGAGACGAGTGAATTCTATGCTATAAAACCAACAGATCCAAAAGGCCAATTGAGATAACTGGCCGTTCAAAAAAGCTCGTAGAGCAAAACGAAAACAGTGTGCCACACCCTATGATAATAATACTTGGGGAACACGTACCCAAACATCCTTATCATAAAAACGGGGTCCTTAGAAATATATTATACAATAGCTTTGGATGGACGAAAACATTTTAAGGTGGAATCTAATCACGAAATACACATTTTACTGCCTTGATATTTTTAAAACACAGGTTTGAGGCACAATTATTAGATATATCAAGCTCGGGCGCTTCTGTAGACGCTAGACGCAATTTGTTCTTCTATGTTTGAATTTTTAAAGTAAATTCTGATTTATTCGATTTTCGGCTATTTGGGTATTCCTGAAGCTGTGCAAAATATCCCATCATTTTATATTTATATTATAGTTTATTTCTTGATTGGTATGTCGATAACAGTGTATTTTTGTCAATTTAACGTGTTTATTTTGTTACTGTTTTTCATATTATCATTGCGTAATATTTAATGAAGTTTTTTCCAGCACTACGAGTATTTCAATTCGATCGATCTTTGTCTGTTTCCAAGTGTTAGATATATAGGTGGCATGCGCATCTCTAGGAATCACTTGAAGATAACCCTTGTTGAGACGTCTGATGACCAAAATTTATGATTATATATAAATATTACACACATAAAATACACTCCACCTAATGTCGAATGTGTTACCATCACATATCGGAAGATCTACGAAGATTTTCGTTTGGTAAGCACTTTTTTTACCTATATGTTTTTCTAAATATATGCAGATGCTGGGAAATTCTTTATCTAATCTCAAACACCCTCTTTCTATCCCTACACTCAACTTGTTTTTTAGTAACATTTTTAATCTGCTAATAATCGTGGGTTCAAATCCCGAGTTAGAGCGTTCTTGAGAAGAGTCTGTTCTATAAACGGCGCTTTTAATTTGTCATTTTATTATTATTTAACCAAAAATAAACAATACATTTTGCGGTTAAGATACTTTTCGAATATATTATTAGTCTAATTGAGATGAAAATTTTGTAACTGAAAAACCTCAGAAACAATATATTTCAACATATAGTATATTTAAGAAATATATGTTACATTTTTCATTTGCAGGTATATAATGACATATTAATTCAACGTTGAGTTAAAAATTATCTCTGTGGCGACCATGCTGGTAAGACACCTGTCTTTGTGTTGTGAGTTCGATTCTTAGTGGTAACAAAATTATTTACAAAAAGAGTTTTTGTCTAGTTTACATTTAAAGTCTCTTTAAAATCTTTAAGGTTGGTCGGAAAATATTGTTATATGGCAATATGCCGGTCAGGTTGAACTGTATACAATGAAAGTGTAATAATAGTTTATGGAAAAAGATATGAGCATTCAAGAAACGAATGCAGACATATCAAGTTTAATGAAAAAAAGAGTGACTCGGCTTCGGGCACTGGGCGGTTACCCAGACAGACTGCTGAGCTGATGCTTCGCCACTGGGCGGTCACCCAGACAGACTGCTGAGCTGATGCTTCGCCACTGAACGCCAGTTTTGTAAGTTAAATTCATATTAGTTTAAATATTGGTATTTGTGATGGAAACTGATAGTTTTGCTTATTTTTAGTGTTATCATTTACTACTCAACATACAACTCAGCATGTTGCAACTGTGATAAAATGAAATGGAACTTGTAAACAACGCAATAAAATAAATTTGATTTATACCATATATGTTATGCTTTATACTTTGATAATATTTCCACAGAACTAATTTATAGAGTTATTTACGAGAGAAAATTCACCAGTATTCTCGTCAAGATATAATACAGAATTTGAGAAGTCATCGTACGAACTTTAAGAATAATGATATAAAATGTATACATACATATCGTCCCGCCATTTTTCTATCGGGGTAGGCAGAGGTAGAGACATAACGCCAGACTATTCGATCCAGACACACATCCTTTGCCTCTTCTACATTCATACACCTCCACAGAAAACTCTGATTTCTCTGACTTTCTAGGTTTACTTCTTTGAAACCATCATTCACTTGATCCAACTATACTTTCCTAAGTCTTATTCTATCACATCTTCCACTCACATTTGCACTGCATATTTGTTTTGTAAGTGTTCCTTTATTAATTCGTTCAAATCATCTCAGAATGCTTTTCTTCATATAACTCAACAGGTCTTATATTTATATTATACAATAGAGACAGTATGTGAATTTGGCGTCTATTTCTAACGTTCAATCAGTTCAGTGCCTTCTGGTATGAAGTTATATGATCGTACTTTCGTAGGTTGAAAATAAATCTTAGACAAACATTTTGAAGACGCTGCAATTTGTCCAGCTGTTTCTCTGTAACATCAAAGTAACAGACGTCCGCATAGCCCAGAATCGGAAAGAGCAGATATTGCACGAGTAAAATTTTTGTTTTAGTAGGCAGGAATCTTTGCAACACTTTAAGGGAATGAAGGCTGAAGAAGATCCTTCGGCTTACCTCATTTATTTGATCTCGCCATGAGAGAGTGTTATCTATTAGCACTCCTAGGTGTTGAACAGTTTTATATAATGGTATGATAGAGCCATCAAGTAATATTGGAGGAAGAAAGTGAGTGTTGAATTTACCGAGAAGCTGAGGGCTGCCAATGAGGATCGTTTGAGACATCGTAGGATTAATGAGTAAGCCATGCTCCCCAGTCCACTCAGAGATCGATTGAAGGTCCGCATTTAGATCGTCCAAAGCCGTGTGAAAGAAATTTGGATCAAAATGAATATATATCTGCAAGCCATCCGCATACAGATGATAAGAAAACTTAAGATATGATGTTATTGGGTTGATAGAAATAGAAAAAAAGGAGTGGAGAGAGAATTCTACCTTGGGGGACGCTTGCAGAGAGATCAGTCCATTCAGATATACGCTCTTGGTATTTACAAGATTGTTGTCTTCCTTTTAAATAGCTCGAAAACTAGATAATGTCCGTAAACCAGACATAGTAACACATTTGCTAGATATTAATGCCCCGATCCCGTAGTCATGCATACCGTTCACAGAAACTGCCATAGTTAATTTTATTCATATTAATAGCCATTGAATAATATAACATCAAAATATCATGAAATTTTACAGGAAAATATCTATTACACAAAGCATGTAGTTATTGAACATATGTTAGTAAAAAAGAATATAAAATTCCACAGTTGTTTGATTTTATAAAAAGTAAACACCCACTGAACCATATCCACCACTCGATCACATACGGGATTCACGTACTGGGGGTCGATGGCATGAGGTTCAATGATCTTTGCTACCTAAATACCAGTTGCATATTGGATACAGTTTTTTTATTAATTTTTCAGACGCTATCACTACTTACTCGAAACGAAGCACTCGACAATAAATGCACAGTCAAGTTTTAAGTGCAGATGCATACATACATATATGTATATTGAGTTACTCGTATATGTACATATGCAATGAGAATAATACAAAGCGAGTATGCAGTATTATGAAATCTTTAGGAATGTCGATGTACGAGTATATATCACAGTGGATTGTACGGCGTAGGACAGGGGCAGGTCCTTGTTTAGATAACTAGTCGTTTTAGGATAAAGGAAAGATAATGTAACATGTACTCGTATACTGATTCAATTATATTGTAGTATAATATTTACATATAAGACTCATTTTGACGACCTCCATGACCTAGTTGGTAAGACAGGACAGGAGCCGCATTCTTCAGACACCCTTCCCGGGTTATTGAATATCAACCCATTGTTGCAGCTGTGATGTCTGTTTACTGCTTTTACTCACCGGTGCCACGGTGTTTGTGAGGATTCAGTAATGTTTAAAATTTAAATGCAGAAAAAAAAATATCTCTCAATACTGAGTGTATAACATTTGATGTTTTATTTGATTGCTTTTTCTCTTGATTCCTAAGTATTGCGTGTTTTTCTTTTTTTAATTTTCTGGCATTTCAATATAGGATGATTTTTTTTATTGTTTTAACTTTATTTCCTGATAATTTTATAATTTTTTGTAATCTAGTATAACGTATAGTATTAAAATTCTCCTTAGTATGCGGAGATGGAAGTTTATCTTCTCAGAATAGGAAAACCTAGTAAGGAGATGAAACAGTACAATTATGACGACCTGTGTAGCCTAGTTTGTAAGACGCCTGCTTTCCGACTCGGAGGTTGAGGGTTCAATTTTTAATAAATTATTTTTTTTCTTAATTTTTTAGTCTGGTTTTCGCTTAACGCCTCATAAATGATTTCGCTTAACGCCTCATAAATCTGGTTGGTTGGAGACGATTGCCACATAGCAATAATTCTATAAGGTTGCACTGTATGTAAATAAATCGCTATACATGATTCGTTTGGGCGCTGCTATAGCTGCCAGACGTGATTTGTTAAGTATTAGTGGGTTCGAGCTCCGAGTAAGAGATCTCAAGAAGAGTTTGCTCTCTAAACGGCGCACAGTTTTCGGATTGACCAATCTAGAGGGACAAAATCTTAAAAATGAAAATCAATACTTCACATAAATCATGCCGTTTTAGTGTGTCAAACAAACCTATCGATAAGATGCAATTGTCAGATTTTTAAAGAAACTCTTATTTTATTTTTTATGACGGGACAAAGTGACGCTTTGTGTCGCAGATAAAAAATATTTCTATTCGTACATTCCTGACTTCCGAAGTTTATGCATGCTAACAGTGTTTTAAAAAGTTATTGAAAATAATTTTCGAGGTGGCATCGTGTTCTACAGGTATTTATTTATGTCATAATTATATTAATTTATTTATACTATATATTATTTTTACAATAACAAATTCATGAAATTTCATCCTTTGCATTTTATTGAGTTCAAAGTTTAACAAGATGTAAGGTTATGTGTAAGATGTCGTAAGGCTATGAAACTATGTTTAAAAAATAATCTTATATATTTTTTAAATAAAAAGTATTACCATTTACTGCGATTTTGTGCGATTTCTTAAATATATATATTTTTTTGTTATAGGGACCAGATTTACGAGCAATGTATTATTGTGTATTTGATAAATTAAAAACCTATTATTAAATTAAAAACCATTTGTTTATATTTTCTAAGCCTCTAGTTATTAAAATGTAACATAATTATGTCAAATGACATGAAAAATAATTTTGTCCCTCTAGATTGGTCAATCCGAATACTGTGCGGCGCTATATAAAGTTGTCATTTGAATTGAATTTGAAGATTATTTTTAATATTTCCCAGCTATTTGTATGGCTACTGCAAATAAGAGTTTGGAAACAGTGCATAAAAAATAAGCAATTGCGAAGGATAAAACGAGGACAATGTTCAACATTTGACGAAGAGTGACTAATAAAGCAACGTATGAACCGATCCATCAATACTCGCATCATGTGATAGAAGTCATCAAGTCAGAGTTTTTATTAGAATTTAATTTGTATGGTACCCTTCTACATATGCAAATTGGTGATTCGGATATTTAAAGAGAGTAGCCGGGTGAGAATATTGTCATCGGCCTTACTAATCGACACTTTAGGATAAGAACCACTGGAGTAGACACGGAACTTGCATTCGTAATGGCACGTATAAAAAAGCAACAGCATTAGTACGAGTATCAGTTAAGTGCGTGAGCTACACACCTTGCGCTGTGAATATTGTTATGAGACGAATTCTTTCACCAGAATGAGATTTAAATTTTTTTTTGGGTACCATCGGGAATTGAACCCAAAACCCCCGGGTGGAAGTCGAGCGTCTTTACAATGCCATGGAGGTTGTCAATCGTGTTTTTATAATCAAATCTAATGAGAAGGTAATACCTGCAAACTTAGCTGTAAAAGGAAAAATAATGAACTAGTTGTAACCTATTGTATCTTAAAACAAATGTTTTGATTCAGATCTGACGCATAGCGAGATATCTGACGACCTTCCAGAAGGGCGAACAATGCAAACGAACAAGTACAACCTTGAAACCCAAAAAACGATCCTCGAACCCTAACGAGACATGTTGATTTGAATATATTAAAGAAACCGGTTGGTTAGACACATTATCATCGGGTTGATAATGTGTCGGTTTATTTAGAGATTCGCAACAACGCATCGGATTTAGTATTTGAGGCGGAGTTATTGTGAATCAGGTAAACTTGGCGAGCTAAAAATAAGTTTGTGATATTGATCGGTCTGGGTCGGTAGGCGAGCACTGCGAGCGGGCGGAACCCACGCGAAAGCACTCAGTAAATATGTACTTCCATTGAGGAATTCTTAATCACGATTGTTCGTCATATGAATTAAATCAAATCCAAGATTAATGAAAGACGATTTCCGTGGCCTTGTTGGTAAGACGCCTGTCTCTAAATCCAGTGGTTGCGGCTTCGATTCATGTTGAAAACCAGGTATTTTAAAAATAATTTCTTTCTAGTTTTCCCTTCATCGTTGCTGGGCCTCGTATTTGAGGATACCCTCGCCATTCCAACGTCAATTGAGTTGGAAAACGAAGTTGGAACCGTGGAGTTAGCAGGTACACAAATAAAAGGACCCAATCTTGTAAAATAGTTCGTTTTGTTACAATACTCGCAAGAGCTAAGTACACGTAAAGGATAACCGGGAATACATTATCTATAGTTTCATCGTCTAGACCACACTCGCAGCCGGAATCGTCGACAATACCCATTCTGTAAAGGTGACTAGCCATCTTGTTCATTCTCATTATATTAAACCGTGGTTTCAAAGGGATATATTGTTGGATTGATTTATATCTAGAGCCCATATTTACACCACTTATATCCCAATTCAACGCCATTCGGTGCCAAGTATCATATTTAATTGTATTTAAAATATCAGTTACTGGCTGTGAAAAATCAGATAGGGGACGACCGGTTGAACATGCTTTCTTTGCCAAGGAATCAACACATTCATTACCAGTGATTGTAACACGCGAAGGAATCCAAGCTATAGAAACATCTATATTATTTGACATCTATTGGAATAACTTGGAAAATTGAACAAATAATTTATTTGTATGAGTTACTACACCAATTTTATTATACGATTATAATATGTATTTATTTAAGTGATAATCAAATTTGAACAAATCAATAAAAATACTAAATTTTGTAAGATTGCTTGAGTTTACCATAAATAATATTAAAATGTAAATAGTCTGCCGATGACAATTATTGTTCCTTCTATATTATATACATAACATCTAAGACTAAATTGTATATTATATATTAACATATAAGACTAAATTTTCACCCGAATAATGAGTCTGTTAATTATTCTAAATTAGCCGAGTTGATTTTTTTTTATTTCAGAAAACATCTTAGTAAAATTTATTAATTCAATAAAAAACATCGATTTTTTTCTGTTAACCGATGGATGTAATCCTTTTTGATTTGCACCGATTCGAATCGAGTATATTGATCAGCGTTCTCCATATATTAGCGGGAGGGAATGTTATTTTTTATTTGTTTTATTCTAAAAGCGAAATCGGGTGTGGCAACATTTTTGGCACGCAAACGAGGTTCAATGGAAAATTAATTGTAGGGATGTCATGAGCGTACGATATTGAATATAGTTATTAGTTGCGAAAATAGGAGATATGAGCTAATAAAATGGGAAAACAATGATTAAAATATACAAAGAGTAATTGAAAGCGATCACCATGTTTGCCATGATATTAATTTTAGAGAATTTATGAGCATATTAAAAATATGAAAAGTTTGCGATTGAAAGAGAAAAATAATGTGTAAAATAGACAAAAAATCCAACAGTTATGAATAGGTTCAACGAAAAATTAATATCGTGAGGTTATTTTCTTGTCAATTCCTCACGGTTGAGGGTTGTGATCTCTCCGTTCCATCAGCCTAGTTCTACCTACGACGATTTTCCGATCCTCATTACTTCGAGCCTCTCCAAGTGCTGGAATCAAATAAGACTGCGTTTCTGACTTGGTAAATCCATCGGGTAGGAAGACTACTTCTGCAGTATCGTTCCTCCATACTGCCCGTTAGTACGAGTTTTTCCAAATTCATAAGAGTACTATATATAAGAAGACAGTTACTAGTTCAGAATATAGATCACCGAATATGTCTTCAATACATATGCAAATGCGGGGAAGCTCCAATTACACAGGCCGTAGCCGATACCTTCCCATCCCTACACTCAACACCTACACCTGATCTAATAAACTTATGTATTTATTTCCCTGTTAAATTTGTTGTCGTCGCTGCTGTCTACGCTCTTCGGTCATCAGTCTACAGTCCCTCAGACGGTAGTGAAGTAAGAGATAAAGAGCAAAGAAAGCTCATGAAGACTCGCCGCGCTACGTCTTTGCGCCTTCGTCACCGTCCTCTCCAGCATCGTCACCTCATCTCTACCGTCTTCACCATCGTCGCCACACTGAGGCCCCCGGGATGAGCGGGAGGACGCCTAACCTGAACTGCGCCACCAGGGACGCTGACATGAGCGTTCGAACGCCTTTGGAGATAGTCACCACGCCCAACTATGGTTGATACAAATGAAGAGTAGAGATGCAGAGAGCGTTAAAATTATGGATAAATTCGTACACAAAATACTTAATATAAGTATACATAGATAAATAACACAAACACACATATGATACAACAGTGGAAAAGGTATTCCCTCAAATCACTGACAAAAGATCTACGGTGCAGTAAGATCTACGGTGCAGTGCACACGTTTTAAAAACTCAATATAACCCATAGAACTCGTTTCGTTCGTTCGTTCAGAATATATTGGGTTGATGCAAAAGTAATGATCGTTTTTTATGATCCCAGGTAAAAAAAATCCCAGGTAAGAAATGATGAATAGTATCTTCTTTTAAATGATTCCATTGTATAAAGGATGCTTTCCCTCTACTTTCTATTCAGTTTTGGCCTGGCCAGAGTACAGTGAAAAGCCCTTGTATTTTTTCAAAATGTCGGTCGATAAAGTGCATTAACGTCATTGTTTACTTTATGAATTCCGTAAAGACAATACCGCGAGTGTGGCAACCAAAAACATTTGCGACGTGTATGGAGCAGATGTCATCAAAGTTCGACAGGTACGAAGATGGTTTACAAAATTCCGATCTGAGGATTTTTCACTATTTGATAAACCAAGTACCGGGCGGCCATTGAAGTCTGATGACAACAAGTTAAAAGTCATAATTGACACAAATCCACGTCTAACCACCAGGGAGATCGCGTCGATGATGGGAGTCAACCAATCAACCGTATTAAGACATTTGAAGCGTATGGGGATGGTTTCGCGATACAACGTTTGGATACCTCATCAATTGTCGGCTGCCAATTTATTGGATCATGTTTCAACGTGCTTTGCTTTGAGTGCGAGACAAAAACATGAACCTTTTTTGCATCGTTTGGTAACAGGAGATGAGAAATGGGTCGTGTACAACAACGTGACAAGAAAAAGACATTGGGCTATACCTGGACAAGCCCCATTAACAACTTCGAAGGCCGAAATCCATCAAAA
Organism: Odontocerum albicorne; assembly: GCA_949825065.1. Lineage (NCBI taxonomy): Eukaryota > Metazoa > Arthropoda > Insecta > Trichoptera > Odontoceridae > Odontocerum > Odontocerum albicorne. The sequence goes on along the minus strand of OX463845.1, from coordinate 31,961,538 downwards.
AAAGTAATGCTTTGTGTTTGGTGGAATTGTAAGGGTATTGTGTATTTTGAACTCTTGGAACGCAATCAGACAATTACAACAGAACGATATTGTCAGCAATTATTCAAATTGAACATCGCCCTTCAAAAGGATAGACCAGAATTGGTAAACAGAAAAGGGGTAGTGTTTCATCCCGACAACGCATGACCACATGTGGCTTTGATGACCCAATACAAGCTAAATGAGTTGAATTGGGATGTTATCAAGCATCCACCGTATTGTCCAGATCTTGCTCCTTCCGATTTTCATTTATTACGATCGCTGCAAAAAATTTTAAATGATAAAAAATTTGATACAATAGAGCAGGGAAAAACATCCCTTACTACATTTTTCGCATCAAAATCCACGGAATTTTACACTAATGGTATTAATAAGTTGATAGAAAGATGGGAGAAGGTTATAAGAACTGATGGAAATTATAAAATTGATTAAATAAATATTACAAATCTAAAAAAAAATGTTTAATTGTATATGTAAAAAACGATCATTACTTTTGCATCAACCCAATAGAAGATAAATGGACAAATAACGAATAAGATTGAAGAAATGTAATAGAAATTCATCATACACTCGCATTTGATTTGAAGAAAAAATATGACTAGTCCTAGACATAATTTTACCTCGGGGATTAATCAGAAAAAAAATGTTCTTATCCGGAGGCAGTAGCACAGCGCAGGTTCAAACCGGTAAGCTTCAAAGAAATCCAGCACGTTAATTACATGGCCACGTATAAACATATTTTGGGAGAGCATGCATGTCGATTTCGTTCACTAAAGAGAACGGCGTTGATTATGAGTGCTTGAAAATTTCATTTAACCTTTGATTTAACTTTTTTGTTTCTCGTTTATTTCTTCGATAACATGTTCCTTTCACACTCCATTTTGAAGCCAACAGACCTTTCTCAAGGCAGTATTTTTATAAAGTTATATATCTTCATGGTGTACGACGCTTTGAAAAAGGAAACTGATCGAATCGTAAGTGTTGTGAGAAGAGAAACAATAGTTTGATTTAGAAATAAGCAAGAATAATTTATCTGATCTTGTATTTATTTATTTTAACATCACCATCTTGTCGTATAGCTCATGACTGAGCATCGTGACTCCCATGATATCCTCTGTCGACTCCTCTCCATCCAGCCCTGCACTCCGCGGCTTGAAGGGCAGTCGTTAAGGCTAGTCCAGTTGCGTCTCTCACTTGGTCAGTCCAACGTATTATGATTATTCCTCTTGTGTGTACCTCTTTAACCTCTTGACTGTAAGCAATGTGCTTGAAGAATCGGAGGACTCGCCGAAGGCATATTGTCGACATATCATGATGGTAGTTATCTTGGGAATATAGTACAGCGGTTTCGGCTGGCCTTCGACACTCAGTAGCATGTTAGCTCATTTTCTTAAGTGTACACCTTGCTGCCCATCTACACCGCATCTCTAAGGTTACCTCAATCTCGATACTGTACGACTATGTAAATTTCACCTCGCACAGATGGAAGTGGAGTTGATCATGAGAGGCTAGAGATAATAAGTCATAACTTGTGCATCTCAATCCTTAAATCATCACTTTCATAAAAATACATCAGATAGATTTATTGCTATAAAACTAATTGTTACAATCAGCCAGCTTTTGTTTTAAAATTATTGTCGGTAACCATGACCGTAACTTAAACCTAGTAAAATATTACAATATTTTAGCGAACGTAACAAAAAAGATAACCACAATGTGTAAGGAAGTTTATAAAAGTGAGGGACTTAAAAAAAATTGATTTGTTTTTCTCTAAAAAATATAAGTTTGAAACAAATCTGATTGAGCTACGAATATCGTTATAAAGTCGAGCCCAGTGAACCGCAAAAGATGATGAGTAGAATGACGTCTGGTGCGTTGGAATACACAAGAATTTTGCCGTTACCAGATCAAAGGGACAGCTCGAGCTCAGAAAGAAAATTGAGTTATTCACGCAGATTGAATACTCCAAAGAGGGTTGGCAGAATCTAACACAATCATAAGCGCGTATAATTCTAATGATATGAATTCATTCTCAAATTGAAACAAATGTTTGGAAATTACAGGTTGAATTAAAAAAATATATACACGAGTATTTTATTAACATTATATAAATACTTTGTCTATCTTTGAACAATTTTTAAGAAATATATATACTATTAACAAATAAGCCATGAGCAGGCGAGAGACGTAGAATGGATGCATTTGAAATATGCTGCTGGAGAAGGATATTTTGAATTCCGTGGACAGCAAGGCGAACAAACGCCTCCATTCTCGAAGAACTAAGAAACATCGACATAATGTCGACAACATACTCGTACGTTCGACGAGTCCTCCGATTCTTTGGGCACATTGCTTGTGGCCAAGGAGGCAGTTAGGAGAGGTTTGTGATTGACCATTTGCACCATAATTGTAATCAATCTTTCACATTTATTTTAGACTCGTTTAATACAAAAAAATATTACATTTCACTCATTCATATTAGGAGTTAGATGGATTCAATGATTTCCCATTTCAATACTGTTTTAGTTACGTCATATTACCATTTTGATAATATAATTTGTCAAGGCTTGAAACATTCAACCTAGGTTCTATGATAATCATTTCTATTCTATATAGGAGAGAAAGGTAAAAGTTACAGACTTTATTTTCATTATAAAAACGTTAGAACATACTGTATAATCATGTTCGAAAAAGCGAAACGCCGATGTTTTTCTTCATGTTTTCCACGAATTATTTTCTGTTGAATTTATTACTTTTTTAATAAAATTTGATAACAAAATCTAAATATGAGTTAAAAACCTAAATATGAGTTAAAATAATAATAAGGTTGTTAACTTGAAAATAAATTTTCGATGTAAATACCCCATGCTACTTTGACGTTTGAGTGACGTGAAACTTTCATGAGTTAAAAAAATAATAAGGTTGTTAACTTGAAAATAAATTTTCGATGTAAATACCCCATACTATTTTGACATTTGAGTGATGTGAAACGTTTCAACAATAATTAATTACAATAAATTAAAATCTCATCTATTCAAAATTGTTTGAAAAATAAATTTAAGAATACTCTACAAGTAAACCTATCGTATTAAATATTGAACATCCAAAAGTTGTAGTAAGAAAAATAATCAAGAGGTCAAGAAGAACTGGAAGCGGCCTCCCAGAAAACCAATAACGGTAAATTTAATAAATTACTCGTAAGTTCAGCCAATGTCACGACCATGGAAAATATATTTAGCTCCGTATTTTCAATCTATATCTGCTATATTTTGTAAGGTTAAAAATATATTCCATTTCAAAAGATTCTCAAACGATTTAATCAAATAAGATAAGCTTTTTTATTACTAAACAATTTATATAAAAATTAGTAATATTAAAAGATATTTAATTAATGTAAAAGTGAATTCAAAAACCTAGTATTTGATACAAATTCCATGAAATCTATGAAACATATTTCAATATCTTATGTACTGAAATAGGGTTCATATTGATTTGTAGAATTACATTTTGTTGACTTAATGGTTTTCATTGAAATATAAAAAAAAACTGCAAGATAAACTGACAAAATAGGTGACATATCTGCTTCCATTTGTGAAACTATTTGAAATGTATGATAAAGAGAAACAGGCGTGTCGATAACATTTAGTAAACGTATAGATTTTTTTTACATGTCAGAGAAAATCACAGTCGAAATCCTTCATCAGATTCATGGCCCTTTTCTGAGCGAAATACTAAAACACACTGAAGATAAATAAAACGCTTAAACAATATCACCGCAGATATTCTATGTAATTTTTTTTGTCTAATTATCTCCTAGCATTGTAATTTATTTTATCAAACACTGTTTATTCCACTTTTTTGTAACGGTATAACTTTCACCGTATCTTCAAGGCTTTCACCGTATCTTCAGGGGAGCACAAAGTCTTGTTTGTGCTCCCCTGAAGATGAGGTGAAAGCCTTGAAACCTGTAGGGTTATTCCATTACAAAAAAGTGGAATAAACAGTGTTTGATAAAATAAATTACAATGTCCTTAAACCTCCACAACGTTTTATAACTTACATTAAGAGAATTATTCCTTATTTTTTCAAACCAGCCTTATTGAAAACTGAAAATATAATTAATTCTCTTTTAATCAGATTTCGTGTAACATTTGTCTTAGAAAGATTCGTATTATCTGATAAAGGAACCCACCCCTATTTGAAGAACGCATAATAAATAAGAAGCCATAAGAAGTACTTACGTCGCAGGTGACTTCTATGTCTTCCTGGCCAGGCATGAAAATGAGGATGTCGCCTTCAGTCGGTTGTAGATGAATTTGTAAAGCCTGCAAAAAAAAGTCTGAAGTGAAAACTTTGCCAAAAACGTAATTATAAATAAGTATAATAGATAAAAGTAAAAAATTGCGTCAAAATCAAAGTCACATACCACTTGAATCAGATAAAAACATTGAGAGTTTAATGTTATTTTGTTATTAAAAAAAATACAATACATGAAAAGTTCAAAAATTTGAGACTTGTACTTGAAAATAATGGATAGTGTGTAAGTAGAAGATTTTTGTTTTAATTTCAATACCAGTTAAACTATACAATAAACACCATTTTGATTCAATAGTACGCCTTTTCCACGGATTGAAACTTTCGAATATCTAAACTGTGATATCAGTAGATAGATACCAAGTCAAAATCTGACGTGGATCATAGAATAAACACAGTATGGCTGGGATGAAGACATTTGCTTGGAATGCAAACAGCTTAAAATACAACAAATATCTGTTTTAACTCTACAGTTCGGAGCGCTGAACTACTAAAATATAAACATGTTGTTAAGGTGTGACGAGACAAAACCCAATCAACATATTGGGTGTTAACATAAATTGTGTGCGTTTTTTCCAAATTTAAAAATGAGCACCAAAAGTAAAACAAAATGGTAACGGTTATACGTCATTCGAAAGAAAGAAAGAAATGGGTAACATACTGATACCCATTTCTTTATGTGCATATGATATTTGCGAAGTGTTCGGTGAAGATGCTATGAATGAAAGGACAGTTCGTCGATGGTTTTTGCGTTTCAAAGACGGTGATTTCGACCTGAAAGACATGGAGCGTTCCCCGGACGACCAGTGGATTTCGATGAGGACCGCTTAAACCATATTATTCATGAAGATCCCCTTCAAACATCTGTAGAATTGGCTGAGCAGATGAATTGTAGTCACATGACTGTATACCGCCATGCTAAATCAGTAATGATGCGGTAAAGGAATCTTTGTTTGTAGCCATGCGTAGCTCGATGACGCGCGAGCAAACCAGCAGAAATTGTCGAACGTTGATTTTTGTTTTCACTCAAAACATGTGGAACCGAAGCGCCGAACTTCTGGACTTTTCCCATTGATTTAAGATGGCGGTATACAGTCACGTGACTACAATTCATCTGCTCAGCCAATTATACGGTGGTTTAAAGGGGATCTTCATGAATAATATGATTTAAGCGGTCCTCATCGAAGTCCACTGGTCGTCCGGAACGCTCCATGTCTTTCAGGTTGAAATTACGATATTTGAAACGCAAAAACCATCGACGAGCTGGCCTTTCATTCATATCATCTTCACCGTACATTTCGCAAATATCGCGAGCAGCTTTGGCAGCTTTATTCCCTCAATTGAACGCGGAGGTGTTGAAAATGCTCCCTTTCGTCTACTTGACATTCCATTTTGAAGGCTTGTAATCAAATAAAATAATATATGTAACGTAAAAGCAAACACAATATCTTGTAGAGCAGAAAATTTTCTTTCGAATGACGTATAACCTTTACCATTTTGTTTTACTTTTGGTGCTCATTTTTAAATTTGAAAAAAAAAACGGACACAGCTTATGTTAACACCTAATATTTATATTTGCTCGATTACAGAAAAAAATATCGAACGTTGTCTTAGTATACACTTTCACTTTGTTTGACATGGATCTTGAATTAACAATGATTAGAAGAAGAATTGCATTGGTAAAAAGTGCAATGCCCCCAAGAAATCACTATTTCAACCAAAATTCGTCTTGGAAATAGCTTTGTTTTTCCATATATACGCCTTTATACTTCAGAAATCTTGACAGAAAAGGCCACAGATCGAAGTAGAATTGACGCTTTTGAATTTTGGTATTGGCCTCGTATACAGAGGACCTATGGATAGCTGGGCGTAAAAATGATAATATTCTGGAGGAGTACGAATACGGGAAGGTGACTATATGGTAAAAATATGTCTGAATATAAAGACGAGTTGGAGAAGTCGATACCTAAGATTACTGAATCTGTCGAATAGCACAGAGTAGGATAGATCTGAGTGGTATACTCGTATGTTTAACTGTAGAGCCGACACTGAGTAAACGGAACATGTATTTGTTATAAATGAAGAGGGAGACAAAGATGATTATAAAAAAAAACATATGAAGCCAAATAATTATCGCATTGAGTAGATCCCATTTCCAATACATAACCAACTACGAGTAGATATCATAAAATATATTTCAGACCATAATGAAAGCGTGATAGACCTAAAGCCAAATGTGTTACTATCGCACAGTGGAAGATCTACAAAGGTTTCTTTGTAGATCGTCTTCCTTTGGTAAGTTTTCTGCGGTTTTCTTACAAAATGCGTTTTTATAAATATACGTAGATGCGGAGAAGTACCTTATATTTTTTTTATAATATTTTTAGTAAAACAATGTTTATTCTACTTAATGTAACGGTATATCCGTACCGGTTTCAAGGCTTTCCCTCATCTTCAGGGGAGCACAAACAAGCTCCACTGATGCTGAGGTGAAAACCTTGAAACCGGTAGGGTTATACAAAGTGGAATCAACAGTGTTTTACTAAACAAATTAATGTCTTTAAACCTCCAGTGTTAACGTCTCACCTATAAATAATATACTAATCTAACCGTTTTCATCTTCAACGCATGTTTGTTATCCACTTCACCAAACCACGCGGTACAACACCCCGAAAGACTTTATACCATTGACACGAAGTACCACGAAAGCTTAAAACCATTTTTTTGGAAATATAAACTGATAAGTATTTTTTTCGGTTCTTAATGCTTTTTTACTATCATAATTTAAAAAATGCGACATAAATCAAAGAAAATATATGTACAGTGTCAAGTGACGATGCAGTAAGTGATCGTGTGTGTCAAATATGGTTTAAATGATATTGTATATTGATAATTCCGTCGTGGTGATACAACTATCGAAGATGGTGTCCACTGTAGAAAATCACTGATCAAATCAAGTCTTTGATCGAAAGTAATAATCAACGTTCTACGACAGGACATCAAGGCGAACTAACGCCGCCATTCTCGAAGAACTGAGAATCACCGACATATTGTCGACAATATGCCTTCGACGAGTCCTCCGATTCTTTGGGCATATTTATTGCTCACACCACAAAATCTTTTATTCTCTTTTGTAAAATTATGGCTTGTGTAACACTGCTCCCCTGGTTGAAACTAAATTATTATTATTATTAGCTTCGGATATGATTGTCACTCATATATGATATGAACAAATCCTATGCTGTTTTATTTGTCACCGTTTTTGATAGCGATAAGTGTGATATCAGTATCACACACGGATTATTATTTGTCTTTTATCTATAACTTTTTTTTATTTGCTTCTCATTAATAATTTTTTTATGGCTTGAAACGGTCATGATAGATGTGCAAATAGTATTGTATAACACTTTTTAATAGGCAATTCACCCACTCCAAGTTACAAGAAAATCTAAGTTACAAGAAAATCAGAAATATTTTTTTTATCTTTTAAAACCATTTATTTTTATAAATTTGGATAGCAAAGATAATCGGATACCAAAGACAACCCTCGGGATGGGCAAGAAGCGTCTTATCAAAACGTTGTACATAGCACATTGCCAAATATAATCGTCATCATCACCATCATGCCATATCCCTATTAGAGTAAGCATAAAGAACATATCTCCACTTTACTCTATCCTGGCACACATATTTTCGCATCTCCCACGTCCATACATCTCGTCATGCATAATCTCTTATTATAAAGACTTGACACTCTTTCAGAACTCGATTAATTTGGTCGTGCCAAGTTTTTCTTATAAAATGTAATTATTTCTTAAATACATTTGATTTGAAAGATCGATTTCAAAAACTTGTTTGACTGCTGCATTAATAACAGCATTCCAAGTGTTTTAAGAACCTTGTTTGAAAATTTTGATATCAAAATAAACAGTGAACAGTTTTTTAAAACGTTTTAATACGCAAATAATAAATCGATCAACAAGAAGTCGAAGGCCTTTCATATTTTTCGTGGATAAAATAATTAATGAAAGTTTGCCAGACTGTCGTAAAACAATAATAAAATACTGTGTTTTATCACGCAACAGTTGAATTATATAACGTATTATTGCAGAGTAATAAAACGGAAAATATCATTGTTCGTTTATCTTTTAAGGAAATGGAGTTTCTACTTAAATGACAGATGGTACATGTACAAAAGAACTGCTTACAAAGTAGATAATTGGTGCATAATGAAGACTTTGGAATGAAAATTAGATACTGTCACATGAAAATTGTGGGAACTAAAGAGATATATACGAGTAGGTACAAAGCAAGTTTCGCTTTCTTTATGCACCAGGAACATAATTGAAAACTGATTTGTCGGAGGTACGTAATTTGTATGATGAATAAAAAAGATAGTATACAAAAGGAGTTGTCAATGTTAATTATTGTATTGAAAATCTCCGTGGTTTACCATACGGGGGTTTCTGATTCGATTCTCGATGGTATCCAAAAAAATGGTTCCAGTCCCTTTGCCCCTTTTTACTATAGGTATATTTTCAAACGCTACACGAAAGCGAGTGCTGATGCCTGCCCACGTGCGCTAGTATTTCCAAAACGCGCAATGGAGTTACTTGCCTACTTCAGAGGTTCTTGACTCGAAGATTACATTACTGGGGCTGAAGATAATAATTTCTCTCGGCCACGATCTACAAAAAGGTTGCAGCATTAATTCTAAAATGTTTAGGGGTACAACACGAATGAATGAATTATTTTGATTCGGTATTTCAAACGAGTTTTATAAAAAAAAGTCATGGCAAAACCGAGAAAGAAGCAAATAAATACTTAACACACTTTGTCAAGAAATTTGTAAATTGCCGAAGAAAAGTCGACAAGACATCATTAATTCATTAATGCATGGTAGAAACGAGTCTGGCAACTCTACGAGTATAAAAGAGATAAAGCGCAGAGTGGGAATGGTGAAGAACGCAATGGCAGGACGGGATAATATTCAGAAAGATTAAAACGAGACTGGTCGAGGCATTGGTCTTCTCTTTATTTCTATAGGGAGCAGAAATGTGAAAAGTAAAGTATATCGATAGAAGGAAGATCGATGTGTTCGAGATATGGTGCTGGAGATGAATGCTGTGAATACTGAAAGACTGTCATGCTGCGCAATATTTCTGGCAGGAGACCTAGAAGACGGGCAGGAATATTATAAATTATTTTGGTTATTAAACGATATTACAAATGAACAAAACAATTTATCTCGCAAGCCATTATATTTATTATCTTTTTACATAAATTTTCCATATCCTCATATTTTTTGCGTCCTTTTTTCCTCCATGTTTACTTCAATATTACAGAATTTATATACAATAAAAATAAACTAACAAGATAATATTATACGCAGCGAATCATAAGACCTTGAAATCTCTCACGGCATGAATAAAGGTTTCTTTGCTCGATAAATATTGACATCTATTATACTATATTGTGTGCGTATTTACTCAACATTTTTCGTAATATTATATATTGTATTTCAATGCAATTTTTTGATAAAGCTATCTAACGGTAAAATATATTAAGAGATATGTTTTCAAATAAATAGCGAAAATTCTGTTAGAATAATATATTTGCTAATTTTGGATTTGGAGGTAACTTTCTAGAATATTTCACCGGAAATTCGTGTTTTCATCGTTGGTGCTTAAAATTTTTCAATAAAAAAATAAACTTTTATTTCACAACAACTAGTAGTAATGAGCTTCATATCCCCCACAACTGATAATGAGTCTTAAAGACTTATTTATTGAATTTTATTTCTAGTTTGTTGAGCATGGCCCTGAAGATGAATTCATTTAGGCGCATGAAAACTTTTGTGTTAGAATAAAATAACTTTTATTTAGACGTGAAAAAATACTTATAGGGGTTGGATAAATGCTGTATAAATGCGTGCACTGAGAATGATAAATGGGGTGAAAAATTATGGTATGGTTTAGTAAGATGAAAGAGTACTGTGAAATTGTTTGGGCATGTATAATGAATGGATGAAGAAACACTAACAAACGAAATGTAACATATATAGTGCAAATGTGAGTGGACGGCGTAAAAGAGAGGAAGAACAAAGAAAATATGGGCGAATCAAGTGAATTATATTTTGAAACAATGAAACGTAGTAAGTCAGAGAAATTGTAGGAGTTGTATAAGAAGGTGTATGGATGAAGAATAGGCCAAGGATGTATGTATGTCGATATAAAAAAGTCTGGCGCTCTGTCTCTCTGCCTACGCCGACAGGGAAATGGTGTGAAAGTATGTATGTATGTAGAATTTGGAGGCAATTAAAAGAAACGTATGAATTTGTATTATAAAAATGAAAACGAAAAAATCTAAGTCATCGATATTGTAGCTGAGTCCGCTGTTTTGGGGCATATAAGAGAATGTTTAAGGCTAACACAAGGAAGAAGACCAGTAGGCCGCACGAGTTCAAGGAAGCAGGCGGAGCAGATGTGTGAGGAGAGACCTAGACTGGTCTGGGTAGAGGTGAAAGAGAGATTGAGATAAGTGAATACATGTTTCGGCAAAGTTGCAACACCGAATCGAAATTAGATACGGGAGAAAACGATGAAGATAGGGAATAAAATACAATAATAAAGCACAAACATGACAAATAGGTTTCTTTTAATCTGCTTATGAATTAAATAAATAATAGGTTTATTGATAGCAAAACACTACGAGTATGTTAATATATATCCTGAAATTACACATATACGAGTATGTTGAGGCAATGGAAAAGAAAATACATTTGAAAGAGAAGCTATCAAACGGTCTGTGTCCATCTCATAACATCTTTCCAATCCAGATACATCTCCACCAATAGGATACACCCTTGCATACGTCAATTATAATAAAAAAAAGTTAAACGATAATGAATAAGCAATTGATGCAATTATAAACTAATTAAATATGTACAAAAATTGTCGAAAACATAAATACACACACTCATACTCGTACATACATCCACCCTAGATTTACTGCCAGCGTATTGTTTTGTGGTAATAACTTCCAACCAACCAGAAAGATGTTAAAGAGGCCTTGAAAGTGAAAACACGACTGAAATCCTTTTTAAAAAAAATCTGGGTCATAACGGAAATCGAACCCGCGATCTCCGGATTGGGAGACAAGCGTCTTACCAACTAGGCCACGAAGGCCATCAAAAGAGTAAAAGGATTAAATAACATAAGAGTACAAATTTTGAGAAAAAAGAGATAAAACTAAAAGAAATTTTTTGACTGAGAGTTGACAAATCACATGAGCGGCTGCAGCTCAGATTTGTTGAAAAATTTAAGTGTGTTTATATGTGGATTACGCAAAATATTCTTTTTTGAAATAATAAGGGAAATATAATTTAGACTCATTCAACGTTGTAGAACTTATGTTGTCTAATTAGATTGTGATTTCACTAATAAACTAGTACTTTATGCCAGCAGGAATATTGTGGTAGCCATTTTTATTTATAAATATCACGTAGACAGCATAATGTTTCGAATTAGGCGTGTATTTAAGGTTAGAAAATCAATTAATACATTTTTCAAGAAGTTCCTAGAATGTATCTTACGATGTGTGATTTGTTATAGCAATATTGTCTTTGAAATTTTCAATAATATTTAACGAATTGATTGAAAACCTACGGCTTTTATCGTACAAGTATGGTATATAAGTATTTTTTGCTCGACAAGTTTTGACACATCCATTAGGTATCATCTTCAAAGAGCTTTAGTGCTTGTACAAGACTGATGCCTACAAAAAAATGGCTGTAGCAATTATCACTAGTGCTTGATCTTGCCATGTCATTTTGATGTACTGTAATCTAATTGTAATTATCATAGAATGTATCAGTTGTGTCTATCTATTGTAAAGTTTGTCTGCTCATTGGATAGATATGTGTTCTGCGTTTGAGTCGCTCGATGGGTGATCATTTATGGTTATCGCAAAATTTGTAGTCTCGCGAAAGCAATATCTCAATGAGGATGTCGAGCATAAAAAGACTAATACGCGATAACAACCGTAAGTTTTTAATCAGTGTGATAAAAATGTGTAAAAACGTAAAAGCAAAAATACAAGAGACAATAACCTGTTTGACAGCTCCATCTACGTAGTCCTCGCAGACATTCTTGCTGAAGAATGTCTCAACAGGGAAAGTTCTGCCAGGGATAGTGAAGGTTGGGACATTTCCAAAGAAGGAAGAGAACTTGGTGGAGTCCATGGTGGCGGACGTGACGATGAGACGCAAGTCATGGCGTCTGGTAACAACCTGTAAGAAAAAAAAATTAAATGATAAAAAACACTTTTTATTTTAGATATAATTTAATAAAAATTTAAAATAACGATGGTACCGAAATTCAACAATATACAATAAACCCAGATGACAGCATATCAAGTTAATCGTTGAAGAACAAAATACATCGTAAGACATCAACATTTTAACATTTTTAGTTCGTATATGTAACCTTACAGTTCGAAACAGTAGCAAAAAAAGGGTTTCCGCGTTTTATGTACTGAGGTTTATTCCATATTTACTTATACAACTAATGGAACATAGAAAAAAGTGACATAAAAGAGAACAGATTGACGTGGCTTGCCCTTGTCAAAGGCGCCATAGAAAGTAAGATTGTTTAAATGTTAACAGGCTAGTAACATAAATTGGTAGAACCAGGACAACATGACAAAATGGGGAATATTACACGATGGACCGACTTATTGTTTATAAGTATATAACATATATCATTATATATCTGCGGTGAGAAGCAGTTCATACACTTGCTGCAGTGCTTAAAATCTGGTGTCTTGCATCGAGGAAGACTTGATTCGTGGAATGCCCAACGCTGTCCAGATGGCAGAATTCAACGAAATATTTTAGTGTCTTTGACACGATATAAAGGAGAATTTTAAGAAATCAATCTTAATTGGAACGAAATCAATAGATTTTTATCGATTCCTATTAAAAAATAAGTTCTGATAAATGTGAAAAAAATCAAGATGCACAAAATATAATACTCTATTATATTGATCAACCATACTTATTACTAATTGTATAATACTCTATTATATTGATCAACAATACTTCTTTATTCCTTGATTTTTACGTCTTTTTTGTTATGCATTAGTTTTGTTTAAATACTTTACTTATATACTAGAAAAGCATTTTAAATTAAAGTGAATAATGTCGGGCATTACGAACACAGTATTTAAAAAATAATAATACTGGTTAGAATTTTGCTTCCTTTTAATTTTCGAAAGCAAATAATTAATGTTTGATAATATGAAACAAAACGTGCTAAATTACGATGAGCAAATGTTTGAATGATAAAACCATTTTATTAATGAGAGGAGAATCTGTGGTAAAAGACAGAGAACGGCATGATTGGATTAAGTGATTAGAATTTTCAAAGATATGTCAAGAAGCATAGGAGACGAAATGTGTATATCGTATTAAAAAAACTCTATTTACAAGATAAAACGCGTTATGTTGCGTATATTTGAAATTAATCCAGCATATTACACCGTTACTTGATCCAAAATTAATTTATTTCTATGCACTAGGAGATACGTTAGCAAGACAGCCCGAAGAAATTGATGATTATAAGACGTGTGTCAGGAAGAAAAGGCACATCAGTGCACCAGCAAGATAAAGTGATTAGGGGATAGAATTGACTGAGAGAGAAGCCTATATACTGACATGCAAACGGTAAATGATGGAAAGGAGTTGAGACACGTCGTCGCAACCTGTAGCAACATCACAACCCTTAGTTATGACGAACGACAAGGATGATGAGACGTAGAAAGTTTTGGGTTTTATCTGGTTGTTCAGGTTCGGTTCGTAATGTAATAAAAAATATTTCCGTACGTTTCCACATTTCACAAACTAACCTGTTGTTTGAAAGAAATTTCTAAATAGCAATAAGTCTATCAAATTTTATTGTTCATATACAGTAAAACGTGTACGATACGATAGGCTATCCCACGTGACCGAGTATAAGTTCGATCATCCTGTGGATGGAAAACGATGTGTGCAAGGTGTTGCATTTCAGCAAGCACAGTCTAGACATATCAAATTCAAAGTTCCGATGTTAAAAAAACTAAACTTCAAAGAAGATCGGTAGATTTCATCTGCTGCAGCCTTTGGCAAGCAGATTTTTATATAGAGCTATTTTGTGTTCCTTATTGTATTGAATTGCATTACACTTTTGTTGTATATAGTACAATCAGGCGGGCGTTTTTCCATGTGGCAATATCTACCAATTAACTAGAAAGATGTTAGACTCCTTAAGTGAACACCAGATTGGAATCCTTTTTTTTTTAATATCATATATGTTCTAACGGGAATCAACCCCGCAACCGCCGGGTCGGGAAACAAGCGTCTTATCAACATGGCTACGGAGGTTATAATAACGGCATACAATTTTATGATAAGTAGCATATAAGTTACTGAAATATATATATTCAAGTAGAAAGTGTAATGAATATATGGAATACGTTAATGGTATTGAGAAAATATTCCATTTTACTAAGATAAAAAAACCACAAATGTTTTCTTTTTAAATAGAAAGTTTAAAAAAATATTTACTGTCTTAATTGACTTCAAGATAAACACAAACCGTTCAAAAGGAAGAAGTAAATACCGGACTGCGAAATACTAGGTCAGTACAATAAAAATAAAGAATGAACGGTGATGTACAATAGTAACACATAAAAACAGGTTTAGATTCGAGTTCTAGGAGAGAGAATTTCTTTGAATAGGAACTGATTTTCTTGGAATATCTAGCGGAATCCAAGAAGTAATTATATGTTATTAACTTTACATTATTTATCGTCTAGTGCTCGTCTTTTTTTTAAATAAGCAATCCACCCAAACTAGGATGATTTGTGCCAACAAATTCAAGGCAATGTGAAATGACATGAGTAAATATAATAAAACTTCTTTTAAAAAATTACAATTCAAGATAATTTAAAGATTAAGCATATATTAGGTCCCCACATACGAAACCGGCGTTTTGCCGTACCGGCAACTTTGATCTCAAATATCTTCTCTTTGGTTAGGAATTTCAAATTCAAATTTATACAGCTATTTACTCAAGTATTTGTGTTTCGAAAATTATAATTCATTTGTTTTTTCCTCAATTGTTTTTTGTCTTTGCGTCACTCAGTTTACAAAATGGAAAACTTGAAATATCGCGTTATTTACGAGTACGAGTTCCACCGTGGCACCAGTGCTGCAGAAATGGCTCGAAGGATTAATGATGTGTATGGCGACGGTGCCGCAAAAGAAAACACAGTGCGTTTTTGGTTCCAACGTTTTCGTTCTGGAAATTTCGACCTGCAGAACAAGCCCCGTGGAGAAAGTTGATAATGAAGAATTGAAGGCTATTGTAGAAGTGGATCCATCGCAAACCACGTCCGAGTTAGCTGCAGGCTGCGGTGTTAGTGATAAAACTGTTTTAATCCACTTGAAGCAAATTGGGAAGGTGAAAAAGCTTGAAAGGTGGGTACCTCACGAATTGAGTGAAGCAAATCAACAAACGCGCGTTGACTGCTGCGTTGCATTACTCAACCGGCACAATAATGAAGGGATTTTGAATCGAATCATTACCTGTGATGAAAAGTGGATCCTGTATGATAATCGTAAGCGCTCATCGCAATGGCTGAACCCTGCCGAACCAGCCAAACCATGCCCCAAGCGAAAATTGACTCCAAAAAAGTTACTTGTGAGCGTTTGGTGGACTAGTGCTGGTGTCATTCACTACAGCTTTCTTAAATCTGGCCAGACGATTACGGCAGATGTCTATTGTCAGCAACTGCAAACCATGATGGAAAAGCTAGCTGCTAAACAACCGAGGCTGGTTAATCGCTCTAGGCCACTGCTGCTTCATGATAACGCTAGACCACACACTGCACAACAGATGGCTACCAAATTAGAAGAGCTTCAATTGGAATGTCTAAGACATCCACCGTACTCTCCGGACCTTGCCCTAACAGATTACTATTTTTTTCGAAATTTGGATAACTTCTTGCAAGGGAAAAAATTCAACTCCGATGGGGCAGTCCAAACCGACTTCAAAGATTTTATTGATTCCCGTCCGAATGGTTTTTTTAGTAAAGGGATCGATGAACTACATATGAGATGGCAAAAGTGCATAGATAGCAATGGTACATACTTTGATTAAATAAATATATTATATTAAAAAAAATCAACTTTATGTTCCTCCCAAACAAAACGCCAATTTCACATGTAAGGACCCAATATATTAATTAATCGATTTATAAAAGGAAAAGTTTCTCGAAGAAAGAAGAAACGCAACATGAATTGGACGCGGTATAGATTTGGCGTTTAGTAAATTAAATATGTCTACAAAGGACAACCGAAAAATAAAAGCATTATGATTTAAAACATTGTAAATTTTTTTCTCTGTCAAATCTCTGTCGAAAAGACTTTTGTTTCACTTAGTGGTGTCATGTTTATTTATTTTTAATAAAATAAATAAAATCCTTATTTTTTATTTGACGTCTACCTACTCCTCTGCCTTTATTAACCACTACTCCCTTCTCCCTCTCATGGACCTATTACAATCAGATTTTTTCGAGATTGCTATACGGCAATAAGCCCGCCAGGTTGTTCTGTGTATAAAGAAATTGTAATAGAGTAATAACAATACTATTATATATGTATTAGGTGTTAACATAAGTCATGTCCGTTTTTTTCCAAATTTAAAAATGAGCACCAAAAGTAAAACAAACTGGTAAAGGTTATACGTCATTCGAAAGAAAAAATTCTGATCTACAAGATATTGTGTTTGCTTTTACGTCACATACATTATTTTATTTGATTACAAGTCTTCAAAATGGAATGTCTAGTAGACGAAAGTAAGGATTTTCGACACCTCCTTCTGTTCGCGATCAATCGAGGGAATAATGCTGCCAAATCTGCTCGCGATATTTGCGAAGTGTACGGTGAAGATGCTATGAATGAAAGGACAGCTCGTCGAATTGCGGACACGGTTGGACGAATTCCTCGAGTCAAGACCGGATGGTTTTTATCGCACAGGCATTGATAAACCTGTAGAACGTTGGCAAGAAGTTGTAAATAATGAAGGAGAATATATTATTGACTAATTTGTCGTAAAATAATGAAGGAGAATACATTATTGACTAATTTGTTGTAATTTTTTTTTGTTGTGTCCTCTTGTTCTCTTCATTTGGTAAAAAACGGACACAACTTATGTTAACATCCAATACAATACAGTACTTAAGACCTGGTTTTCCTTTACTTTTTCAAAAAATCATTTGAAATTGAAATTCTCCGCCTGTCTGATGATTCCATAATTTAGTAACTATATTTTTCTACAAGTCAAATAACTATGTTAATGAGAAGGAATAAGAACGAGCATTAAGACTTTGAATATTAAAAATACAGATTACGGAGAATTGTCAAGAATGTGATCACCTTCGTGACTAACTACTAAGGCCACGAATGTGATGACATTCGTGGCCTATTTGGTAAAATGAGAAGGTTGCGAGTTTGATTCCCGTTAGTAACAGTTAAAAAAAAATCCAGTCAGGCTTTTACTTCAGGCTTGTGTAAACAAAAAAAATAAAATTCTGGTTGGTCGGAAGAGAGTGCCACAACACAATAAAACCTTCCGGTTGCACTGTATGCAATAAAAGTACAATACAATATACGACGATATAAATCTTAACCGATGTGATAAACTCGTGCTCGATCTTTCGTGATGCAACACGCCGGTGAGCGTATTGGTTTATTGAGTGTAAGCTGTTACACTTAAGTAAGTCAATAGTCTTGAGAGATTCAACCCAAAGTTCCGATTGCAAGGAGATCAAAGTTCCATGACAATCGGCAGTTTTAATATGCACTTATTTATTATAAGCAACGTATAAGCTACTGAATAACATAAATTCTGATGTAAAATGGCCACGAGTACATACAAGCCCATAAGTGAATCCGCCAGAAATCGAACATGGGACACTCGCTTGTTCAGCATATATGCTAACCGTTAGACCACGGCCACTTACAACCATCTATATCAACCATCTGAAGGTACACATATATTTTTCATAAATTCACAGTACGATAATATTATGTCTTGTTACCTCAGAGTTGGAAAACACATTACAGGTTTACACATAATTGCAATATTATGTGAACATTTAATATTTATTTACATATAATAAATGCGATTCGCTACATGAATTGCATTTAAAAAAACATTAAAACCGCGACTCTTTACGAGGGCAACGAACTATCTTAATTACATTTGTGAAAAATAATGCGCGATTATATAATTGCCACGTTTTCTTGCTTATGACTTAAGATTGGATTTTATTTATCTAAGCTTGGATCATCTAATCCAATGGTTTTCAACGTTTTGGAATTGCGACATCCTTTGTTTTTTATATGTTTAAAACAATACAAGTTAATTTTAACCCAATTAATTTATGTTACATCTATCATTTTACATCATATAGATATATCATACATTTTACATCATATAGATATATCATACATTTTACATCATATAGATATATCATACATTTTACATCATATAGATATATCATACATTTTACATCATATAGATATATCATACATTTTACATCATATAGATATATCATACATTTTACATCATATAGATATATCATACATTTTACATCATATAGATATATCATACATTTTACATCATATAGATATATCATACATTTTACATCATATAGATATATCATACATTTTTTTACTTTAATAATCTATCTTTAAAATACAAAGACACCGAAAAGTCCGAATGCTTTCGCCTTCTTTGATACTTGCGTCAAAATTTTCGAAACCTTTTTGGCATAAATTATTTTGACTTTTGTCATTTTGATTTTTGGAATCCGAAAGTCATCGCGACTTCTCGCGGGGTAATTCTGTGATGTACCCACTATGCCGCTCACTAGTTTTTAATGATATACCAGTACATACTTTTATGGGGACTCATCAAAGATGAGTTTATGGCACCAAACTAGCAACAGTTAATGAATTGAGAGCATACATTCAAAGAGAACGCGCCCAAATACAAAACAAATTATTCGTGATGTTTTTCGATTTCACGTTATTAGCGGAGTATGTGCAAGAACAGTGAACAATTTCAGCACTTGCGATTACTTAAAAAATATGCACCTGTCTTCTTTAATTTGTAGTTTAAATCTTAGATATGTTAAACCTTAATAAACACTGAATTTACAATCATTAAAAGTGTGTATACTTTTTTTGGAACACTCCGTATTGTTGAATGTACCTGGTTACTATACCATCGCGAAATAAGATTATTTTCGGTGTCATATTCAAGAATTATTAAGAACGTCACCACTCGCACACGAAATTAATGACCTTGTTGTACGAATTTTCTTATATTCATATCTTGGTGGATAAATATACGATTGAGCTTCTTATAAACTTTAGTACATAAATGAGCCTCTACACAAAACTAATAATTGTTCTATTGTTATTTATTACCTTTAGTCTTTTATCTATTCAAACTCGAAATAACCCGTCAATAATGATGAAAGTATTGTAATTTTTTTTCAATATGACGCTTACTTTATCTATGTGTTGCTTCGTGCTGTCGTGTTGTTGCTTCTCTCGAGTTTCGCTAATTTGCGATTAACACGATCATATTTTCCTTTTAGAATCTGCATCTTTATGCAATCATTTTATCATTTTGATCCATACTAACAAGTCTGTAATACTTATAATTAAATATTTAACTTGAAGAAACAATTAAAAACAAACATTTTAAGGTTATTTGTTAACAAAATAATGAGTTAAAGTCGTTTCCGAAATGAAACTGAATGAAACGACACTCAGAACATAATATTATATGTTATATTTGATACTGAAAGAAAACTTGATATTAACTATAGACAACCAATTTCATTAATTCACATCACAAAAGTATAAAATAAGTGAGAATAATATGTGAATTTAATAATATAGTATTTAATTACATTTACGTTGTATAAAGTACAATCTGGCGGGCTTATTGCCATGGGACAATATCTTCCAACCGACCAGAAATATGTTAAAGAGGCCTTAAGTGAAAATCCGACTGAAATTATATAAAAAAAATCTGGGTTCCAATGGGAATCGAACCCGCAACCTTCGGGTTGGGAGACAACAATCTTACCAACTAGGCTACGGAGGTCGTTAATATTATAAATCGTACAAGAATCAAATTTTCTCATCTTAATAAATTGCTTTTTGGTTTTAATGTTTATATCATATTTCACTATTCAACAGAAAAGTCATCACTTAACAAAAACATTACTAGCCATTATTATTTTGTTTTATAATCACATCAAAAAGTGATAGCTGGAAAATAATATTTGAAAAATAAAAATGTTGTGAACATGACATTAATTAAATAAAAACTATTAAATTGTATCAACGACAACACTTTATGCTACACACGGACGTACACACAGCCGATTTTATATTGTTTGATGTTATTTTCTTATATTACGTATTTAGTTTGGTGTAATTGGGTTGAAATAGTAATACAAAAACAATCAAATATCGGTTGCTCCATTATAAAATCACTTTTACAGGTGGTCATACAATTCTCTAAAATCTCTGGTCTCCTTGAAGTTGCCTCTACATCGTCTGTTCATTTTTTTCAAATTAGCTTTGTCATGTCCTGCAGAGTGTTTTGCATCCCGATATTCTCGAATAAACTTTTTACGATCCGGCTGTCCGTGCATGGCATACGTCAAAATGCCAATCGACTAATCCTTAGACGCTCTATACCATTGGCTTTAGACGAACAACATGAACACCTCACTTCATCGAAGGGTGCTCGGCATCTGCTTTTTTCCCATTCACACTTTCCCCAGAATTGGCCGCTCAAGGCTGTCATCATCTCCTCTTGATATGCGTCCAAAGATTTTCCACATTGTAATAGTTTTCTCGCACGTAACTTAAGAGTGACAAGTTTCAAGCATGAGCTCTTCAATTGTTGATCGATTGGTTCAAACGCATCATAAATTATAAAAAAAAATTACAATAATTTGAGATAATATTCAAAGAAACGATATCTAATAAAAAAAACTAGTTTATGCTTATGTTATGAGGCAGTGAACAGCCTTAGTTATATCTACAAAAACTTTCTAGAAGCACATTTTTAATAACATATATCGTCAGACATGGAAAACATTGATTTCTGAATATTCATTTAATAAAGGCATCCAGTGTGCGAGTAGGGATGTACCCAATATTTCTGTTCGAAAATAGGACACAGAAAATAATCTAGACCAATAGATTTATAATTGTCATCCAAGTTTGCAAGAATTGTACCAAAATTACTTCAATTAGGAACATTACGCTGAGCAAAGTAATGAAATTAACTTTCAAAAATTTGTTGAAAGCAAACGATGATATAAAAATCGATTTGAATATTAATCGTAGAAAATAAAACTTTCATGGCGATACTATAAAAAATTTCAGTAATTGGTCTGAATTTATACTGGATGGCAGTGGTTTTGAAATAATTTCGTTTCAGGGCATTCTTCGAGTGGAAAGATTTTTCATCATATCCTAAAAAATATTTACCAATTAGTGGGATGGGTGAGCCTCTTGTTCACCACAAAGTTTCTTAAATCTTGGAATCAAACTAAATACAGTTTTCCTCGAGTTTTCGAGGAGATATTTAGTTTTAATTAAATTTACCATCGAAAACCCACCTTAGCAGAGGTAAGTCGACGCAAATGGACGAAGTATTTTGCATACTCGAGTCAGTTAGGTGTCATCCCTTATCATTGTGAATAAGTACTGTAAATTAAGACAGTCTGGAATTATTATAATTTTCGAATATTCTTCAATGTTCCTGGGAATTATCGCGGCAATCCCAAGGCGCTGTGGCGCACACTTTGAAAGTCTCTGTTGTAAGGACTATAAATGCCTGAAAAGCGACAATTTACTAGACTTCAGAAGAGCTGACGACAGAAAAACAATGGTGGCTTAATTTGATCGCTGGAGCACGTACACATTAAAAAGACAATTATCTTAAATTTACATACAAAGTAACAAAGCCCGTATTGTTGTCGAAGTCTCGTCTTCAGCTCGTAGGCGTTAGCAGAGTCCATTAGCGGGAGAGAACAAAACGGAGATGCCAAAATGTTAATATTTAAGCTTCACATTTTTAAGTGAGATTAAAATATACAGATAAGTTATCTCCTTTGTGTGTTCATTAATCCGTGTGCTTGACGTAGGGGATTCCGTTTGAGATAGGAAAAGAGTGTGACTTGTTGAAATATTTGATCATGGAGCAGTTTATCTAAATAATTGTTGAAAAGAAGAAATTTACTTAATAAAGCAGAATTAAAACGAGTTTTGTATCTTTCCGTTTTTATAATTATTTATTTATTATATTCCTGTAATTTTATATTTACCAGAATCAACAAATTCGAAGATCAAAAGCAAAACAAATGTTGAGAACTGTTTTTATATGGGCATGCAGTTCTCTTCCCCCAACACTGTCTCATGAAGCAAGTTAGGTTGCCTTACAATGCGATTGTACATTAGTTAGAAAGTATGATTAAGGCCCAAATTCATAGTCCAACCTTAACAATAAATACTAAATGTTAACTATGTTTAAACTGAAGACATTATTATTTCAAGTTAAATTTCCCACAAATTTGTCGCAGTTTCCTTAAATAAGGGAGTTACCTGGTTACATTATCTCCCATTTAAGGTTGAAGTGTAGGTCTGACTATGAATACAAACAAATTACGAAATTTTAATGTTAGAAATTAATATCTAGGCCAGACTATGAATGGGCTGTCTCCCAAATGTGCCCCTCCTCTGCTGGCGCCAGCACAGAGTGCGAAAAGGAAACTGACCACAGGTCAGATACCAGGGACAGAGATGGAATTGAAATAAAATGAAAGAAAATAATAAAAAAAAATTAAACATGCGTCCTCCCTCAGGCGTTTTCCTGTGTAAAACTATCTACTCGCCACAAGGTCAGGGCAGCCAATCGGGATGACGGTAGTCCGGCTCATAGCCGAATGGAGCTCTTTCCTATTTTGCGAGACCCTACTTTCTTCATGATCCCATAAAATCTGATTTGAGGATTGATTTAGGTGGTTAGATAAATTGCAACAAGGCAAATAGTTTAAATTAAATAAAAAAAAGGTCGCAGTTGAAATTTCACGCTGTTAAAAAAATAAGAAAACAATGAAAAGTTCTAATCTCTTCTTAAAACGTTAGAGATCTTCAGTATTTTTTTATTTTGAACACCAAAATAATATTTCTCAGTGCAATATTCGTTATTAATTAATTTGTAAGTTTAAATAATTAAAAAATGCCTAAAAGGGATTATTTAAAATTCATAATAAAAATAAATCGTCAACAAATGATGAAATGTACCGATGGATGGAATAGGGAATAATCTCCTAGCCGAGCTTAAATTATTAGGTTAAAAACCCAGCAAAGACTAAATAAATGGTAAACACAATGAGCGGTCTAAATAACTAGTAAAAAACACTGTTGGACTTGTTCCAAATTTGTACCCGTACCGTTCACCTGAATTGCTTAATTATTTAACATACATTTAATTATTCCAATGGTAATTTTAAGACGTATTGCTTTGTTTATGTCTGATAAATAATTATATTAATCGGTACGCATTAAGGACACGGTACGTGATATAATGTTTTTGATAAATAACTATATTTTTCGTTTAAGCTAACAAATGTGGCCGTGTTTCGGGTGTTCTACCATTGCTTTGTATTGTATTACTCTTTTTCTGTATACAATGCATACTTGTGGGCTTATTCGTATGAAGCAATATCTTCCAACCAATTAGAAAAATATTAAAGAAGCCTTAAATGAAAACCAGACTTAAACCGCACTTAAAAAAATAGATATCAAAAACCTATATTTATTTATTTAAGTGAATCTGAGGTAGTAATTGTGGGTTTTCTTTTTTTCTATTTATTATTTTCTTTCTTTCTTAATTCACATGTACAAGGGTGTGGGCTGAAAAACATCTAATAACCTCCAACCGGCTCGCCATATATTGGTGGGGATGTTATGAGACGAACCCAGATCTTTTGATAGCTTCACTTTTAAATGTATTTTCTGCTATTTATCTTGAGATATATGTGCGATTTTGGAATGTATTTATGTAAATATATACATGTACATACTATGTTGCTATCAATAAACCCTTTTTTATTTATTTATACCAACGAGTATCGAACCCTTAACCCCGGGTCAGAAGACAAGCGTCTTACAAACTAGGCCAAGGAGTTCGTTGTCTATTGCATAGTATACACACAAGTTTCTAACATATATAATATCATAGAAGGTATTTTAATATAAATAATCGTAATCATTCATTAACATAAACAGTGTACAACTAATAAATTGAAAAAAATATTAAC
Organism: Odontocerum albicorne; assembly: GCA_949825065.1. Lineage (NCBI taxonomy): Eukaryota > Metazoa > Arthropoda > Insecta > Trichoptera > Odontoceridae > Odontocerum > Odontocerum albicorne. The sequence goes on along the minus strand of OX463845.1, from coordinate 31,936,719 downwards.
GTGAGTTTATTGTTGCCTCACAGTGCACGGCAGTAATCACAACACATACGACGACGAACCAGTTATGTGCCTCCTTGATTTGTTCTGAATCCTGACGCTCGATTAATGGGTCCGAAGATAATATTTCTTTAACATGTTTGTACCACTAGTGTGGATATAATGAAGAATTTCACATAAATGCATGAATATTTATTATTTCAGATTACCTAGAGAAGCGAAGAAAACATTTGAACTAATATTTTTCATTGCATATTTTTTAATGGTTATTCATTCAAATTGGGGTTCCCAGCCAGTAAGCAATAATAAGTTGATTTCGTTGATTGAGAATACATTATATGAGTATGTCCCAGAAGCACAGTTATAGTAATCTCTCGCCATCAAAATTGGGGTTCCCAGCCAGTAAGCAATAATAAGTTGATTTCGTTCATTGAGAATACAGTATACGAGTATGTTATGTCCCAGAAGCACAGTTACAGTAAGCTTTCGCCATCAAATTGGGGTTCCCAGCCAGTAAGCAATAATAAGTTGATTTCGTTCATTGAGAATACATTATACGAGTATGTCCCAGAAGCACATAAGCTCTCGCCATAAAAAATGGAACAGTTCCACGTTTTTCAATACATTTTTGAATTTTTTTTATTTATTAGAAATTATAATATTTATTGACACTCTGTAAACGAAGACAGACAAATTTATAATGAGCGTTGTCATATTGGTTGGCATAAGGTTATTCGTCAAAAGTAGATCTTTATAAAATGTCGGAAACGCATCATTAGTGGCCATTCAAACAATATTGATCCAAAGTTTCACCACTCAGGTGACATTCGCATCACATAATTTCATTTGAAATACTAGTATTATATTTTAATTATTCAACATTTGATACAGGTTTAACTCAATTATATCACATAACAAGAAAAAAATGTCTAAATACAAATAATTATGTTACAGCAGGAACAATATTTCTCATGCTTGCCTGTTAAGTGGCTCAGTTATACCTACAAAGTTTATGGAGTAGTTCAATTATCAATTTATCCACCGAGATATGGAAGGTATCGATATCGAAATTTAAACAAATCAACAAGGTCATTCCGTGTGCGAGTGGTGATTCTCAGTTCGTGAACATGGCATCCAAAACAATCTTAATTCATGATGGCTTAAATAATTGTCTGGTACATTAAACAAAAGTTTGTCCATCAACACAGAGTTTGCTATTTTCCTTGCTAGTAATTTTTATATGTATAAACAGGTGGACAGATAGATACCTTCTGAAGCTTAAGGTGTAATAAGAGGTGCACAACCGCGAGATAACGCACTGGACTTTCGTGGGGAAGGTCGCCGGTTCGAACTCCGTGCAGTGCTACTTCCCTCGAATAACAAGCATTTTCCGCCTAGTATTCGGGGGTATAAATCCAATGCTTCGATATCTATTCTTTAAAAAAAATATGCTGGTGTGCTCCAATCGTCTCACTTTGGTGCGCCATCGGATCCAGTACAGCGGAGTGGCTGATAAGTTTCGTGGTGTGAACGGTTTACACTTAATCTTTCCCTTCCTGTGCTAAAAAAATCCACGTGTTCCGGTGCTGTGTATTCAATACACATGTAAAAATGAGCGATTTAAAATCGGAAAAATAAGAATATTCATAGCCAATCGATTAAATTAATTAAATTTGAAGTCAAAAGTGATAATAATTGAAATTTAATTACTGAAAACATGAAAAAAAACATCGGCCGACGTTCACAAAACGGGCAAAGCGACCACCTCAAACGAAAGCCCGCGAGCTACTGAACGAGAGAAGCGAGCAAACTGATATTCTATTTCTTGCGTTCCCATATACCGAAGTAGAGTGAGATTGAGACGTGAATAGCGTCGCTTCCTCACCCATAGCGGTTTTTAGAATGAATATACATACGTCACACACTGGCACACGTTTGATTGTATTGGTGAATTTATTCCAGATTTTCACAAAATATCTCTGATGTGGCCCATAAGTGCTAATTATTATTAATTATCTTTTTCATTCAATGCGTAAATGTATTACGGAGGATTACCTAAAATCTGAACCCAGTATTTATTATATTTATAGAGATATTTAAGTTTTTAGAAGCAATGTGTACTAGTTACACATCACAAGACAGGAAGGGTTAAAGAGGAGAAAATAAGAAATAAACAAAATTCCATGGCACAGCTTCGCTTTCCAACATAATTGACGTTGGAATGGCGAAGAGATCCTCAACTACGAGACCCAGCAACGACGAGGACGAATATCGAAGCATACCAATTTAAAAAAAATGGGTTTGAGCCATGTATAAAATACTCTTTGTAATCAAGGAATCGCAGAAATCTCATTTAGACTCGCTCAACTCTCACGTATTCTGGATTCCTCCCGGATTCCATATGATTGAGTCGCACTCTAATATACTACGAACAAGTTTGCATGATTTCAAAACAAACTTGAATGGTTGATATCAAACAAAAAGTGGAGCTAAAACGAAAAAGTAATATTGATTATTAAATTACGAAAAGGTTTTATTAATTTTTGTCATGACCGTGATCATGATATTGAATAAAGTTTTGACTTTGTATAATGAAATTAGCGTATTATAAAATCGAAATTTTCTCGTCGCATGTCACTGAAACTTGGCACAGGCTAGCACCGCTTAATAAAAGGGAAACTTTTAATGTATGGAATAGAAATATTAAAATTAATACGCAAATAAATCAAGGACTAACATTAAACAGAAAAAAAAAACGTAAACAATATCTTTCTTGAGGACTGTTTGTTGTCTTGTGAATGACAAATCAAGTCAAATATTCTTGGAATGAAAAAGAACATCGTCCTTATTGAAATTAAAAAGTACTGATGAAATGATTGAGTCGTAAGGTTAGTTCGTAGTAAATAATGTTTTCTTTGTATTTAATCTAATCACTGCATAGCTGATAATATTTTTACTATCACAATTTATTTTTCATTGTTTACGTGATGCATTCTTCTATTTAGTATGTAATTTACTCAGAAACTAATCGGAGTTATCTTTGCCATTAATTAATTTTTCTTGTAATATTATGGCTCATTATGAGGGCTTGTCAAAGGGCAATAATTTTCCTGAGTGTGTATCATAAATAGTATCGATTTCATCTTCATCATATATTATGTATGAGGTAAATATTTGTAAAAGGACTTCCCTTAAGGACTGTAAATGGACGATATGTGAAAGCATTATTATTGACAATACTACAAAAAACCAGTTCGAGTATAAGAATAGGAAGGTGGTCGCTGTGAAAAATAGATAAAGAAGTTCTCCGCACTGAATATGTTTAGAAAAACATATTTTGTAAGAAAACCGAAGGAAACTTATCAAGGGAAAACGTATTACATTGCATTGCTTTCGATATGTGATAGTAACTCATTCGACTTTAGGTGAAGTATAGTGCGTGTACGTAGTATTCATATATAATACAATCAAAAACCTTGTATAATCAAAAACAAAAAATGATAACATGTCACCCACAACTCCTTGAGGCAGACAAAAATCGATCTAATTGAAATATTACTTGAGAAAACGAAAGTTAACCAAAAATCAAGATCCTTAATTCATTAAACGCAACAATGATGATATGACTGCTGCAATAACAAAAAAAAAACATTTTGAAATGAAGAAAAATACATTGTTATTGACTAAAACCATTAAAAAATATAGTCTTTTTATTGATGTGAATGATAGGGCGATATATGTTGCCTCCTATTGGAAACACATAGCATGATTAATAATTGATGGTCGGAAAATGGAAATTAATGAATGATTTAGCATTAAACCCAGACAGTGAATTCGGACCTTAACAACAATATGGATAGATAATTGGGAACTCAACAAAATATTGTATGTTGATAGTTGTAAGTTGTGAACAATTCAGTAATAAAAATGTTCAATTTAAAAGAAGAAAAGAGACAACTTCAATTATTGCAGCTGCATCATCTTTAATTTCAGATCTTTCATATTTAACTAACCTTAATTTCAGATATGGGATGATGGAGAAAACTTGTTATGCATTATTGGCATTCAAGTTTAAAACCAAACTTTAGACTTTATTCCATGTTAATGTAGTAAGTTGTGCATAGAAACTGTTTTTCATAATTCCATAAAAATCCGTTCCTGAGGTGATACTTCATTACAGAACAGCGCAATACATTCTTACTATCTACGATTAGAATAATGCGTTCAAGATCTCTTTCAACACCCAACCCAGAACAAACCTCTCCCGACCTCATGCCGAACAATGTGAGGATATCCTTCAACACTAAATCTTCACTTGGACCGTGAAGCTCTATAAAATCCAACAGAACCACAGCAATCTCTCTAATTGCTGCCCTGGGGATTATTGAACTTTTTTCCGCGCCTTGTCTGTTTTCGGGTGTAGGCAATTATGATGGTACTGATAACAGCCGCTCTAAACAGGGGTTTGGTCGATTCCCCGCACCATTTAGCGATTTTTGAAAAAGGCCAGGTAGGATACTTAATTGGCAACGACTTACGAACCGCATAAACGTGTTAGTATGCTTGATTCAAGTGCGATTCACTTTGGAATTCGTTATATTTTCAAGCCTTTTTACATGCATTTATTGTTGCACTGGCGGCAAGTATCTTATTTACATAAATATATTTTTTAATATTTATTTGCTAGAGCACCTACAGAAAATTAATCAATGAATACACCTAAAACAGGTCACACTTAAATAATAGCAACAATTAAAATCTCAATTACTAGCATTAATTTAAGTTATTTTAATAGGTTAGTGAAAATGTTATAATTAAAGATGAAGAAAAAAATATTTATTCCGTATATTAAGCCACCATCTTCTTCGAAGCTTAATGATAAAGCCAGGTTTGGGTGCGACCTAACTTTTTGTAATGACATCTGACGGACAAAGCACTATTGTTTTAAGATTCGAAGGGGTGCGTTTTCCGTATTCAGTTAGTGTATAGTACAGTGTTAGAAACATTGATTTTTGTAATGATGAATGAATTATACAAATTTTCGAGATGGCCAGATTTCTTCGCTGGTTTTCTCTGACAAGCACTAATCGAGATAGCGGATTTCCACAGAGTTTACTGCCATATCGGAGTACCCGCATTGAACAATGTTTGAATGTAAAATAAACGTTTTCTTTAAAAAATCTTAAATGATATTGCAATTATCAAATTACCCGTTAGTATTAAAATCTGCCAAGATGATAGTCCGACAGTTTTCTAGTACCAATTTTGTTGTATGGAAATGAAACGTTGGCGTGGAAAAAGACTGAAAAGACCCGAAATATGCTGAAGGAAATATAAATTTAGAAGAATTCATGGGATGACATCGTATGATAGAAATACAGAATAAAGTGATGAGGGGTGAATGTGAACTTAAGGCTGATGTATTAAGTAAGATCAAGAAGAGGACTCTGAGATGGTTTGGAAATTATAAATGAATGAATGAGGAAAGACTAACAAAACAAATATACAAAGCCAATGTGAGTGCAAGGCGTGCTAGAGGAAAGTAAGGTTGAATCAAGTGTATGATATTTTGAAAGAGCCATCCCGTGGTGTAGCTCATGCTGAGCATCGTGACTCCCATGATAGCCTTTGATGACTTCTCTCCATCCATAAAGTCTGGTGGTCTTTCCTTTCTACCTACCCTGACAGGGAAGCGGCGTGATGATATTTATGTTATTATTCAATTAAATAACGAATATGAAATATTTATAGTTACAAAATGTATTGTAATATATAATTTTATTCGAGTCGAAAACATTTAATATATAAACACGTAATATATTGGAGACAACTATATAAATTGATTCATAGATCTATATACGAGTAAGAATATCGATGTAAAATCTTAAATAGTAAGAATGCACATACGAGTACATAGGTGCCGGACCGTGTATTACACCAAGATGATGGCACTAAGTTCGGAGATATGCGCCACGGTCTGATATGAAGTATAGCCTAGTATGGCTTTGATTCTTCTTAACCCTGACTATGTTGATTTAAATATATTGGAGTGCTCTTGAGATAAAAATGCTATGAAACACAGCTATACAAGTCCTTGAGTTATTTAGTTAGTGATGAGTATCGATTTCCTATGAAACCAAAATGGAATTGAACAATGGCTAAAAACAAGGAAAATGCATTGCTCATACTGTTCTTGTTTGTTTATCATGTAGTAATTTTATTTGTGATTCATGTATATTAAAATGTTGGTTATGCACATACATTTCTGTCTACGCCAAATAACAAAAACATCCGGAATAGAGAAATATTGAATACATCAGTTGAAATTAGTCTGGTTTTCGTGCATTAACAAAATCCATACCCGCAAGTTCAAAACGGCTGTTATGAAGGCTACGTTCGATGCTATTGGCACTAGTTAAAGAATTAAGATATTACTGCCGGATTCATGTGTTTACATTTAATATTTAGATCAAAATTTGTGGTAACTTTGACATCGCTAGATATTTACAAACATTATTTTAAAATGACCGTAAACACTATTTTAGTACGGCGCCTGAGGATGATGACGATATATAATAATGCTAATTAAATATCGTCATTTTTCATCAATACATACATCAGATCAATCTTTTTCTTCTTATCTTGTCAGGACACTAAATTACTTCCGACCAGAATTCTACCATCTGGACAGATCTGGGTGTTCAAAGAATCAAGTCCATCTCGGTGCAAGTCACGGCTTCTCAGGCACTGCAGCAAATGCCGCATGGATTGCTGCTCATCGCAGATAGAAAGAATCGATCCATCACGTTATATTCATTTTACCATATTGTTTTTGGTCGTCTCAAGTTTTTGTCGGAGTCTGTTAACAGGTTTTCAGGTCCTCCAGGGCAGTTCAGAGTCAGGTGGTACTGCCTACTTCAGACAAAATCCACCTGTTGTGGCGAATTAAAAAATATATAATAATAATATAAGACCAATAAACAGGTGCGCCGAAATTGAATCTATAATCTTAGGAAGGAGCCTCACTAAGCCATTAAAAAAATCAGGAACAGGAAAAAGTCGCCCGGTGCCAAGTCTGGGGAATATGGTGGATGAAGAATCAATTCATTCAATTTGTTATTGCGTTCTATTGTCAATCTCTATTCATGCAATTTTGTCATTGCGACGGTCGATTTGTGGGACGGCCGCGTTGCCCTGGTGGAAGATAACTTTTTTGCACACCAATCTTAGCCGTCTTTCTCTAAATTCATCTTTCAAACGCTCCTATAATGCCGCATACAATGTGCCCTTTATTGTCTTGTCCTTTTCCAAGCAGTCATTCATAACGATCCCTTGGGAATTCCACATAAACAGTGTCCATCACCTTTTCAGCCGGAAAAACGGTCTTCACATTCTCCGGCGTATTTTATCAGTTTTTGTCCATGGGTTCGACTGCTGTTTAGATTCTGGTGTATAGTGGTGGATTCAAGTTTCATTCCTAGTTATAAATCAACGCCAAAAGTTCGTCAAATTGCGATTAAACATCGCCAAACACTGTGTTGAAATGTCTTTTCGAGTACGTTTTTAGTCAACAATCACGGCATCCATCGCACATATAGCTTTTTTATATTAAATTTTTCGTATATTGTACACCCATTTCGTATAGGATATTTTACACTTTTGAGATGCTCACAACCTCAGCAATTTTGAGCACATGCATTCGGCGGTCTTCCATTGCGATAACTTGGATTTTTTCAATGGTTTCCTTAGTGGTGGACGCAATTGGGCGTCCGGAGTCGATTCATCTTTGTTGCATGCACGGCCACGTTTAAACTCATTCATTCAGAAATAAATAACCTTTAATGCTGGTGCAGTTTTTGTGAAGTTCACCCAATTTGATCTGCGCGGCTGTTAACTTCTTCAAATAAAAATGTTTTATGACGGCACGGAACTCGTTTTTTTCATAGTTCGGCAAACGTCAAAGTGGTCGATTTAGATGTCTGTCAAATATTAATTATGCGTCACATCTGGCCGAATTTTCGACGAAGAGGTCACTTGTTTTCATTTATCAAACTTCAAAATTTACCAAACTTTCCCAGCTACCCTTGAAATACCTTAAATAAATATAGGTTAATTGATAGCAATATAGTTTGTACATATACATAACATAAATCTGAAATTGCATATATATTTCAAGATAATGAAGAAGAAAATACATTTAAGAGATAAGCTATCGAAAGGTTTGTGATCATCTCATAACATACCCACATTCATAATACCTAACGTTCGGCGTCGTAGAATGTTGATTACAATAAAAAGAGGGTTAGCAAATTTTATAAGTCAAAAAATAATTTACGACTTATTAAATATAGTATTAAGTCAACTAAGTCAAAAATGTCTAAAGGGATCTCCATTTAGTTTTATATCGATACATCTTCGAACCGATTGGCAACTCCGATCTAGTGGCGTCAAATAATAGTTTTATTGCATTCGAAGTTTTGTACTGGCAACTTGTTGGGCTGTTTGAACTGCAAGCATTAAACCGCGTCCATGACGTAGACCTTAAGTCCGTTGTCGATACTATTTTTTTTCACACCTGAGCGTGTCGCTGCTGGAGGAGGAGTCTTTTTGGACAGTTCCGTTTTCGTCACTAGGTGACGCGCTCAAAAAGAATATTTCGATATTTTTGTGTAGATCGCGGTTAATGGGGACTAATTTTGTCCCCTACTACAGCGTGGGTGGTGGTGGGATCGAACTGAACTGAAATCGTATAAAAAATTATATCAACTGGTTAAATCGAGCTAAGTATTTCAGTAAAACTTTAAAGACGGGGGCGGACGGAGCACATGCAGAACTTTGATTCCCCACGTCACAACATGTCGACCAAAATAATATTTTATTTAAAATAGAAGTAAAAAAATGAGGTTTCCCGTATGATTTACCTTACTACAATAACCCTCAATGGTTAAAAAATATCAAGGACTTATACATTACTGTTTGCTAACATATTAATTCAAGAACGCTCCATAAATTGGTTTAGCAGCTAAGTATTCCGGTTCAACAGTAAATACGGGGGCGATTGGAGCACATGCCGAAATTTGATAACCCACGTCATAACGTGCCAATCAAAACAATATTTCATTTAAAATGTATATAAAAAAATAAATATCAAACTTATAACTAGACATGGCTACGGTAATGGTACCTATAGTATTTGGGGAGATATCTATAGTATTTGTACATAGGATGATTAGTCTGGCGAAGCTAGATGAGCTTTCCCGAGACCATTATAATGACCAGCGGCCTTTCTATTGGCTTCTCACAACAGAAGAACTAAATTTAATTTAAAAAGCAAAAAAAAAAACACTTCTCTCTGTATCCATGTCACATCATGAAAATTATATTTATTGAAGTATTCACAATAAAACATAACACTTTTCTTACAATATATTTAGATATACGAGTATGTATAAAAGATACTGTCAATCGTTAGAAATAAAAAAAAACACTGAAGAGTTACTCAGTTAGAATATATATATATATTTCGCCCTTGAGAAGAGTTTTCTCTCTAAACGACGATATATAAAATTCGTTTTATTATTATTAATAAAAAAAATAAGGAAGAACAAAACGATATTCATAGTGGATATTTCGACTAACGGAGCATAGCAGCTATGATGTAGGAAGGGGAAAAGAAAGGACATACACATCTACCCCTTTAAGAGGGAAAAGGACATGACAAGTGGCGATTCGCGGCTTCCCACGTCACCACACATCGTACGATAAAAAAAACTCAACCCATTATACAATACACTAATCACATTCTCCCGATTCTCGGTTAATCCAACCCATTCCCAACTGGTGGGCTAACTGATCTAGTGATGAATAAGCTCGGTGTCTTACTCCTTGCACACCTTACTCGTTCATTGGATAATTTCTGACTGCAAGGATATTTGTATTGGAAATATTTGAGGAGTCCGTGTGAATTTGACTGTCTCAAATCCCCCTATTTATACATCTTAACATTTACAAAAGTTTTCTAAGCAGTTAGTCGGTGGCCTTAATATGCACGCTAAATACTAGGATATTTTCCAAATGGAGCTACGTATTCCGTTTCAGTGCTTACACCGGGGGCGGTGAAATCTGAAGATGAGCTTTGACTCTTTACGTCACAGGATGTGAGCTAAAATAGTCCGAGTCATGTGATATATTCAGTGCGAGACTGCGGAACGGGTGCCCGGAATAAAAAAGTGGGCGCCGGCGGGACCGCTGTCTTGACTATTCAGGTGGTCTGAAAAAAGACAATAATGGAATATCCGAATGTTGTGCCGGAGACAACACATCGATTAAATCCCGTCTTGAGCTCTTGTCTTATTTTCTTTTCATTGGAAGGTCCGAAACACGTAGGTCGCCCGTTGGTATCGTACGGGCATAATCGATGTACCCTTGATTTAAACTAATGCGTTAAACTAAGTATGATGACTTGTGTAGCCTAGTTAGTAAGATGCCTGTCTTCTAGCTCGAGGGTTGCGGGTTCGATTCCTGTTCGTACCCATTTTTAATAAAAGGGTTTCAGTCTGATTTTTCCTTACATACTTACCATCACGCCATTTTCCTGCTGGGGTACGCAGATAGGACAGAGCGCCCAAACTTTCCTATTTCGACCATACACCTTCTTTTACAGCTCCTGCGATTTCTCTTACTTATTACATTTTCTTCTTTCAAAATATCAACCACTTATCTAACCATACTTTCCTCGGTCTTCCAGTATCACGCCTTCAATTTACAGCTAGACTGTACATTTGTTCTATAAACATTTCTTCATTTGTTCATTTCACGTACCCAAACATATTTAGAATACATTTTCATCTAATTTAACACATCAGCTTTAAGTTCACATTCATTCCTAATAATTTGATTCCGTATTCTGTCATACATTGTCATCTTACGTATTTTTCTCAGTGCACGCATTTCTTTAGCATTTATCACTTAAAATTGGTTGGAAGAGGTTGCCACATGGAAATCAATTCGACATGCTGTACTGTATACAACGAAAGTGTAATAAAGTATGTAAATATTCCAACTTATTAAAAAAATAAAAGAGTGAACCATATCTATAAGTATCGATATTTCAATAAGTAAGCAAGCGACGTGCTGCCCAAAATCAAAGTCGTAAGCAAGTTTTAAAAAAGGTTATGATGTAATAGTGGATTATAGTGCCGAACGACAAATGGATGGTTTGTTTTTCGTTCTGCTTTTACTGCTGATTTCCAAGAATGATTATGTTTGACGTTATTCTTCTTCATATAAACGTCACATTGTTCTTCAATGCAAATACATTTCACGGAAGTTAGCGTTCAACACATTTTGAAATCGACGCTGACGAGTTGAAGTCTTTTGCTTAAGTGAATCGAAAGTAGATAAATATATGCTTTAGACAGGAAAGGTTGTCTAAGACATCATATGGTTAAGGGAGTTAAAGAAGTCAGTGCAAGTGGTCAACTTCAATCGGCGCCCCTAAACCATATTGGAGGTGTTGCTGGACTGTGCAGATCGAGAAAAGCAATTTAGTATTGTATTTAAATATATATCCTGTAATTACACATACACACACGTGTATGGTTAGGTGATGGAAAAAATACTTTAAGAGATATAAACTATCAAAAGGTTCATCTTATAACATCCTCACAATCGAGATACACCGCATCAATAGAAGGGCGAGCTCGGTCGCCAGTTGTATTTGAGCCCATACCCGAGAATACATAAACCATACTGCACAAAAATAAATGATAATAAATAAGTAGTTGATACAATTATAAACATTCTTAAAAATATAAATGTAAACACACAGATAAATATACAAGTATACAACCCCAGATTCACTGCCAGCGTAAAGAAAAAAAAAGAAAATAAGACACCGCATTATGGCAAAACAGAAAAATTAATTAGAAGATAATATAATATTTAACATACTCGTATATCAGCAGAAATAAGAGAAAGCAAAACAACGCTATTGATAAAGCATAACAAGAATACTCGTACAGTTAGGAGATACCCTTGGAATTGTTTATTTCTGGTGTATCAAAATGTTCTATATATAAAATGATTGATGAATCTGCGAGAATATTGTTGCACATTGAGAAATAATTCATTGCGGGGATCTTATTTTCTTTTTGTCCATGGATTGTGTTAATATTAAAAAAAATATATATTTGTAAATTATATACCAATTTGAGTGTGGTTATTGTTTGTGGTATCTTGCTATTGTTGTTTTTTTAATATTATTCCTTGAACTATTGTATAAACGTGCAAGTCTCACGTATATCGAAATATTGTTTTCTTATGTTATTTTCAGTGATGAGAGTATTTGATTGACACATGTGATAAGGTGGTTGAGTTAAATCTAGTCTACGGTATCTGAGAATAGTAATTAAGAATGATGGGGGGGAAGCAGAATATATTGTTTTTTTTAAGTATTGAAATGTCTGCCTTTAAACTCATGCTATGTTATTATTGTATCTTTTTCTGTCATATAAATAAATAAAATACTACATAGTACTTTTGATAGATTGGTTGGTAAAATAAACAATGATTAGAATTCAATGTTCGATTTTGTGAATATATAAAAAAAATGTGATAGTACACACTATGAAATACAATGTTACCAACCGAGCAAGAAAATTATGGCGAAACATTTGCGTAAGTTGTCTCAGATTATCTGTTAAATGTAACCAGAGAACAATGAAAATAGCATTGTTTGTATTTCTTAGGAATTTGGACTGATTTGATAAGCTAACGAAGTTTATGGAGGAGGTGACTGATACCCCCCCCCCTCCACCCCCGCTCACAGCGACCGACATTGTATAATTTAATGAAATCGCAGACAAAACAGCAAGTTAAATGTGTCACAAAACAGATGCTGTGCCAGAGATGTATCCAGTATTCAAATATTCGATCAATCGATTTATTTAAAAGTAAAAAAAATGCTCTTAGTCTGGTAGTGTTTCGTCAGTAATAATATTCGAGTGCGTTAGATGTGTCCGAGTGTTGTTTTCTCTTCACACGCGGTAGTATTACCGTATACCATGACGGACTGCGAGCTTCCTATTTACTCTAGTCACTTTTAATCTAAAGACGCGTTAATGGGGACGAAGACAACATTGTTCCCCGGCAACGCATTCCAATATGTTCGCATAGAAAATTTGGATATGTTGTAGGGTTTCCCATTAATAAATAATAACGAAATAATGCCCATGTTTATATTGGTTTTTTGTCTGCTAGGTGCTTCAGGATTAACAACAATGGTGTATATTTAGAATCGGCACGGAACTTGCAGTTCATCGTCACAGGCGCTGTCGTACGCAATGAAGACGCAACAAAACTCGCACATCTGGCGCGCATGAGCATAGTTACCAGACGAACTCGACCAGACTGGGATGGATTTTTGGTACTATCGAGAATCGAACCTTAAACCACCGGGGGAAAACAAGCATATTACCGTCGACAACATGATGACATCAGTATATTTTTCTTAAAAGACAATTAATATAATTATTTAAGGTATATAAATGATCGCAAGTAGCAAAATTAGACTAAAAATATCATCCCTATTTTTTTGTAATATTGTATTTTGTTTGTAATTTTGTTGTATAAAGTAATCCATGGTGGGATTATTGCCAAGTAATAGATCAGAAATATGGTAAACAAGGCTTAAGTGAAAACCAGAAAGAAACTCCTCAACCGAACCCTCAATCTCACCAAGACAGGGGTCTTAACAAATAGGCCACAAAGTTCGTCAATATATTGGACTGAACTTGATAAAAATACCAAGGGCTTATTTAGGGAGTGATCTTAGATTCCAATGTTCAGTAGTTTCGTAGCAACTTAAAATCAAAAGGTTTCTTTCCCCCCAAATTAGGTACCCGAGGGAACCAAATCCACATCTATGGATTAGAAGACAGGCGTATTACTAAATAGGACACAGAGATCGTCTTTGCATCGACGCAACGATGTTTATGCATACAATTTAATTTGAAGTTTTATTTAGTTCGAGAGCTTCTAATATCAGGGAATGAAACACGAAATGTATTCTCTGCTTAATGTAAGTATTTCGTGACTCGGATAATTAGGGGAAGGAAATACACGTGTGGCGGCATTCTCTACCTTTTCGTGAATTTCCCATTAAGTACGATTTATTTAATTCTGACTTCTAATTATTGGTCCCCTGACACCTGGTTTCAGTGATTTATCGTACTGCTAAGGGTTCAAACTGAAAGTTTTGAAATTCGATGCGATCAATGATTAATTATATTATTATATAAATAAAATGTTTCAACTTCTAACGGAAGTTCAAAACCAATGTTGGAGATCATTATAAAGGGTCTTTCAAATTGAGCGGTTTTTTTTAATTCTTGGATAAAACACAGATGGCGTCACGAACTTGCCTGGGACTTAAGAAATTTGAGAAGTGTAATGTGTGAAATTTATAAAAATGGAGTCGTATACAATACAACAATGCGTTAAAATTGTTGAATTATTTTATTTATTGTAATCTCCGGAAACGGTGATGTTAATTGGCCACCAAGATCATGTGATCTGACACCGTTGGAATATTTTCTCTGGAGTTACGTGAAAAGTCAGGTCTATAAGAATGACCCCCAATCAATTCCTGAGCTGAAGGATGAAATTATTCGCATTATTGGTGAGTTAGAACTGCAATTATGCCAAAATGTCATCAAAAATGTTGACAAAAAAGTGGACATCTGTGGAGCTGCGAGAGGTGGACATTTGGCGGATATTGTATTTTGTGTTTAAATGTCATACATTATACTTCAATGAGCAATAAAAAGTTTTTTGAAATCAAAGGCAATTGTGTGTTTTGTTCAAGAATAAAAACAATAGAATAAAAAAAACCGCTCAATTTGAAAGACCCTATACTTCCTAGACAACCCATAAAAATAAGTGTTTGACATATTATTTTTAATAATAATAAATTGTTTATATATATAATTCATCAATAATGACAATGTGTCAATTGAGTAACTTCATCTCTGAATGGGTGGATATTTTTCAATATAGATGTTATTGAGTTCAAGGGGTTCTTCCTCGGCATTACCTGTATTTTAGTTCGTGACTAGGAAGACTGGTTGTTCTATTTTCATATTCTTTTTTTCCAGTGTTCTCGTACTTTATATTGTATGCTTAGTATGTGTTTTGAATTGTGTCGATTTTTTTGTTGATATTTTATGTTTTATTTAGTAAATCTTTCTAAATTAAAAAAAAAACTCTTGTTTATCTTTCCAATAAATAAATACTTAATAACATTATCAATGAGTATTGTTGAATAGTGGTAATATAAATTCACTTCAAATTATTATATACAAGAAGTTTTTTGACTTTTCCATTTCTTCAGTATATATTTGCGGTAGAAATCGATACTTGGCAACAAATATTTACTTTTACAATGTATGATAGAGAAAAACATGAATGGATAAGGGATAACTGTTTATTTAAGAGAAATATTAAGTAAAATTATGAAAGGAATCGTGAGATGGTTTGGATACATCAAAGGGATGAATGGAAACGGAATACTCACAAAACAAATAATCTCCCGCGGTATGGCGAGATGCTACGTGTAATTTGTTTTCATAAACTGTATTTTCATTAACTTTTTTAACATTAAATAAGAAATTTAAATAAATTGCTATCTATGTTGACATACGAGTAACTAAGACACGAAAAAAACTCTGTTAAAACTACGGGCAGGTGTACAAATTCAAATAAACTGAACTTCATAATCTAACTGAAAAATGTTGCGTTCAGCACTATAGAAAGAGATCGAAAGAAATAATTATGAAAAAAACATTCGTTATAACTAAAAACAAAAGTTATATTTAAAATTTTCAATATTTGATGCATGGGAGTGAAAATAAAAAATACTAAAATATGCTGTTGAAATATGTGCATTGATAAGAAAACATGGAGTAACAATGTGCGACAGAATACGGAATGAAGTGATAAGGGATGAATGTGATAAATAAGATAAAGAAGAGTACTCTTCGATGGTTTGGGTATGTAGAATGAATAAATTAAGGAAAATAACAAAACAAATATATAGTGCAAATATGAGTGGAAGGCGTGGTAGAGAAAGTCCTAGGAAAGTATGGTTAGATCAAGTGAATGAAATTTTGAAAAACGAAAATGTAAGAAGTAGGAATAATCGTAGGAGCTGTATGAAGTGTATGGATGTGGAAGAGACAAAATATGTGTGGCTAAATAAGATAGTCTATTGCACTGTCTTTTCTGATTTAGTTGATAGGGAAAATGCGTAATGGTGCGTATATATACTATATTATGTTACTTCGAAAATAGAGGCAGATTTTAATATTATTTGATATCGTATGTTCTTTGTTAGGTAATATTTGTTCATTTATTTTGTTGACCGTTAGGAAACTGTTATATTTATTTAAAGTATTAGGCCTTTATTTTACATTACTTGAATCCTTCAGAAACGGGATTGATAAAATAAAAGCTCAGTGTAATTTTTGGCTGAATTAAAACTTGGACATTATACACCTCAAACATTATGTAATGTTACCAAACCATGGGCGAAGGAACCACTTCTGTTCAAAAGCTTTAGGAATAGAGACAGAAATCTTAAAGATAAAGAGGGTCGAGGACGTCCTGCTACTGTTGAAAACAACGAATTAAAAGCTTTATTGGAAGAAAACACGTAACATACTTTAAGGAAAGTGCCACAAGAATTAGGTGTTGGTGCTGCTACAATTTTTTTACATTTAAAGTAAATTAAAAAGCTTAGTAAATGGGTTCCACAATACTTAATGATAACCAAAAAAATGTCACTTCGAAGATGCTGTTGCGTAACCGCAATGAACAATTTTTCAATAGTATTGATCTCAATTAAAAAAAAAAGAGTTGGCCTACGAAACATTACCTCACCAGCCTTACTCCCCCTTTCTATCGCCAACCGATTTTCACCTCTTTACCATAAATACCTCGATACATATTTACGGCAGAAAAAAATCAATACCAGAGGAGCAACTAAAATACCTTTAAAGAATTCTTGGATTCCAATTTATCCGAGCTTTATTCTATAAGCATAAATACGCTTGTAATTCGTTGGCCAAAAATGTTTAAGATCAAATGACTTTTACTTTAATTAAAAAAGTTTATTTACGCATAAGTTACCTTGGATTGAATTTGAAGGTTAATATGGGGCATTCATTTCGGAACAACCTCATATTATTTACATTATTAAGATACTCGAGTAATGTTTTTTGCATCAATTTTTCATGTATCGATTTTGTTATTTGTTTTGGAATTTATTTTCGACACACTTTTTCAATCTAATATAACTAAATTTTAAAATTATTTTATTTATAATTTTAAAAATGTGTTTTTGAATAGCTTAATTTTAGTTTGAATTTACGTGTTTTCATTGTAATCATCAAAGAAACCTGTAAAAATGATTATTTTAATGAATTGGATGAAGTTTAAAATAAAATTCAACAACTTACAGAAAAGGGAAGGAGTAAGGGAAGAATATACGTTCCTGGAGGAAGCTAAATATAGCTTAGAGTACCTCAATTTGAAAACGCCCTTAAAAGAGAGCAAAACGCCCTTAAAAGAGACATTCAGCAAAAAACAATGTTTGAATAAATTTATCCTTTGGTATACATTTCATTTTGACTAATCTCGACGAGAATCGGGGATACCTTGGGCATATGTCAAAATTCCAAAATGTATGTATCAATAATTCCAGAATATTTTATATGCGTTTGATATACTTAATGAGTTATTGACAACCTTACTTACAATACTTAATGAGTTGGTAAAATTCCTGTCTTCTGAAATTAGAGTTGCGTACTCATATTATATTAGATTTTCGTTGAATCGCGATTTTTTCAAAAAGAATTGTATATTTATTTAACTTCGTTCTGGTTGGTTGGAGGATGTGCAGCAACGTAAAATTGCAAACGTGAATAAAGATTGAAATCCTACCAAGTTTCTAAGGTTTTCCGTTAGTTTTCGAAGAATATTCACTGTTTCGATTTTTTTTTAATCCTGTGAAGGATCATAAAAAATAAAGGATGGTCGTAATTAGTTTTCTTTTACCAAAGTCCTCTATAGCTACTTCACGGTCAAAATTTTCTCGACTGTTGACTCTTTGATTTGTGCCCGTGATGTGAGTCTGTTAGTCACAAGACGATAACGGGCAGTCTATATATACAGCACATTCACATGATTGCGAGTATAAAACTACTGACAAGTGCCTGCGTCACAGACGGTGTTATTTTCTCAGGGGAAAAATGACGACTCTCGCCATGAGACACCACTTTTAATATAAAATGGTCACGTTATGCAACGTCACTCTGACGCCAAGGGAGATTAAGGGAATATTATGAATTAGCTCAAATATTGGTTCATTTTGTTCATGAATACGTGTATCTTAACAAAAAAATATGCAAACGCCTAAGTTTAAAAGTCCATCATAATATTTATTTATTTTCATCGACAGTACAATGTACCTTAAACATACAAGTAGTGAGTGACTGGACTCACCTTTTGACAGCTTCTCTCTTAAATATATATTTTTTACCATTGCCTTAACGTATATCTACGAGTATATACGTAATTTAACAATATATATGTACATACTTTTATGCTATTAATAAACTTATTATTTATTAATGAATTTAACATTTAGACAGCCTCCGTCGTTTGCTTGATAAGACGCCTGTCCTCTTATCCGGTAGAAGGTGAGTTCGATTCCCATTGGTTGGTCCACAGGTTTTTTAAGGGGATTATAATTGGGTGTTTTCACTTTAGGCCTATCTAACGTCTTTCAGGTTGATTGGAAGAGATTGCTAAATGGTAATAAACACGCTAGGTTTTACTGTATAAACGAAAGTGAAATGCTAAAGAATAATGGAAAACTATCTAAATTTATAGATCAATAATCAATGTTAGGCTGAAAAAACACCATCAATTTGTAAGATTTTCAATATAAAAAAATAATATGTGGTAAGAGACTAGATAATTTGAGGGAAGTGCTGTTACAAGATCTCTCTACGGTAAACTTATTGGCAGCAAATTGAAATGTGGCTCGATTATAAGGAAGTAAGGAGAAAGACAGAAATTATTGATATTTGAATAAGTTGAACAAAAATTATGCTATAACTCTACTCCAAGGAATATGGCTATTATTCCCAGTAGTTCTACCCTAATATGTTTCTTTTGGGAATGCTTGGATACACATATTACTCCTTAAGTCTTAGGAGAGATCTTCGTACTTGTGAGCATTTGTAAAAACTGCTTACAGGAAAAATAGCAGACTGCGCGCTGATTAACGAATTTCTCCTTAATGCTCCCGACAACCACTGCCAATCATTGATCGGTATTTGTGGTTATTTTTGGTTCCTCATACTCGAACAGAACTATTGAGATAATCCCCATGCGCACACGCAATGACCTTTTTTACATTGAAATTTCCGAGATCGATATAGATAGAGGATTTGCGCCCTTGAGGAGAATCTGCTCTTCAAACGGCGCTAGTAAAATCGGCCTTTTATTATTATCATATAATAGATTAGTAATTGACTTTCTTGAAAGTCTGTGTAAGATATAACTATGACGCTTCACAGGAAAGCATAACGTATTATTTACATATGATTTTCAAGTTAAAAATCACTATTCATATTTCTTTTGGGTCAATATGGTCACTTCCGACATTGCTCTCGTAATTAAACGGGACGATTCCGTCTGAAAAAAGTGGTAGAAACATGTGTCGCGTAGATTAATGTAATAAGTGGAATAACGAAGTAATTTACCATTTTAATTTATTTTTTTGTAATTTGTTTTATCAAACACTGTTTATTCCACTATTTGTAACGGTATAACCCTACCGGTTTCAAGGCATTATCCTCATCATCAGGAAAGCACAATGATAAAACAATGTCTTTAAACCTCCACAATGTTAATGCCTTGACTATAAATTAAAATATAATAATTTACCATTACGTATGTATATACTCGTATATACCATAATGCAATTTACCTGTTAGGGTAGGTAGAGAGGACCAAGCACCCGGTTTTCTATTTCGATACACATCCTTCGTGTCTTATACATTCATACACCTTTTTATACAACTCATACGATTTATCTAACTTTCTACGTTTTCTCCTTCCAAAATATTGTATTGTATTACACTTCCGTTGTATACAGTACATTCAAGCGCGTTTATTGCCATGTGGCAATATCTTCCAACCAACCATAAAGATGTAGAGGTCTTAAGTGAAAACCAGATTGAAATCTAAAAAAAAATCTGGGACATTGAATCCGCTACGTCCGGGTTGCAAGACACGCGTCTTACCAACTAGGTCACGGAGGTTACAAATATAATTCGCTTGCTCTAACCATACTTTCCTTGGTCTACCTCTACCAGCCTTCCACTCACATTTGCACTACATATTCGTATATTATTAAATATTCTAATATGGAGTTTCTTAAAGCTAAACCCAAAGCCTTTTTGAAATAGTTTTTATGGTTTCTTCGAGTATTAACTCAAACTATAATATTATAACTTTCTCTTACGATCTAATTGACTAAGCGAATTGAAAAGGCAGAAGTGCAGGGTGTGCGTGGTAGAGAAAAGCCGAAGAAAACGTGGCTGGCTCAAATTGACTAGATTTTGAAAGAAGGTAAATTAGAAATAAGAATAACAGAAGATTGTGTATGACGAGATGTATGAATGTGGAGGAGGTGAAAGTTGTATGCATGGAAAGAGAACAGTTTGCAGATCTATTATTTTTGCCTACCCCGCAAGGGACACGGTGTGATGATAAATATCCAATTGAGTTTAGCTTTAAATATAAAATGAACTCAGTGGATTCTGTACAATTATAATCTATATTAAATAACATAACTAATTCTCATATACGTATAGAAAATCTGCCGAATGATCGCCCACGTATTTAGCTAAGCGACGATTGGTATGTGAAATATTAGATTGTGTAGGTATGTGTTGTACTGAATAATAAACACGTAAATAGAACATTCAAAGTTCACTTGAGAGATGTATGAGTATATATGTATAATATGATATATGAACACAAAGTACAGAGTAGTCTGGGAACTTGGATGAGAAGATGTACTAATACGAATGGTATGTAAATATACGTCAATTGAAGCGGATATAGGAGACGTAAGTAACATTTTACATGGTCACGTTATTGATCGATTCACACCGAAATGTTAAAAATCACACTCATGTGACTTCATATTCACTATTTTTCAACAAATACCATATTAACGAGTTAAAAATAATGAATATGACTTCGATTCACAACAACTTTGAGAAATGAAATAAAAGGTAAATACTTTTATGATCTAAAAGAGATTGTGACTATGGAAACTATTTATGTCATAGGTTGAGAAATGTATTAAAGTAGATTGTAACGGAAATGTAAAAAATTAATGCAGGTGTAACAAATTCAGAAAATGAGTAGTCACATATCCACCACCTTCATATCATTACACTCTACTAGTATGAGTTTTATTTTGAAATATTGTTAATCTCAATAAAGTAGGTTAGTTCCGAGTTGGGGCGCCATACAAACTGTTATTTTATTATTATAAATAATATCAAGTTCACATGTTGCAATAGTATTAGTAAAATATAAGAATTTATGAATACTTCGAATAGAAGCTGGTGTATTTATTGTGTTGTATTACACTTTCATTATATATATATAGTAAAACCTGGTGGGTTTATTGCCAGATGGCAATCTCTTTTAATCAATCAGAACGGTTTTAAACAAGTCTGAAGTGAAAACCATATTAAACCCTTTTTTTTAATCTGGGAACCAGTGGGAATCAAACCCGAAACCTCTGCGTGGAAAACAGGCGTCTTATCAACTAGACCACGTAGGTCATACATTATACATTACAAAATATATTGCTTCACATTAAGCAATTTGATTTGAAAGATTGATTTTTAAAATATGTTTCATTGCTGCATTAATAACAGCATTCCTAATATTTTCATAAATTGTTGGAATTTTAAGATATCGAAAAAAAACATTTCACAGTTTTCTAAAAATATGTCGCATTCAAATACGTGAGAACCAGACTAAAACCATTTGTTAAAAAATATGGGTACCAACGGGAATCTAACTCACAACTCCCGGTTCGTTTAATCGAGTATCCACGAAGGTCAACATTCATGGATTAAATGTTTTTCTTAAGGGGAAAGAAACATTAGTTTAAAAGTAAGACATCAATTTAAAGGAACGTGATGAGAAAAATACAAGTACGGCCCCTCCCTATACTGATTAAATACAAAATTACGTATTTTTCGATGGAAGTAAGGAGCTGTCAGTAGGAGAGAAAAGAAAATTATATATTCCATGACGTTCACGATCTGAAATCAAGGGATTTTAATAGTAATAAATTTAATTCAGAGACGGGTAGGTGAAGTCAATTAGGTGAGATGTTTAAAAACCATATGTGGGAGAACTTTGGCAATACGCTTCATTGTGATGTATAAATACAATCCATGAATAGTATAGACGTATATACGAGTATATAAAAAAAGAAGATATTAAAGCTTTATTTTAATGGTCGGAAATTCAAACACTAATAGAATTAATTGCGAAATCTTGAGATACATATCGAGCTTAAAATATGGCTAGAAATAACACAGTCAAGGCTCGGAACATAAAGTCAAATGGACAAATGGGTTCATGTTCGGGCCAAGAGATGCTGATTGGATGGCCATCGCAGATAACCAGATATGTCAATCACGGAAATTCGATTAAAACGTGAGACCGCTTTAATGTTGGATTAAAACGCATTTGAAAATTTTATGATTCGATGTTTCCAAATTATGAGCCGTAATCGTAAATGCTGAAAAAAAACTTATGATAAAAGAGGATATATGAAGTATTATATCTATACTTCAAACTATTATACTTTCATGTAGAATAAAAGAATCGTTATCGAAAGAAGTTGGTTCAAAAATGTGATTTGAATTCAACATTCTATTCAATTGAAACTTTTGAAATATAATTCTCCTTACAGTCGATTCTTGATGTTTATTTGCAATATTCCTGGGATGTGGACTACCAGTTGTCCTTCCATCTCTTTAGCGGTCGCTTTATACTGGGTAGTCATGATAAACTATGCCGGGAATTAAAGTGTCATACATTTTTTTAACGTGATCACGCTAGTATTTTTTTCTATGCCTTCCCCATCATACTATGTCTTTTGAATTGAGTATTAAGCTTTTAAAAACACTTTCTGAAGAATTTCCTTTCGATTTTTCAGATTTATTTTCCCAGCTCCGACATATTTTATTTTTCATTTTAAGAATGATTGTTCTGTTAATTAATGAATTAGACATTCTATCCTATAAAGCGGACGAAATATTTGGTTTCAAACATTCTTCTTATTTCTGTCTCTTAAGTGTTTCACAACATACATTGCAAGACCTTCATTTTCAATGATCGTAGAAGTGTCTTCGTTTATGTAGTATCAGCTGTGGTTTCAATAGCATATGCTATTACAGGTCTTACACATGTTTTATAGATCTTCACTTTACTTTCTGTTGCTATGTACTCGTACTTATTTTTCTATAGACTATCTTTGAGGCATTGAAATATTGCAGTTTTGTTCACATGTCTTGCAATTTCATTATATAAGTCATTGTGACTATTAATATCCATTCCAAGGTAATTAAAATACACCATTCTCAAATTATTTCGTTGTTCATTACTAACTTGCATTTCACAACTTCTGTAAATATAGTTAGATATACTTTGTCCTTTCGATTGAGATACTCATATTATATTTCAATTATGTAAAGTTAAAATTTTGGAGTGAGCTTTATAAATCATTTTCAGATTGAGCCATGTCAGCATAACAATTTATACATGATTTTATTTATCCTGTTTATATAACATATAGTTTATAAATTTAAATTATGATCTAAACATTAGGGGAAATTTGTTAAATTTGAATATATTGTAAAGAAAAATATTTTGATACCTTGTTTATTTGAGTGTTGCACCCGAAATACGAGTATGTTGACTGATTTTATTGATATTTCTATGCAATTTCGCGTGTATTGGGTTCGAATACATACAAATCTAATTTTGACATTCTGCTAATACACAATAGGGTTGCCAACTTATACTGAAATATTCTTATGAAGCTATTGAACTATTTTTAAATAAGCAGACATTCTACGAGTATCTATATGTTGAGTAGAAATAAAGTAAAGTTTTTTATAGCATTACGAGCCTGAAAAAGGAAACACACTTTAAGAGGCACTGACTTGCATGGATATTTTTATGCAATTCATTATCAGAGATAGCACTTATATAAAAAATACCGTTGCAAGGCCGCTCCTGTGTGCGCTTAGTAAGCTGCTAATTTGATTTGGCATAAGGTCGACTTCCTTGAGATACTCGTTCAAGAGCATCGCGGTTATCGCTTAGTTCCTTCTTCAAGAACCACTTAGATGTGTTCTTGAAAATACATATCACGATATTTAAATAAGTATAATAAATACTATAAAAGTTTTTAAAGTAGGTAATTATTTTAAACAGGTATATATTTATACATCCTCATAAGGCTCATTGCCTGTTTTCAGACAGCTGACTTATACCCATAAAATGTATTATACATATAAACATCCATATACAGTTCAACGAATCCGAGCTATAGCCGCTCGCGTGATTTTACAACTCTCAGCAAAAAATTGTCTCCTAGTTTGACTGTTTTTTCCAAATTTAGAAATTTTATTAATTTTCTCTCTTGATGGTGGGAGTGAATCTGGGGTTGTTCGCGTATGTGTAAGCGTAAGCATTTATATTTTTAACAATTTTAATTTCATACAATATTTTTTAATTTATAATTATATGAACTGTTTATTTATCATTTTTTAATAATTTACGTGTACAAGATTGTGGACTGATAAAACATCTGATGTCAACGAGGCCGAGATCGTTCTCTATTGGTAGGGGTGTATATCGATTGGATGAATATTGTGAGATAAGTTCAGACATTTTGATAGCTTTTCTCTAAAATGTGTTTTCTTTTCCATTGACTTAAAATATATATGTAACTTCAGGATAACCTCCGTGGTCTAGTTGGTAAGACGCATATCTTTTGACCAGAGGGTTGCAGGTTCCATTTCCGTAGGAATTCATTTTTTAAAATTAGGATTCTATCTGGTTTTCACTCAAGGTCTCTTCACCATATTACTGGTTACTGGGGTAGTGTGAGCAACACGGATCCCCTGAAGCTTCAATGAGTGCAGAACAAGGCATTCAAGATCTCTTTCAATACCTATCACAGAACAAACCTCTCCTGACTTCACGCCGAAAAGCGTGAAGAAATCCTCCAACACCACAACCTCGCTTGGGCCGTGGAGTTCTATACAAGCCAAACAAAACCACAGCAATCCTCTAATCGCTGCCCTAGGGGCTTACAAAGTAATTCTGGTCTACCTTTCCCTTGCGTTTCCGAAGCAACATCTGTTGCCTGACTAGTCCACCTACAGTATTAGCAGGGAGGACCGAGGTTTGAGTGAATGTGATGGAAAACAAAGAGCTGTACTTTCATTCACAGCATCTTTACCGTACACTTCGCAAATATCGCGAGCAGCTTTGGCAGCGTTATTCCCTCGATTGAACGCGAACAGAAGGTGTCAAAAATGGTCACTTTCGTTTACTTGCCATTCCATTTTGAAGGCTTGTAATCAAATAAAATAATATATGTAATATATAATATATGCAGAAAATTTTCTTTCGAATGACGTATAACATTTACCATTTTGTTTTACTTTTGGTGCTCATTTTTAAATTGAAAAAAAAAAACGGACACAACTTATGTTAACACCCAATATAATAAATAGTATTAAAATAATAAGTTGTAAGAATTATCTAGTTAAAAATAGTATGTAGGTATTAACTATTTCTATGAAAGTAAATATTGAGATTATTAAAAATAATATGACATGTAGAAAATTTTAATTAAGTCAGTTCACAGTTGTAATATATAAATTAGATTAGTTCTCATGATATAAATTTGCATATAGGTATAGCCTTTTGGCCAATGTTTGTGCTATAGATTATTTTATTAAATAAGAAAAAAAGATACAAACAGTGCGTGACATTTGTATAATTTTAAAATGTGATTTATCAAAAAAATGTCTACTTATAGATAAAAAAACTAAATGACATGTACTGCATCGAATTTCAGAAAATGTATGGAAATTTATCTTCCTTATCGATGGACATTCCTTAAGCGATTATATATTTCTGTATTACACATTGTTTATTTAGTATTGATTTCACCTCTAAAGTTCATTTGATATTCAACCAATAAAAAAATACTTCTAAGATTAAAAACGAGAATACTATCGGATTAATTTTATCGGAGCTGTGCGTATCCTTCTACTATAGAAAAAATGATGAAAAAATATCCCGTGCTTATCAAGACGAAATGTTCTGAACAGTTTTCCAACTGGCGAATTTCAGAAAAGTACAGTGCGTTAACATCTCGACCAAGCGCCTTGATGAAATTGAATATCCACACTCATCTTAGATGGGCAGACGACAACTCATGGACAGTTTTAACCTCTTGGAGATCATTTCCTCCAAGTCGATCATTCATTCTATATCCCTTTGCATTTTTATTTTTAAGCTTTTGCTGTTTGCGTAGTCTAAAAGCTTGTGTCGGTTTGCTAAGAGGGCTCATTTCATGTTTTTAAGCTTGCATGATGGTATTTTTTGACCGTGTCAACTGAGATCTGCTAACATATCTATTTATGCTAACCGTAAAAGGTGGTTATTTTACTTATTTATAAGTTTCTTCGTTAGGTTTTAGTTTCCATGATACTGTCTGAGCCAAGTATCTTTTTAGTTTAACTTTGTATCCTTGTTTGGGTGTTAATAATACTTGCATTAACCCTTTCGAAATATTAAAGAATTCAGTCATGGTACCATTCACTCTAATACACGCTTTACTTTTAGCGTATACTGACGTAATACCACGTTTTAGTTTACGTTCAACACCGTGTTCATTCAATATTTTCCATAGTTTATCTCTTATTACGCGGTCATGTGATAAACAATGAAGTGTTAAAAGAATAAATAATGCCTGCCCCATTTTCTTTTGGCGAGGACACTGCCTAGGCAGGTGAAATTATTAACCTCTTGAATCGTACCGCCTAACCATGATGGAATTGAAAGGTGGCCTTCTAAAGTGATTTGACTTTAAAGAGTGCATATATTTGGTTTTTATTTGTATAAATGCAACCTATAAGGGTAGTTCTGCTCCATTCAAGGTCGAATTCCTGTAATTGCTGCCGTCTCTTCCTCTTGGTAGATTAGTTTGTTCCAAACATTGTCAATTAATGTGACAACTATATCCAGGGAACTTCTATAGAGTTTGATGGAAGAAAGGTTACACCATTCGATTACGTTTATTGTTTCGTTTTATATTTCCGAGGTGTTACGGTTATTCTTATTTGATGGTATTCGTAACTTCTATATCTATCATTCTTTGAATTTGAAGTACCTGACGGTTTGATACATATTTTAGGTCTCTAACTCAACATCTTAAGATACTAATAAGAGTATTTCGTTTATATGAAAATCAACCACTGCACTGGTCATACCATACATTACATAATAAAATAATTAATTACGTAATAAACTACTAGATGAAATTTTATAAAAATAGGTTTTTTTATCATTTGATTTATGTGTCGACACATTCATGCACAAAACTCATTGTGACAATTCAATATATGTAATATTAAAAGCATTTATCATTTTTATCGCAAATTATGCTAAAATTAAAATGCATTTAGTCTATTATATTATTTTCAATCAACCATTAAATTACGACGTACTGATAATTTATGGTTTAATAAGAATATCTGTGAGTTATTATGATATGAAATTACACAAAATGTGTGTATGATCAAATTAACATTTAAAACTGATTTCTCACTACTCT
This sequence comes from Odontocerum albicorne, assembly GCA_949825065.1. Lineage (NCBI taxonomy): Eukaryota > Metazoa > Arthropoda > Insecta > Trichoptera > Odontoceridae > Odontocerum > Odontocerum albicorne. The sequence continues at coordinate 31,908,692 of OX463845.1, read as the reverse complement.
CGTATCTCAAATTAACATTGAATTTAGCTTTAGAATTCAGAAGGATTAAATTGGTAAGGTAGAAATTAACATTAAATTTCCTTCAAAATAAATTGAACCTATAAAACATTATTTTTTAAAAACTTCTTCTCAATAAAAGGCTCCTGCTGTCGACAGTTAAAAATATTAGTCTAGAGTTTTTTAAGGTTATTGCCGTGTTCAAATAGCTTAAAATATGGCCAACGTTTCGAAGGCGTTGCAGTTTTCATCTTTACGGCGATGTCAATTAAACATAACGAATATTATAATTGATAATAAATCGTCATATTGTACATACATACAATTTCTTTGTCGAGGTAGGCAGAGAGGATAGAATGCCAGAATTTTATTTTTCAACACACACATCCTTAAGCTTTTCTACATTTAGACACCTTCTCATAAAATTTCTTCGATTTCTCTGACTTTCTACGTTTCATTTTTTTCATAATATCATTCACTTGATCCAACCATGCAATCCTTACTCTCACACGCCTTCCACTTACATTTGCACTCTATATTTGTTTTGTTAGTTTTTCTTCATTCATTTGTCCTATTCGTCATATTACATACACATTGTGTCATATATAATTCGAAATATACAGTATATTCTTTAGCAACCACCATTTTTGATAATCGAACAAACAAAAAGTCTTAAATACGTTTGTCTGCCCAGTTAAAACAAACCTTTAAATTGACTAAATCGCGTGAAGTTCAATCACACTTCAGATTTTTTTGTTGAATCTTGGCCTTGCCAATAAACTGCAACAAATCAATTGAACGGACGGTTAAAAGTTATACAATTTTAGGTGATTCAAAAGGACGAGTACAATAGAACCTTGCGATTATAAATACAATAAAAGTTCCTTGAAATATCAAGAAATATCTGGATCGAAACGATGTGGTGGTATGTAAATTGTTTAATTAAAACATCGCCATTCGCAGTCTTACACAACCTTTTTATTAGTTTGGTTAATGTATGTGAACTTTCTTACGATCATTTTTCACCAAGATATTTTTTGACACCTTTTATTCATGCGTATAATGCGAGGGTGGTCAAACCGTGCCGCATGCGCCAAACGTAGCGCATTGGATGATTACAAGTGGCGCATTGCATCATTGCGCCTACTTATTCTTTTTATTTAAAAATGTTAATGATGTCTATTAATTAGCATACTTTTATTTAAAAGATTATTAAGCATATGCCAGGACTCCTTTTAGTGAGTAGAGAGAACAGACAACTCCAAGTTCCAAGCTGATTTCGCTCTCAGTGCTTCATTTCGCTCAGAGCTTTCTCTCTCTCACCACATCCAACAACTGTGTTCCAGAGTTATCTTCACCAAACGAGACTCTCCGGCAGCTGTAGCACCACCAGTGGGGTCCATGACAGCGATCACTCTCTCGTCCAAGAGATCATTTCGGACTATTGTAGATTGGTGCTCCAATAAACGTGTGTCATTTGAAATGGCGTTAATTAATTAATTGAATTGCGTGATTGAGTTATTCCTTTTCCTCCCCTAAGCGAAGCAGATCCTACCCCTATCCCTATTTTACAGCTCCAAACGTGAACGTAAGAAGGTAAAAAAAGTGCTTGAGTTGTATGGCGCATCTGAACTCGTCTGTGAAAAGATTGGCGCATGGTATGCAAAAGGTTGGCCACCCCTGGTATAATGCCTCGCAATATATCCGAATTAGCGATGCAGATTTATTAAAAAAAATAGTTGAGAGACAACACTGTCTTCGGCCTCGTTAAGCGTTTTCGGGTTTAGAACCAATAAAGAAGGCTAGGAACTTGAAGTTCGTCATCGGACGTACTGGAAATAGTACAGCACGTGAAGAGGTAGCACTACTCGCATACGTCTAGCGTGCGAGTATTATCACCAGACAAACTAGCTTACCAGAATGGGACCCTTTTTTTGGCACCATCAGGAAATGAGTCCGAATTTCCCGGGGCATGAGTTTTATCAACTACGTAATGGTTACCGACGTTGTCACTAAGATAATTCGTTTGGTTACCGACGTTGTCACTAAGATAATTTACACAGTTTAAATATACACACCCATATTTTCCAAATTAGTATTATTTTCAAATTAAAGTACTAATGATTAACAATATGTTAGGATGGTATATTAAATAATGTATTACTTTGTTATTTCTCGTATAACATTAATCCTCTCTACACGTGTTTCTACATCCTATCTCGAGGTTCACTTCAGGCGGAAAGATCCAAGTTTGTTACGAGAGCAATGCTTAAGTCAGACTGATGTCATGTTTTATCGGAAATGTATTTAGTATATTGACTAATTTATTTTTAAGAGTGGTAAATCCTTTTGTATTTTTTTCAATTATAAGGTTCATTTTAAAATTTCATAAAACAAAATTAAACCACTTGGAAGTATAACAATTCAAAATACGTAGGATTGAAAGCGCAGTACATAACATACATGTAACCATTGTTCATTTCAAAGTAAGGCACGATAATGTTTTTTAGATGAAATATACAATAATATGGAATTCAGCCAACAGCTTGTGATAAAAAAAAACATGACCTTAATTAATAATTACCCTGAGAAATTTGTAAACATTGTAGTAAATATAAACATAAATACATTTCCGTATTGTGTAATTTAACTTTCATGTTGCTAATCAACCATCATGATTTATTATTTAACGCCGTTTAATGACGCTAAACCCCCCCCCCCCCCCAAGGGCATCTTGACAACTTTTCGCGTAAAATAACGTTTTAAATTTTTTCCTGAAAGCTTCCTGATTATTCTCAGTGCATAGCTCTACAGGCAGATGTTAGCGGCCGTGTTCTAACGGTTTATATTTACGCTTATCAAGCGGACGTCTAATTTTCAATTCATGACGGATTCTTTTCCGTGCTGATTTATCATAAATTCGTCGAACGAAAGACTGCACCAAATGAAACCTGCCGATAGTTATGGAACTTTGATTTTCTTGCCATCGGAACTTTGTGCTTCATCTATTAAGACTGCGTGCTTGCTGAAGTACATAATAAACCAATACACGTACTGGCGTGTATACATACTCGATCACGAATAATAGTCTGGCTGTCTAACACAAAGGCTATAAAGGTTTTTTTAGTTTAAAAAAAAAAGGCAATCCACCCAAACTAGGATAGTTTGTGTCACCAAATTAAAGTCATTATGCAATTATATGAGTCAATATAATAAAACCAATTTTAAAAAATAACAATTCTAGATAATTTAAAGTTTCAACTGAGTAAGCTTAAAAAATTATCAACCGTGTTAGGCTTGAAGACTTGGATTTAAATAGATTGATAGAGACTAAATTAAATATAGAAACATAACACATATAATCTTTTTAGATTTAAAATTAGAACCAATATTTGAGCATATCACTTGTAATGGAATATGCTTGTAAACCTTGTAATCCTGTGAGTGGAAGACGCATGTGCTTTTATTGCTTTATTGACTGCAAGCAGTTGCACTTCAAGCATACACAGATTCTTGACAAATCAAACTCAAAGTTCCATGACGGCAGGTTTTATCTGCTACAATCTTTCGTTAGACATAATTTTATACAGCGTTGTTTTGTTAGTTTCTTAATAGTGCTATAATAATTTATAATAAGCAGTTAGCAAACTGTTACAGTTCACCAGATACAAAGTCTCAAAGCAGTAGCAGATCAAACCTAAAGTTCCGATGGCAAATAATTAAACATTCAAGACGATCGGCATGCTTAATCTGACGCTGTTTTTCATTATGCAGAATCATTTTCGTGTTGCTTAATGGTTATATAAGAATTTATGGTAAACAGTAAATAAAATACAGGAAAAAAAACATAATTTAAAATGTTAAATGATCTAAGAGTAAAGTGATTTCGCCAAGAATCAAACCTGGGGCGCCCGCTTGTTTGAGCGTGAATGCTAGTCGTCAGACCACGGCAAATACAAATTAAAATCATCCTACTAAATTCACTGGAGTCTAAAATGATTAATTTACTAATAAATTCAATTTGACAAATTCACCTTCCTTGCAATGGTATAAATGGCAATAAAAAAATCTTCTCGAATGGGTGAGTACTTTTTATGACAACTGTGCTCTAGTGTCAGAGGTTGGTGAAGGCTGCTTCGATGTGACATTCATGTGACCGGATACCAGCCCGAAGCAGGTACAGGCGAAATACGTAAGCGGAATGGAGCCAGTCATTTGCATAGTTAGGATATCACTTGCTAACAGAATTTATCAATTCGCAAAATGTGTGTGGGCATCAAATTTCTTATAGTTGTGTCAGGGTTTGAAATGGTTCTTAACAAATTTTGTTTGAAATGCTTTTTCGATAGTGTTCCTTGAGTGAACTCCTAAATACTAATTTGGGGTGAAAACATTTTGTTATTAAGTCAAATTATTTTTTTTTCTTATTCAAGAGATGTAATGCACAATCTTTGGAGTGATTCATTCAATTAAATTTCTTACAATTTTGTTCGAGTGGAAACGTTTAGTATCAATTTTGATTTTTAAAGTTAATTTACTTTTGTTTAAACGATATATACATAAATTAATTAGATAATGACAGTATACGATAATTTTGTGCGAATAACTCTTTATTTATTGTATTATATTGTAAAACCTTTTACTCATAAGAAACGGAAAGACAAAATAGTTCTATACATAATATCAAATTTCGAAACCGATATGTGTCGTATGAATTAATACAAATTTTAGGACAATCTTTAATTCATGGTATGAACGTCACAAAATCATAAATACACAGTAAATCCAAACGTTTGCGGTCTGAACAAGTTCGACTGGTTGTACCGAGTTCACGTCGGCCGCGCTCGAGCCGAACATTTTTTCAGAGGTATTGAAAAATTAATTAATCGTTCTAAAAAATGTATTGAATATTGAACTAAAATTGATTAAAATCGATTTTTTTGTTTCATTCATCACCTTTTTATATTCGTGTGCCGGAAACTTTTGTACTTTACGACGTACATATCATCACATCATATTCTGATTGGGATATGCAGACACAATTACCTATCCTTAAAATAGCATTTGTCTCATCCAAACTCATAGAACTCGTTACATATGCTCTTCTGTTTCTTGTGTATACTTCTTACTTTTCGCTCAATCAAAATTACGTCAACTATATCGTTGAATTCTCAAGAATCCTTTCTTAGTTCTGCTAATAAAACTACGATTTTTTATAGAGCATTTTATACTTTATAATATTATCGTTTTTCCTTCTATAAATAAAAGATGTTGCACCATACAGCATAACTGGTCACTCTTACATACTCAGCCCTTCATCTTAAGTGACATTCTTTTATCACAAATTACTTCGATAATTTGTCTCCACTTTAGTCAGGTATTTTTTATTTGGTTAACTGTATCCGTGTGGACAATCTCTTCAATGTAATTGGAGGAACCAATTTATTATAAGGAATTTACTTTTCTGAGAGATTGTTGTCATAGTTGAATGGTTCTGCCCCGATTTGCTCTTCCAAAGACATACAACATATGCACAGTTTTCCCCCTACTGATTTTCATATTCAGATTATGGTCTTCAAATACAAAACGCTATTTTCCCAGGATTTCTTGTAATATGTGTTCATTTTCCTGTACTTATCACCACAAATTAAAGATTGTTTTTAATGAACTGATTATGTTAGCTGCAATTTTATATTATGACCACTTCAAAGCTAATACAATGGAACAATATAATCATTCGTGTTGTGACGGTTAAACCAACTACTAATTAAAATCAAGTTTAGAAGACACATTAAATGGGGAAATATAAAGTATTTCTACATACAATATTTTCGAACACTCATACTCGTATGATAGAACGAATATTTATCAAGTTTCATTAAGATATTTACTTCACTCAATTTTTACTTCACATCATTCTTACAGAATTTTATTTTTACATAACACCTTCAATTTATCGTACTTTACCGTACGATGTTTGCTTTTCTCAATATCCGAATTTTATTTTTACATAACACCTTCAATTTATCGTACTTTACCGTACGATGTTTGCTTTTCTCAATATCCGAATTTTATTTTTACATAACACCTTCAATTTATCGTACTTTACCGTACGATGTTTGCTTTTCTCAATATCCGAATTTTATTTTTACATAACACCTTCAATTTATCGTACTTTACCGTACGATGTTTGCTTTTCTCAATATCCGAATTTTATTTTTACATAACACCTTCAATTTATCGTACTTTACCGTACGATGTTTGCTTTTCTCAATATCCGAATTTTATTTTTACATAACACCTTCAATTTATCGTACTTTACCGTACGATGTTTGCTTTTCTCAATATCCGAATTTTATTTTTACATAACACCTTCAATTTATCGTACTTTACCGTACGATGTTTGCTTTTCTCAATATCCGAGGTTTTCAATGAAATAAACACTCGTGCATAAAACCGAGTTTGATTTGCGATGGTATCCAAAGAAAGGTCCCGGGTCTGTTTTCATTAAACTTGTTATCCGTTATTAATGGCCAAAGCAATTAAATAGAGTAGATGTTTATTTTAATAACATAAAAAAAAACAAAACAACTCAGATTAAAAAAGGGTTTCCACTAAAATCCTTTTCAACATTATTCTGTATTGGTTGGTTGGAATAGATTGCTGCTTGCAATGACTCCACCAGGTTGTAGTTTATACAAAGAAAATGTAATAAAAAATGTGAGTGTGAGGTGTAGTACGACCTCCGTGACCTAATTGGTAAGCCGCGTCTCCTAACCCGGGTTTTGCGGGTTCGATTCCCGCAGGAATCTTCTATTTAGAAATAAAAGGTTTCAGTCTGGTTTTACTTAAGGCCGCGTCTCCTAACCCGGGTTTTGCGGGTTCGATTCCCGCAGGTATCTTATATTTAGAAATAAAAGGTTTCAGTCTGGTTTTACTTAAGGCCTCGTTAAGATCTGGTTGATTGGAAAAGATTGCCACATGGCAATACATCCGCCAAGTTATACTGTATGCAACGAAAGTGTAATACGATTACAATACAACAGTACAGTAAGACCGAGTTGATTACGTTTTTAAACAAGAGAACGTAAGAAATTAGAAAAAGAGAAAATATGTTTCATGTAAGTAGACAATATGAAAGTACACTAGATAAAGTAAAGGGTGTGTGACGATATAAAAATGTTGGCGCTTTGTCATTTTAGCCTAGCCCAACAGGGAACGACTTGAGAGTATGTGTCAAATTAATGGGCATGTCAAACAAACTGCTTAAACATGTCAGTGAGATCTTGATGATGGGCCAATATTGAGTTTGGCGGAATAGTAGCGGAAAACGTCGATGAATTAACGGCCAATCTCGATTTTCTTCCCTACACCCGACCCAGCTCAAAGTGCGAGAAACCTTGTTGAAGAAATATTAATGAAGGCGGGTGTCAAAGCTTGGATGCCAAACGTATCTAATCATATTTGACGAGCTAAGCTGCATGAAATTTTGTAGCGCGAAATTGGTCTTAAAATAATTTTCAAAATATAGGTAAATACATGTATAAACTGTTATACTCGTATGTATTGGAAACAAATAAATAGGAAAATAGTGCGTTTAAGATATTCAATAATTCCTTTTTTCGTTTGGTACCTCAGGACATATCAAAATTGGTGATATGGAAATATCGAAGAGCACGGTCGGAAGACAATATTGTTTTCGGCTTTATTATTGAGCCTTCGTATCTAGAACTATTGGAGACAGCATGCAACTCGAGTTTGTCTTCGAACGTGTTGAGAATTCTACCGCACGTGGAGAGGCAACAACACTCGTACACGTTTAGCGCGCGATTATTGTTACCAGATGAACTCTTTTATTAGATTAGGACACTTTTCTACCCGAAACTCCTAGGTGGAAGTCAAGCGTTTTACAAACTAGGCCAGGGAATTCCCCTAAACAGAGATGGCGCAAACCAAAAGAAAAAAAAGAACAAAATGTCCCTATTACAAATCAAGTATTATATAAAACGACCTTCCTAGACTTAATGATGCAACGCTTCAGAGATTTTTGGTTCAATACCCGATATTACATTAAATGCTAGTTTTTCTATTTCGACACATTTGTAGGTTGAAACCAAATAAGCTTACTAGATAATATTTTATAAAAAGATCAACAAAATATCAGTAAAAAAATATGAAATATGCACCCTATGGGTAATAAAATATTGTCAATTTTAAAATAAATTATTTTACTGTAAGAAATGTTTTTTTTAAAGTAATTTTTCTATCTAAGTTTTTCTTTTGTCCATTAAGGCCAGGACGAAATAAATGTAACCGAATTTAAATAAATAAATAAATTATCTGAAAAAAAATCAGAACCGTCCAAGCCTTCTTAGAAGGTCTACTCCTTCTCTGCCCCAAAAGTCTTCTCCATTCATAATATTTTATATTAATCCTCAGTATGTATGAATTATTTAATTTTCTTTCTTAGCATGAACTGTTCCTCGACCAGGTGACGGTTGAAACCTTTGTGTACCAAGGCATCACATGTTACATTATTATTTGCGGCTTACTCAGATCGACTTTGTAACGATATTCAGAAGTGCTCCATTCTTATAAATATCCATGAAAAAAATTAAAGAGGCCTTTTTTATCTCAAAATATTCCTCTTCCTTAACCTCATATATAACTCCTATCCTAATTTTTATCTTCCTTGAGATTTACCTTTTATTTTGTTATAACTTTTGTGAAATATTATTTTAATTTATTTATTAATAAATGGTACGATACATTACAATAAAAATAATAATCGAAAGAACAGTGGTGAGTGCTTCATACATAACATAAGACAGAATACGAGTATATGTATAATAAAAATAAATGCAAACGATCGATAACTATATAAGTCACAAATACAATTTGGGGAGGTAATTTATTAAGTTTAAGACATGATCATGTATGTATACCTATATATCAGTCGGTCAAAGGCCTGGTAGCTGTTTAGTAGCAAAAATAATGCTGCCTACATGAAAATTCAGATTAAAATACCCGCTCAACCTTGGTCCCACAAAAAACACCTGTTCAAACGAATTGTGTCTGTCACATGTAGGATAAGAATAGGCTACTGTCTGATAGTGAGCAACGTTTCCATATAAAAGAAACCCTACATGCACGTGTGGAATGGGTGAGGAGACCCTCGACCATGTTTTTTTAGTGTCCTCTGCGCACCGCATACAACCTTTATCAATTGTAAATGCCCCTCGTTCGTTCAACAAGACCCATCTACTCGCACTCGCACTCAATTCTCCATTAAATTATAGCCACACGTCTGAATTTACTATCCTAAAGTCTTTTACTATTTAGAACTATAGTAGTTCTTCCATATTCTCACGCTACCTAATTTCCTTCAAATTGTTATTGGCACAAATCATCCTCTTTTCACGATGGAATGCCTAATTAACTTATAATAATAATAATGGATACCTATAATAATTATGGAATAACAGCTGGCTGATTAGAAGAATTCGTTTCTAAAAAATAAATCCGCCATATATATTAGGATGAAAGTGTTAAATAATATTATCCTACCACACAACATATATAATATTTACGTTACGATAATTATAGACGTATGTAAATGTAAGGCATTGGAACATAGCGGTAATACGTGATGCTCCATTCAATACAACGATGAGGATAAACTGCACTGTGTTAACGAAGTTAAATAAATTAATATACAAACAGTGGATAATGCACGCGACATTGTTGCAAAACACATAATCAAGTTGAACTCAAATAAGATGAAATTCAGTGATCTGCAATCTGCAACCTCCAGGTTCTTAGATACAAAACACGTGACTCGTTGATTATGTTTTGAATTCACGGCGTAAAATATATTATCAAATAGAGTAAAATAGATTTTATTCATTCCTTTGGCATACACATGTCCTTAGTAAGATTCAGGGAAAAGCTTAGTTTACTGAGGACACGACAAATGAAAGGCAACAAACTCAAAACCATAAAAATTGTGTGTCCACATTAAATTACCTGTTGTTTTTTCACAAATTATATATTAATAAAATTTCTTATCTATATAAATAAAAATGTAAATGTTCGTTAATTGAAGGCAGCTAATCTCCGGAAGTTCTCTACCGATCGCTTTGAAATTTTGAGTAAAGTTAATATTCGTCAACGGAAATGTTATTTGATTTTTATTTATATATATATATATATCAGTGTATATAATTTTTTTTTTAAATCAAAAAGAAATATGTATGCGAACCTGTCGGGGACAAGACGAATCTCATTTTGACAGTTGACCATATTCTATTTGACGTTTCGTAATTAATATTTATAAAGTCTATATACATAATATAAATATAAAATAATTTTATGTTTAATATTAAATCATAAATTTTATAACTAATACATATTTCATAAATAATAAATTTTATCAACTAAACATTTTGACAGTTGACCATATTCTATTTTGACATTTCGTGATGAATATTTTTATTCAAATAAGTCTATATACATAAAATATAAAATAATTTTATCTTTAATATCTTCTTAAATAAATCTATATAAATTATAAATAAATTATAAATAAATTATTTAATAATTTTATGTTTAATAAAAATTGAATCATTCATTTTATAAATAATAGAATTTTTTTATGTATTACGTATCTTTATAAGTCGAGACACGAAACAATTGCGATCTGTTTTATCGACGGTGATCTCACTGAGCAATTATATTACGAAAGTGCATCATATCATATTTACGTTTAATTTATATAAAATTTTAGTTATATAGATAAGATAATAGATAATTGACTTCAATAAATGTGGTAAGTTATTGATATTATATTTAAATTAAAAAATATGAAGTAAAATCGTACATTTAAAAAAATAAAATTTTAGCGATGTATTTTTACGACGTAAAAAGGAAAAGATGTACTTTAACGACGTAAAAAGGAAAAGATATTATACTCAAACTGGAAACATTATTCCTATGTTATACATACATAATATATATTGATCTTAAATACAGTATATTAAATAATTTTAAAACAATGACTTCATGTTAATTTAAGATAAAGTTGTATTATTTGTCAATAATTTTAAGTACTTGTATAACCTGTCACATGTTCATTTGTATAAAAAGACACTTTTATGTCATTAATTAAATAAATAAATTATTTGGTGGTACATTAGAAAGAAGTACCCGTAGAAATATCGCAAAAAAAATCAAAATTAAAACAAACTTTTGTCAGTTCTGTCATTCTCAACACGGCCATTTTGGATATATACTGATTTTTTATTTTGCTTTCAATATATATTCAATTTTATTTATATAGATAAGATAATAGATAATTGACTTCAATAAATGTGGTAAGCTATTGATATTATATTTAAATTAAAAAATATGAAGTAAAATCGTTCATTTAAAAAAAAATCTAATTACGAACATGCGATGTATTTTACGTTAAAATATAACCTGTCACATGTTCATTTGTATATAAAGACACTTTTATGTCATTGATTAGATAAATAAATTATTTGGTGGTACATTAGAAAGAAGTACCCGTAGAAATATCGCAAAAAAATGAAAATTAAAACAAACTTTTACGCTGCTCAGTTACTATTTTAATGTTTCACAATTTTATATGTTTTAACTTTCTTTTTTCTTACTGAACGTTGTTACATAAATAAATAATAGGTTTATTGATAGCAGCATAGTGTGTCCAGATTATATTTAAATAACACTTTTAAAACACATACATTTCAGATAATACATTATATACAGAAGCTATCAAAAGGTCTGGGCTCATCTAATAGCATCCCTTCGGCGAAGATACACCCCACCAATATAGGGCGAACCAAGCCACGGGGACAACAGATGTTTTGCAGCCCACACCCTAGCTTTTTCAGCCCAGCCCATCGTTGTATTGGGGCAAATTTATCAACTGTAACGTGGTAAGCTGCTGATTTTTTTTATAAATCGAAAAATTGTTTTCTCTAAACTGACGTTTTAATTCATAATTTTCATTATACTGACTTTCTAATGTATTGTATGATTTGTATCTATCTTTAAATGGGCCTAGATCCACTGTGAATTAATACTAATTACGAACATTTAATTAAAACATCACCAAATATTATTTGACAATTTAATTGTATCTTTGTTTATATTTCAAAATCTATCAAATCGTATGTAGTAATGGAGATTTGTAACAATGTCACTATTGTTAGTTTTTTGTAATGTATTTACCTAAATAACTTGCTATTTATTAGAATCGATTCCCTTATATCTAACATTCAAAGCGAGGTAGTCACATACAAGTCCGTCGACACTGTTGTGGAAGCAGATGAAGCAATTAATTATCCAACAGAATTTTTGAATTCACTAGATCTGCCAGGGATGCCACCGCACGTACTGCAATTGAAAATTGGCGTGCCAATTATCATGTTGCGAAATATCAACCAGCCAAAGCTTTGCAACGGCACGCGGCTTGCAGTAAAAAAATTAATGAGCAACGTCGTAGAAGCGACAATTTTGACAGGACCTTTCAAAGGTGAAGATGTCCTCATTCCTCGCATTCCTATGATTCCAACGGATATGCCATTTCAATTTTAGAGATTACAATTCCCAATTCGATTAGCATTTGCGATCACCATCAACAAGGCTCAGGGCCAATCTTTAGAATTGTGCGGTTTAGATTTAGAGACGGATTGCTTCTCACATGGACAATTATATGTTGCGTGTTCTAGAGTCGGAAAACCAGACAATCTCTATATCTGCACAGACAATGGGACAACAAAAAATATTGTTTATCCACAAGCATTGTGAAATTTAATAAACAGTTGTATATAAAACGGACAATATAATAAGAGCGCCCACTGTTGAATGTAACGGCAACACACGCAATATAGATTTCAATTTATTTTAATTCCGAATATTAAATATCTTTCAATTCGGGTTTTTTAAACCGGTTTTTGTTATTTTTGTTATTATTGATTTTCATTTGAATTAATGGTATATATCTGTGTATGTTTTATACATTTGAATTATTAAAAGTTTCATGCAACTAACTTTTAACAAATGTCACATTAGATTTTTAACGAACTGCCCATTTTTGCTAATTTGTAACAAGATTTATTATTAGTTTTATGTGATGTATTTACCTAAATAACTTGCTATTTATTACAATCGAGGCCTATCGAGGCCTATATTAAAGTTGATAAAATTTGATATTCATCCGTTTGAATCGGACCAAGCTTCGCTCTGAAGTATACGTTGATTTGCGAGATGCAGTTGTAAATGACGGTAATAGAACTAAGGTTGGAAGACTATAACTTCTGCAATTTAGTGATGTCACAAGAAGAATTGGTTGAAAAAGTATTTCCTTACATTCAAATCAATTATAAGAATCGCAATTGGCTAAGTGAATGAGCTATTGTTGGGGCCAAGAACAAAGATGTCTACGAACTTAAGAATATTATTCAGTCCCTTTTTTAATGTTTGACAATTTTATATATTTTAAGTTTCTTTCTTCTTTTTCAGTGCAATCGATCTGCTTTAGTTCATCAAAATGTCGAGGAAGCAGCAGAACGACGTGTATCCAGACTTGAGGATGCACGGGGATTGCGTTCTGCAGCTTCAGAACTGGTTCTTTCTCAACAGAATGTACGCGACAGGCTGATAGTGGCTGAAAGAGGTCAGTAGGAATATCAAAAGTATCTTTTTTATATAGAATTTGATTTTCTATCTTTGTTTATATTTCAAAATCGTATGTAGAAATGGAGATTTTTTTAAGTTAGTTCCAATTATCTATTTGTCTTTGATTAACATTTAATTAGTTACAATTATCTCTCTGTCTTCCCTTAACATTTAATTAGTTACTTTTATGTTTCGCAATTTTGTATGTTGTCTGAAATACTCTACTTTGTGGCGAAATGTAAAGACGTTGAACTTAACTACAAATATGCGTGTAGAGCTGAAAAACGATCGATCAGATGAGCTATTCTCACACCAATCGTATGTAGATTTATAACAAGATGTATTAATTTGTCATTATTGTTAGTTTTTTGTAATGTATTTACCTAAATAACTTTCTATTTATTAGAATCGAGCCTTATATTAAAGTCGATAAAATAATTATAATCACTGAACGTCGTTACAAGGTTGTATTGGGGCAAATTTGTGAACTGTCATAGAAAACAGAAAATTTGATGTTCATCCGTTTGAATCAGACCAAGCTTCGCTCTGAAGTATACGTTCATTTGCGAGATGCAGTTGTAAATGACAGTAATATAACTGAGGTTGGAAGACTATAACTTCTGCAATTTAGTGACGTTAAAAGAGGAATTGTTTGAAAAAGTATTTCCCTATATTCAAATCAATTATAAGAATCACGATTGGCTAAGTGAGCTATTGTTGGCGGCAAGAACAAAGATGTATCCAAACTTAACAATATTATTGACTTCTTTTTTAATATTTCGCAATTTTATATGTTTTTCTTATAACTTTTTTTCTTCTTTTTCAGTGCAATCGATCTTTGATTTGAATTCAAATCATATAGTGAATTGACCTCTTGGAGTGACGCGATCATTTGCAAGCACGGTGATAAACGCAACAGACTGAGAGTGGCTGAAAGACATTAAAAATATTGTTTACCCAGATTGTATACAAGAGATCAAAAATATTGTATACAAGAGATCAAAAATATTGTATACGCATTGTGAAATTAAAAAAAATTGAAACGTGTGCTTTCTCTTTTCTTTCTTTTCCATTTAACCAGACTGAGCCACAGCAACGCGTGGCAGGGTACAGCTAGTATATAAATAAAATAAAAAAATAAATATAAACATATCCGAACTGGTGATCCGGGCACACTGAACAACGCTGTCGGGAGACAACACTGTCCTCATTAATCGATTCTTTGGGTTTATAACCAATGGATTAGGGACTAAATAAAATTCATGGATCATCATTGCAAATGTTGGTAACACTACACTGCGCGAAAAGAAGCAACCACACACGCCTAGCACGTGTGATTATTGTTACCAGACAAACTATTTTACCAGATCGGGACTGTTTATTTTTTTGGGTACCATCGGTAATCGAAATCGAAACCTCCAGGCGGAAATCACGCGTCTCATCAACTAGGCCACGGATGCCGTCGAGTAAAAGATATGCCACCACCCTTTAAAACCAATCATGGAACTTGCTTTAAATCATAACTGATGTATTAATTGAGAGAGATGAATGAACTCTATGGTTGTTTGCTCCTTTTGTAAGAGAAAGGGAGTGGTGGCCTTCATATGTTTAGTATTTTTATATATTTCCATTATAACTATACATTCATCTTGATTTAGGGGACTGCTCTGTGATGTATTTCAAAGCGAGGTGGCGTCTCTGTTATTTTATTTGACACTTTCATGTAAATGCATCTAATTGATTTATTGCTCAAACGCATTTCTTTCAACCAACTAGTTTTTTTTCATAATTATTATCGATATAAATAACCGGGGTTTTACTGAACGAAAGTAAAAGAATGAGAGTATGCGGCTATACATAACTCATACTACAAGCTAATTTGTCCAAACATCGGTCCTAAATACTCTGTGCAAGAAATGATTGACGTGAATGCTAGGGCGATCTCTATTGCTTCCTACTGGAAACACGTGGCAACATTAATAATCGATGGTCTGGACACGGAAATGAATGGTTGTGTATTAGTTAATTGTAAATAAAAACAGTATTTAGTAGAAATTACAAAAAGAAAATAAAAGATAAATCTCTACGAAAATAGAGATAAGGAGAGAAATTGTATAGGAGATTACATATAAAATTACTATTAATCTTTGGATTACCGTGTAAGTTAAATGTAGTTTAGTGGTATACAATACAACCGGATGGTGGGCTTTTTGCCGTGTGAAATTTTTTTCCGCTAAAAAGAAATATTTTTCTATGTGGGAGAAAATACCCATTTCTCGGGTAACATCAAAAAACGAACCCGAAACTTCGAGATAGAAAACAACAGTTTTGTTGACTAGGTAACGGGGGGCGTTTGTCCTCGTGTAATGTGAATAAAGACAGGAAAATAAATTTAATAATATACTTTCAATTGAATATTACTTGTCGGGAAACGAAAGTGTTTCGTGTTTAATCTTCAAGTGGTACAAACTCGTAATTAGATTTCACGAGTAATAAAGTTAATGAGAATTTTTGACAAAGAAATATAAGGAATAATCAACAATTGGCAAAAGCTATTAACCTATGTTTTTCATGTTTATATTATCTTCAGTAAGATACAGGCAAAGCCTAGTTTATTGAGGTCTCGACAAACGCCGGGCAACAAACCAGGATACATATAATTTCACAGTGTTCATCTGAAATTACTTGTTTTGTTTTACACATACTATGTTATGCATATTATATTATAGATGCTTTTAATTTAAATAAATAAATTGGAAAGAAAATATTCAATCATATAATGAAACGAAAATATTGATGAAAATATATCCAACAAGACACAGAAATTGCCTAGTCTGTTGGATTCTGAATACATACTCGTAACACCTGATTAGCAATACCGTGTTTCAAATTATCATGTTTTTCTTATGTTGGTATGACTATCTTGCATAATAAATAAATATAAATTATTTCTTAATCAACATAAGAAAACTGATTTTTTTGTGTAAATTTTAAAAATGTGTGGCTATCACTAGCACATTGAATTGAATTCGATCATTTTGTTTTCAAAATTATACACTTCTGCCCAGCTTTATCAATCTGACCCACATACTTGTCATTTTATAATATTAATGTGTGAATTGACACAAAATCACGATAAACTGTGCCAACAATAAATGCACAATAATTTGAGATTATTAACGTTAGACAGACATTTATAATTCAGATTGTCATTAAATTTCGGTCTAAAATTCTCAAATATTGACGTAACAACGATGTTTACTCAGAGTTTTTTCGTGTCATCTGACAATATACGAGTATTTTTAAGTCTTCTTTCGTATAGTACCCTTCAACACCTCCAAATTGGAATTCAAGTTCAGCATTGCACGTGTTAGTAAGACGGTACGTGAAGATGCAACAACACTAGCACACGTACTAGTAGTATTTTTAGCAAACGGACTCGTATCATACTAGATTGGGATCCAATTTTTTAAGTACCATTCAAGAATATTTAATAATCTGAATGTTTTTAGAAGTCGGTATAGATTGATCCAGTAGAAAACTGATGAAATTCTTATCAAGTACGGGAAGAGGATTCGCGAAAGAACCCGGTTCGTGGTTTTTAAACTATATGGAGAGGGATGTAGAGGATGCATTTTATAGCCATGACGTTTATCTCTCGTTCAATTTATGACATACTACCTTGATCAAAAAGTTTTAGGACTTATTCATAAAATCGAAAATACAAGTTTATTCATCAAAATCGATATGGCCCCCTTCAAAGTACTCCCCATCGACTGCAACGCACTTACGCCAGCGCTTGATCCAATCCTCGAAACACCGCTGGTACTAACAATTTTCGGTATGTCCATCAGAGCCGTCTTCGATTTTTTCATGACATCCTCTCGGGTGCTGTAACGCGTTCCGCGAAGCGGTTTTTTTAAGTCGGTTGAACAGGAAAAAGTCGCAGGGAGCCAGATCAGGTGAATTCAAAGGCTGCTGGATAGTAGTCGTGTTGTTTTTGGTCAAAAACTCATGGAAATCATGTCTTTCGCGATTTCAACGCGGTCCTTTTTTTGCATGAAATTGAGGTCTTTCGGCACCAGTTTTGCAGCGACACGTCTGAGGCCCAAATCACTAACCAAAATGTCTTGAGCGGATTCATAAGCGATGTTCAAGTCCTCTGCCAGCTCTCTGATGGTCAATTTGCGGTTTTCGGCCAACATTTCTTTGATTTTATCGATGTTTTCATCGGTTTTCGACTGCCACTGCATTCGTCATTCTCGACCGACAGACGACCCCTTCTGAAGCGTTCGTGCCACCAAAAAACACTTCTCCAACATTTCCAAGGTCTGCGGACCGTTAAATCCGTTTTTCACACAAAATTTAATGCAAACTCGTTGATACACAGTTGATGCCATTTTCAAACTTGTAAAAAATCGAAAACACGCACAAAGGTAGATGTACTCAGTAAACCGTAACTTTTACAAATTTCAAGCTATGACGCTGAAATTTGGAGGGAAGTGTCAATGATAGATGTGGTAACCTAACAAAAATAATTCCAATCGGGTGACTGACAGCGCCACACGGTGGCCGGTCCTAAAACTTTTTGATCAAGGTAGTATATATTATATACATACTCGTACTCGTACATATCATCATCGTCCTTTGTGGGGTAGGCAGACAACCGATTTTCGATTTTTCCTAACCAAACACACAACTCTCGTCTCGTCTACATTCACACATCTTGTCATGCACGATCTTCTATTATTCATATTTTTCACTTAACCATCTTTCAAAATCTGATCGCTTGATCCAGACACGTTTTCCTCTGTCTATATCTACCATGCACAACTCGCACTTCTAATTTAATCATTATTTAGAATGTTCGTCTATTACTTGATCCAATACAGGTTGTTTCCTAGTGAGTCAGGTCTTTGTATTTTTCCTTATAAGTTTCTTGTTTTCTATATATTTTACTATCATTTGTGATTTATCAATTAATTAAAAAAATACACAAGTTAAGTTCTATTATTTTCTTCACCGAAATTTTTATATGTAAAATTAAGGTAAATATTTTTTTCTTGGCGACCCCTTAAGGAAGGAAACCGGTTGGATGACCGAGACACGCTGGAAAATAAGGTCTGACTGAGGAGAGGTTGGAACTGCCCTGATCAGATAAACTGTTGATAGTAGAAATAGAGACGACTAAATGATCAGCGTTTCAGCGCTGAAGCCCCCCCCCCCCCCCCCCATTGAACATGAAGATGAAAATGAATGAATGATTTTTTCTTCATTAAACGGATTGAGTTGATTTATCATTTCAATATCTACATATGACTGTAAGTAAATTTTCCGGGCCTTAGTAATATCAGATGTGATAATTGAAATGTTTTCCAACAATTGAATTAAAACCGATTTTAAATTAATTTGGTGTACCACGTCTGGATTATTGCAATTCTATTTATTCTCTTCTGTCTGATTCGCTAATTTTCAGTCTGTTTTCAATGCAGCTGTTAAGCTAACACGTGGTAGTCATAAATAGTGTCATATTAGTCCGCTTCTAGAAAGTCCATATTGGCTCTACTAGTGTCGCGGACAGATTAATGTAAAATTTTGCTTTTTTTAAATTCAAGTCCCTCAATTGGATGTCTTCATTGTATATTTCGAACATGTGTCTAAGAGTGGAGTAGAACTTTGAGATCGATTTTTCTTCATCTAATAAATTGATGATCCAAATCGATCCAACAGGGCAGGGTATTATGATACAGCTTTAGCCTTTGGTGGTTCTGTGGCGTGGAATGGTTTGCATATTAATGTTAAATATATGATGGGTGGTGTGAGCAGCTTTAGGAAGCACTTGAAGACAACCCTTTTTGGGAGGTCTTCTCAAAAATAATAATTATACGAGTATATGAACACTACATACATACATTACACTACACCTAATGCCGAATGTGTTACTATCACATATTGGAAGATCTACAAATGTTTTTTTGTAGTTTGTCTTTCTTTGTAAGTTTTCTGCGGTTTTCTTACTAAATATGTTTTTCTGAATATATGGAGATGCAGGAAATTACCTAATCTAATTGCCGTAGCCATTACTTTCCTATCGTTCAACTATTTTTTTTGGCAATATTTTAAATCTATAAATAATATTGGTTCGAATCCCAAATAAGAGCGTCCTTGAGAATAGTCTGCTGTCTCAACAACGCTATGTAAATTGTCCTTTAATTATTATTGACATACGAGTATGTGACCCAGTTTCGAAAAATATTGCCGATCTGTACTGAAAATATTAAGTAGTGGCTCACTGAGGTACCAAAACCTGATCTGCAAATCTTTACTGCGCACTTAAAGAGGCGCCCGCATGTTAACATTGTTTGGCGTTGAACAACATTGTAGGTGGTCTGTAGGCGGACTGGATAAAATATGTGTCACCAAATATATGACAAGTAGGAAAACAACGATATGAATATTACCTCTACAAAAACACCTTATACCTAAAGTTTTGATTACAATTTGAAAAAAAAATCATCTAAAGTAATACAAGATAAAAACATAGAAACTATATAAATGTATCCTTTATCAGCGTCTTGAAGAGAACATCACGTTTACCCACGAAGTATACACCCATACAAATAGTCATATGCGCTTATATCTTCTGTTTCTCATGTTTTCCTCCATTCTCTTAATTACAATTTGTCTATCTATCTACTTTCACTTTTTCCCTGATCTATTTCTTCCTCACTTTTCATTAATTTTAGACATACAATAATACGTTTTATATGTATTTCGCTAACTCAGTGTGACTAAACAATTTCAAGATCACATACATGCATCGCGCCATTTCCATGTCGGGATAGGCAGAGAGGACAGAACACCAGCCTTTCCAATATCGACACACATTCTTTTCTTCATCGATACACCTTTTTATAAAACGCCTTACGTTGCATTCTTTAAATAGCTTTTACTTGAAACAATTATATTACCTCGGTGTTCCTCTAACGCGCCTTCTACACGTTTGCACTATATATTGGTTTTGATATTCTTTCTTAATTTTTCGTTCTCGGAGTGCCCAAACCACCTCAGAGTGCTCTACTTCATCTTACACAACACATCAGCCATACGTTCAAATTCATACTAAATCATTTTATTCCCTATGTTATGATACATTATCGCCCCATGCATTGTTCTCAATGTGCGCATTTATACAGCATTTATTCGGCTCGTTTAAGCCTTTGTCCTTGTCCACGATTAAGTGGAATTAAGATTCATATCTTAATTTTACAATAAAATAATAGATCTTTAAAAACCAGTTATCCCTTATCTATTTATTCTTTACTCTGACGTTTATCGTAAAACAGATCATATCACTTTTCTTGATGTCCAGGTGTTACTTCCATAAATAAAGATGGGCACTAGTACTGCACTGTACATGAAAGCTTTTAATGGTTGATTTATTGGCAAAAATAATAATAAGTGCTCGGTTGCCTTAGTGTTCTGCAGCAACACGCCTTTCGGCATTAACTCTTTTTTTCATTTTAATAAATATATAATGATGTAAATGTATGTAGATTTCGGGATATGATAAGTGAGCTATATGAAAGATGAATGTAGCGAAATCAAAGGTTATGGTTATAGAAAGAAGTCTGGTAAAAAGTGTACGATGTGTTGGCGAAGCGAAACTTGGACTTGGCAGAAAAAGGATAAGAGGAAGATTAATGCGAGCACTAAAGACAATTTGTGTCAATGTTTGAAAGAAGGCGGAATGTAGTCATCAGAAATGAATGCATGGATAAAATGAACGTTTTAAGTAAGACGAACAAAAGAGCTTTAAGATGGTTTGGACATGTGGAGATAATTAATGACAAAATAAATGACTAAGCTAATAAACAAGACAGAAGTGCACGGTGTGCTTGAAAGACGTAGACAGAGGAAAACATGGCTGGACCAAATGGACCAGATTTTGAAAGATGGTAAAGTGATAAGTATGAATAATATAAGATTTTGCATGATGAGATGTATGAATGTGGAGGAGGCAAAAGTTGTGTGCTTGGATAGAAAAGTTTGGACATCTGATATTGCATAAGAGACACGATATGATGATATGTATGTATATGTATGTATGTATTAAATATATAATAATGCTCCTTTTGGTTTGAACCTCTATGCATACAAAATATGTATGCCTGAAGTTTTAATATCGTGTACAAAACATTTAATTTTAAAATTAATAATTTTACAACTATAATATGTTAGTATTTCCATGGTATAAGTTTAACCTATCAAATAATTTTCTTTTGCACTTGAATTAAACGGCGAAAATATTCACAAAAAAATATTGCAAATACCTTAAGACTCCCTCAACAGGAGAAAAACACTCAAAAGCGTTATTTTATAGACTGTAGATAAAAATTGATGCCAGCATCAGATAAGAGCGAACAAAACAGCGAACATCTAAAATGTCAACAAAGTGATAAGAAATATGACAGCTTGTCCTATTTTCGTATTCGTTGTAATGCAGCACACCTCCACCCGTTGCTGACTGCTTATCTGAGTGGATCCTTTGGTGTGTATGTGGAACAAGATTATTGTTGTTCGTGTTAAACGCTTAGTGCCTGCAATGCATACGAATGTTTGTTCATATTTGAACAGCGTACTTATAGAGTGAGCCGTGTTGTAATTAATCTTCATCACAGACATATGCTAAAAAAAATTCTGAGCATTCCCAAATTCTTAAATATCTTTTTGATGAATGTGCGGAGGAAGATATGGGAGAGGCCGTTTAAAAGAGGCTGTTGAGAGATTTATTTAAATTCAAAGGGTTGATTCACGTGGTACATATTCGAAACAAGGTCTCATAACTTATCAAGTTACGGAGAATTTTCGACGAAAGAAGCAAAGTAGTAATATATTTTGTTCGTTTAATTTATTAAAAGCTAAATTTTACTTTATCGAACTCCATATTGGAATATTTAATCATTGATTTCGTTATTCCACTAATTATATTCCAAGTCGATACAGCAAATTTTATAAAAGTGGGTTTATTGCCTGTCATTTGTAGAAACCCCAATAAACTAGGCTTTTGTATATATTTTACTGAGGACATATGAATACGAACGAAATATTTAACAATAAATACTTTGTTATTCCACGAATTACCTTAACACCCGTTACACGTGCTTTTATCTCCTATCCTGAGGCTCTATTTCACCCATTTCAAACATTTTTATTACACCTTTCCGATGCAACATGACTCATGATCAGTCTAACCTAAGCACTGCTCTCGTAACAAACTGTCATAATACCGCCTGAACAAAGGCTCGGGATAGGATATAGAAGCATGAGTAACGGAGATTTATTTAATTAGTGGAATAACAAAGTATTTATTGTTAAATATTTTGTTCTTATTCATGTCCTCAGTAAGATACAGGCAAAAACCTAGTTTACTGGGGTCACTACAAATGGCAGGCAACAAACCCATATCTACATAATTTACTGTATCCACTTGGAATTATATGGTTTTTTTTTATCTTACATCCTTTTCATTTAAATCAATAAATAAAATAAAGCCAACATCTCAGAATAAAAAATAATACAAAAGTAACTAACCCAGAAAAAAACCTTCTATTGGTTTACTTGAAATAACAAAGTAGCATACCTCCAACATTAAGCCCGTTAAGTGGGTATTTTATGGTTTAATAACGTCTTAAAATGCTTTTGTTCCATACAAAGCGGCGAGATAATTTCTCAATTTTCTTAGTACAGATAAAATATGCGTTGTGCAGATTTAGGATGTACTTAAGAAAAACCGTTTTTGGCAAGTCTTATAAAAAATCATGATTATATATGTACACTACACTACACCTAAAGCCGAACATGCTAATATATCCCATATCGGAAGATTTACAAAGGTTTCTTTGTAGTTCGTCTTCCCATAATAAGTTTTTTGCAGTTTTGTTACCAAATGTTTTTCTGAACACATGCAGATGCGGGAAAGAACCTAATCTAATGACCGTAGCCACTAACTTCCAATCCTTACACTCAACTAGTTTTTTTGGTAATATTTTCAATCTGTGAATAATAGTGTGTTCAAATCCCGAATAAGAGCGCCCTTGAGATGAGTTTTCTCTCTAAACAGCGCTATGTAAACTGTCCTTTATTATTATTATGACATATGTGACCTAGTTTTCAAAAATACATGCATATGCGGGGAAGTTCCTAATATAATGGCCGCAGCCACCACCTTCCTATCCGTACACTCAACTTGCTTTTTTTTTAAATATTTTTAATGTCAACAATAGTGGGTTCGAATCCCAAATTAGAGCGCCCTTGAGCAGATGCTGCTCTCTACACGGCGCTATATAATTAGTCTTATAATGATTATTATTGGGCCCCATTGGCATAATTACATGCATTAACAATAATTAGAAGAATTGCAGTTGGCAGTTTTATAAAATCATATATTGCTGCTATCTCCGTTAGAGTAAAACTGGAAAAATCGGTGACTTCCAAAGGCTTATTAAAAAAATCTTGTAGAACGCTTATTTTATTAACGAATAATCTTACGTGTACAGCTTCTGTAGACTTAAAATTTATTTTCCCAGTCTGGCGCCCTGTCCTCCTCTGCCTAAACGGCGTGATGGTATGGTATGTATGTATTATTATAATTCATGAATTATTTATGATGTACCAAGCGTGATCTTATTAATGGTACTGATGTTTAATTAGGTGTGTTAGAACTGTCACACAAAATACTCGTAATTATTCAGGTATTTGTTGAAAAACTGGAACATGCGTATTTGTCTACAGCAAACTAATTCCTGATGCCATCTCAGCACCTTGAGTGAGAAAACAGAATACAGCCACAAAGGTGTCTGACATTACTCAATTAAAATAATACTTTAAGTGTTAATGCTCTCTAATAAATCAGGCAAAGGTCAAAACACACAATGCTCTCCAATAAATCAGGCAAAGGTCGATAGACATATTTGGTTAATTAATTTAATTAATTGAAAATTTCAAAGGCGAGAAGTGCTAGAATAAATAATATACTGAGTGATTTCATTGACTCGATTAAGTGAGAGACCGCAATGGTGTGTTCAGAGGATATAAACAACAAAACGTATTCAACCACAGACCAACGAGACAAGGTCGGATCGAATGGCGTTATCAGTTAATGTGGTGTAATGGCGTGGTTTCATATTTATTACAATTCAAATGATAAGGAAAAAAAGAGATTAAATGTGGAAAATAGTTTTGTGTAGGTGGCGTTAAGAGCAGCGATTCCCCATGGTTGATTTTATTTTTTAGAGGGCGTTGAGGTGTGCAGAATTACTAGGGGGCGATAGGGTTGTATTTATTGAATATTCCAGTAAATCTCAGCGATGTTGTACAGCTTATTTATAAATATCATTCGTCTCACAAGTCAATAGATCAATGGGTGGCATACTCTAGGTATAGTTCATTTGTAAAGATAATTCATCTCATTACTCAAGAGGTCAATGGGTGGCATACAATGGGTATATGTAATTTGTAAAGATGATTTGTCTCATAACTCAATATAGTAGGTCAATGGGTGGCATACAATGGGAATGTGTGCGGATTGCTGTATGCTGACGACATGGTAATGTAAGCGGAGAATAAAGATGAATTACAGAGTTTGATAAGTAAATTGTATGATAATGAATTATGTAAAGATCTGAGAATGAATTTCGTAAAATCCAAAGTCATGGTGATAGAAAAGTGTGAAAGGAAAAGTAAATTAGATACATGGGTGAACAATGAAAGATTGGAACAATTTGAACAAAATTCCGCTATTTGGTTAGTGTTTTCTGAGAAGATGGAAGAGTCACGAGGGATATCGAACGGCATGTAGCGATAGGAAACAAAGCCAATGGGGCATTAACACATATTCATAAACTAGAACCGGATAGTATCAAAATCTTCTAAGATAGTCTACAATAGTTTTTTTGTACCAACTTTGATATATAGGATTGAAACGTGGACGTGAAAAAGACTGAAAAGAGCCGAATGAATGCTTAAGAAATCCATCCATTTAGAAAAGAAATTAATTCGTTGAAATTTAAAACACTCGAAAAATTAAAGTTGTCTCATAAATTTTAATTATTTTATTGAGTCTCTTCAAATTAAATTTTTTAATTGAAATGGGATGGCACAAATCATCTAGCTTGGGTGGATTGCCTATATACTCGTATTAAAATAGAAAGTTAGTAATTACGTACTTTTAAATTAAAAACATATTTTCACACTTTTATTTTTGTGATAAATTTTCCCTGGATAAAATGATAGTAAAATCTAGTGGACTTATTATCATCAGTCATTTTTTCCCATCAACATGAAATATGTCAAAATACCTATGTGTGGAAAACCATACTAGGATATTCTTTTGGTCATCATCGGGCATAGAACTTGTAACTTACGGGTGAAAACCGATCAAACTTTCTACCACTGAACCAGGGAAGTCGACATAAATATTAAGATTATTTTATAAATTCTAAGAAAATTTATTTTAAATTACATTTTTTATCATAATTAACATATAAGCTTATAATGCGTGTTTTTAAGTAAACCAACTGCGACAAAAATTATTTAAAAAAAACAAGAAATTAAGTTGATAATCCACGATCATAAAAAAAGGTTGCTTAGTTGTATAATTTGCGAAATTCGTCATACCTCTTTAAATCAACATTTATTTGTGTGTGATCAAGTAATCAAATTAAAACTGGTAACAAATAATGGCACTTGATAGGTTCAAAGTCCACCCATTTAGACAATCAAAACTTACATCGTTTCATAAAATAATATCAATAAAGTTACTCTTATTCAATAATGAGCCTATTTAGACTTTCCGGATTTCCAGATATGATAAAATTTAAAAAACCAAAGTGTAGACTTTTATAAACAGAGTTTAGACTGTACACTATTTTTTGTCTCGTTTTTATGTCTAAAAAGTATTGAGCTTTGTGTCGTCTTCCATAGGCGCGGCCCTACAGACGCGTTTTAGTACGCTTACGGACTTGTCCCTCTGTTTTGAAAAATTGTCGAGAGAAAAAATTAAGTCTTTTGACACCCGCTCTGTGGGATTTGACATATATAACAATTTTTAGATTAAACAATGTGTGGTGTACAGCACATTTTTTAATAATAAGCAATCCACCCAAACTAGGATGATTTGTGGTGCCACCAAATTAAAGTCATTATGCAATTATATGAGTCAATATAATAAAACTAAGTACTATGCGTATCCAGAAAGTAAGTGTACTGAGGCTCTCACGACCGGATGGATTTTATTTTCGACATGTTGGCTACTCTTCCGTGTAGCCTAACCCTTCCCCTCCGCAACGAGACCGGTCCGAGGTCAGTACGTTGAGAAGTGTCGACGCGACAACACGTTTCGTGAAAAATGTCAATCCAATCTCCCGCCAAGTGCGAAATACGCGGCGTCATCCGTTATCTCGTTTGGAAGGAAAAACCTCCGGTTGAGGTTTATAATGAGGTGAAAACTGCATATGGTGATAAAGCTATGAATCGTACGAGTGTGTACAAGTGGTGTCGCGAGTTTAAAAACGGTCACGTCACACCTCTTCACCCTCCGCCAAAAAGTTCTAAACCACAATTTCAGCCAAGAAAATCATGGCATCCGTGTTTTGGGACTGTCAAGGCATAATTTTAATTGAATATATGCCTCATGGGGAGACCATCAACTCTGCAAGATACTGTGAGACCCTAAAAAAATTGCGGAGGGCGATTCAGAACAAGAGGAGAGGCATGCTGACAAAGGGAGTTTGCCTGCTGCACGACAATGCCAGACCACACACGGCCAACGCCACGAAGGAACTGCTCGCCTCGTTTTAAATGGGATGTCCTGAACGATCCCGCGCATTCCCCTGATCTAGCACCTTCAGATTACTATCTCTTTACCTCCCTGTAGCTGCACATGGGTGGAAAAAGGTTTTCAACCGACGAGGAGGTAAAGGAGGAGGTGGAGAAGTGGACGGAGGGGTTGGCGGGAAACTACTTCGAGGAAGGCATCAAAAAGTTGATACCCCGCTTCACCACCTGCATTGAGAGGAATGGCGACTATGTCGAAAAATAGCTTACATATGTACTACGGTAACCACGTAATTTTTTTGTTTAAATAAAAAAAATTGTAACCTATAAAAATTCAGTACACTTACTTTCTGGATATGCCTCGTAGTTAAAAAATGTCAATTTTAGACTTATTAAAATTTCAACTAATTTAACGATCGAGCTTCAAAATCTGAACAATCGATCTACGAGTATAAGTGGAAAAGTTCCACGAAGGAAGAAGAAACGCAACATTCATTGGACGCAGTAAAGATACGGCATCACCATATTTTGTATACAATGTTATACGCGTATCATAGAATCCAACGTCAATATAAAACAAAATGTTTGGTGTCTTCAAGTCTTTAGATACTTTATTTTTTTAAGTCCAATTGTTCAGGTGTTCTATTGAATTAACTAAGCATGACTATAGGTCCGTTATCGTGACCACAAAAGAGGAAATGTTAATTTATTATAAGCTCAATAAATATAACCGTGACCGAAGAAAAACAGACGCAAAAGTATTAATTGCCTTGACTTTTCAAGTGTGCTTGGGAACGGTGGGACTGAGGAAGGTCGCTTGAGGTCACTCGACCACGTGCTTGCACTCAGTTTCTGAACTACGCAAAATAATTTTACAACTCACTTATACGAGTATATTGAATGAGTTAACTTAATGATTTTATTTTGGATTCCTCTTAGATGGAATGTTAATACTAGAGTATATATGGAATGTTAAATAACGATAATATGAACTGATTTTAAGATAAATCTGGTCTAGCTTCGTCAATCATAAAATCACTGCATCTCTTACTGCGTTCATGAACCAGTTTTCTTTGCATTCGAATCTATCGCAGTCCAATTATTTGTTGAATTAAATAAAAATAACTCCGAAACGAAGTTCTAATAACTTTTTTATTATTAGAATGAAAAAGTAAGAAAAATAATAAACCAAATAATTACATAACATGCAAGAAGAATTATGCATATAAAACGTATTTAAACATAATTTTACAAAGAAATAAAATCATAAATCTATAAAAAGTTGATATTTTATTATTTTTAACGAGACAAGTGAGCATCCTAATTCACTGTTAACTTATTTAACTCGTCCAGTGCTGAGAACACGCGTGGCGTGTCCATGTGAACATCGGCTTCATGCTCAGAACACGCGCGGCATGTCCATGCCTAAATATTGTTAGTATATTACATCAGCATATGATATTCGTCATTATTTCGGAAGATCCCGAGCATTCAGGCGTTTGCGCATGTGCAACGCATTGTAAAGTTGAGGTTACACCCGCAGTTTTAAATAATATTTTTTCTAGTTATTCCATTTGTTTTCATTGTGAGACTGGATAATAAAAATAATTGGACTATTTCTCTAGCGCTGTTTTGTGAAAAGGTCACTCACTGCAAGGGATATTTTGTTTATGTTTTCTAGTTATTTTCAATTTTAAATGAGTGACATAGTGAATTGTGAGCAAAAATAAGTGCCTTTTGAAAAATATATTATAGTAATTGGTGTATACATAGTGATATTTAGTATCATATAAGTTTCCTTTTTGATTTTACGAAAAAAAATACGTTTACCTTGAAAAATGGATCGCCCATCGAGCTCTAAAAGACAAAAGATTGAGGATGATATGGATGATTCATTTAGTGACGTTAGTGATGAGGAATTCACCATCATCAAGGACGATTCTGAATTTGAGTCAAATATTGAAAATGATGACAATATTCAAATTCAAACTGTTTCACAAACATCTAGAACACCAGATGTTAGCTCTACGCAATGGTAGAATATAAAAAAACAACCAGCCTCTATACCATTTTCAAAAATACCCGGGTTGAAAATTGAGATGTCAAGTCAAGAACCAATAGATTATTTTGATTTGATTTTCAATGAAGATTTGTACAATCTTGTAACAACCCAAACTAATTTGTATGCTGTTGAAGTATTGTCGAAATCAGAAGGTGATACAAGCAGAATCACGCGATGGAAAAATGTCACTAAAGACGAAATGAGGGTGTGGCTGGGTTTACTACTACACACCGGAACAATACGTTTGAACCGGTTGAGTGACTACTGGAATACGGACTACCTATTCAATTTACCGGCATTTTCACAATTCATGTCAAGAGATAGATTTTTGCTCATCTTACGGGCACTTCATTTTAACAATAATGAAGAAGATCTGTCGAGCTTGGCAAAAGTCAGGGCATTGATTGATTTTTTCAATCGAAGGATGGAAGTAATTTATGATCCACACAGACAACTATCGATAGATGAATCATTGGTTCTTTGGAGAGGCCGATTGATTTTTCGCCAATATATAAAAGGCAAAAAGGCCAAGTATGGTATAAAACTTTACACGTTAGGAGAATCAAGTGGATTGGCCGTAAAAATAATTGTATATAGTGGATCATCAGATGAAGAGTTAGGTGGCAAAGGCCACACTAATAAAGTCGTTCAGAAATTGCTAGAGGGGAAGACGGGAGCCGGATATTCAGTTTACATGAATAATTTCTATAATAGCGTTCCTCTTACAAAAAATTTATTGAACCAAAACACATGTCACAGGAACACTACGAGCAAATAGAAAAGAAAACCCGATCGATGTTATAAATAAAAAACTAAAGAAAGGAGAAAGTGTGAATCAGTACACAGAAAATGGTATATGTGTTACCAAATGGAAAGACCGCCGAGAAGTCTTTATGATTTCTTCTGAATTTGATGGGGAGCTGTCTGATAGTAAAAACCGACATGGTCAAGTGGTCACCAAACCAAATATGGTAATAAATTACAACAATCATATGGGTGGTATAGACTATCATGACCAGATGTTAGCTTACTACCCATGCAAAAGGAAAACATTACGTTGGTACAAAAAGTTGGCCATTCATCTATTCCAGATGATGTTATTGAATTCTTGGCATTTATACAATGCAGACAATTCACAGAAAATGCCGTTGTATGATTTCAGGCTATTTATAATCAAAAAATTACTAGGTCCACCTCCATCATCAATTCCGAGACAAACAGTACAATCGAAAACCAAGATACATCTGCCGAAGTTTTGTGAAAAAGACACTGATAATAAAATCAAAAGACGCAGATGTAGGCAATGCTGTGATACAGCTAAGAAAAGAAATGCTTCATTATTCTTTTGTCCAGATTGCCCCACACAACCTGGTTTTTGTTTGGATCATTGTTTCCAACTTTACCACAAATATTAAATTATTTAAAAAAAAATATTGTGTACACCTAATTAGTAAGTATATTTTTCTGTTAGTTTTTATAAAATATTGTTTTTTTTGTAATATAATGTTGTTCGAAAAATGTCATAAAAACCTCCATTCAAATACCATTACGGTATGCGTCAAAATACCGACATCACTCTTATCACACAAAAAAGTCACTCAAGTACGTTTGATAAAAAAAAAAAAAGACTGGGTATCTCATTTTGCGCCGAATTACCAATGGACAAAATAAAAATAGCATAAAAATAAACACATTTGAAAAAGGACAAAAAAATATTTGAAAATTTTTAATTTATTTGAGAATATATTTTACATGTGTAGCCCCACCTTTACAGCATGGCCTCGAAACTATACTGAATGAATTTTAAATACCTAGCCAACAATTTTTGAACCGGTGTAAAAGGGGACGATGTATAAATTATATATATAAACAAATTCTATATTTATGAATATATATTTTCTTAAATGTAAAATTTGTTTTACTTCCGTGAAAATATCACGGGATGCAACTATATTGCGCACTCATCGGCTCTCATAGAAATTATCTCAGCAGTGAAAGAGTTAATTTAAATTTGACGAAAATAATATAAAATGATTATATTATATTGACTCATAGAATTGCAGTGGCTTTAAATTGGTGACACAAATCATCCTAGTTTAGGTGGATTGCCTATTAAAAATGTTTTGTAATCGTTTTATTAACGTCATACAATTTATACAATTATGAAATTTTAAGTGAAATCTGTAAGAAATCTGTCACTAACAAACTGTTCACGGACTTGCGCTGGTTCGAAGACTATAATTGGAGAAGAACTGAAGTAGATAACATGTGTAGAACTGTAATTGTAAACTGTAAATAGAAAAAATATCATGTGTGAACGGTTTCTTTTATTCCATGTTTATAGACGGATCTTGATCAAATTTAGTATAGATATCTCTATGGTAACACACTTGTAAATTGACGAAGCCAAATTTTGTATTGATATCTCTATGGCAACATAATTTGACGAAGCCAAATTTTGTATAGATATCTCTATCCTGACATGAGATCACTAGCTTTTGAGCGACCACCCCTCATAAAATTTTAATACAACAATATCATATTCACCCAACTTTTAATGTAAAACCAAATAAAAGATAGCAAGCTTAGTAAGCAACGCATTGAGTACAGTTTAAACATGTTTTTGTAAATAGAAACAGGCCTGCCACTTCAATTTACGTTGATGTAGATTTGTTTCACATTTATGTGTTTAATCGTTCTACTAAAAAATGAAGTTCTACAATTCAAATACCAAATCAATAAATACATAATTGAATATTTAGATTTTAATTCATGACACATTACAATTCATGTTAGAATTTAACTTAAACATTAAATTTAAACGACTTTATACTAAAATCAAATTATCAGTATAAACACAGTTTTTTCCACTTAGAAAGTATATGTGTATTGAAATTGTTGCCTGACCTGTTTCGATATTACTATCATATTCAAAGGATACCAATATACTAAAACGAGAAGTCACCAAAACATAGTTTTATTATAGTATAACACAGTAATATCGAAACCGGTTGGATCGTAATTTCGATAAAATCTGTAAGACGCAAAAAATAGTGGTTATACTAATAATAGTTTTCAACATGAATTTCCACTACGTTTCTGAGAAAATTTTAAAATAGAAAACTGTTAAAATGATTTCGGTTTAGTTTGAACGAAGATAAAGAGAAAACTGAAATAAAAGTAAATTTTAAACAGGTAATGTCAACAAATAAGTGGTGCAGTTGGAGGACTATTCAGACAATATTTTTTAGGATATGTAAAATAGGAAAGATAATGATATATACATTTTGCCTTGAATATTGAAAAAGTAGTGAATAAAAAAGCGTTTAATTTATTTAATTAACATATCAATAAAATATATTTGTTAAACCATACGATTCAGAACTGATTGTTTGATATCCTCGGAGCTCTTTCTTTTTCTTTTTTTAATATTGTTGATAAAATTTACAAAAAACAGCAGAATAATGTATAAAATTAAAAGCTTCTTCATCAAAGAAATAAGGAAAAGTTTTTTCAGCGCCATCCTCTTTATTTCTTTTCGGTTTTTTAATGAATTTTGAATTGTAGGGACTATGCCATAAATAAAATTGTAGGGAATAATAGGCAATAAATAAAATTGAAAAATTTGTTCTAATTCGATGGAGCGCATGCCACCATCAAACTGCCTTGATTTTTTTTGACAAAAAAGAGACATGCACACCGTGATTCACAGAACAGCATTTCTAAACGAGTCATTCTTAAATAATTTGGAGAGATATGGGATAGTTCAAATTCAGGTTAATTATTTTTAACAAACGAAAGAAATGTCATAATCATCATCACATTATATCTCTATAAGGATAGGAAAATATAATAGATCTCCAATTAATTTTATACTGGCACATAACATATATGTCGTTTTCCATACATTTCGTCTAGCATACTCTCCTTTTATAAAGCCTTTTCATAATTTACTCTTTCAGAATCTGATTCATTTGGTCTTGCGACGTTTTCATAAGTCTTCTTAAACCTTCAATACTACTTGAATATATAATTGTTGCAAATCTTTCATTCTTTCTCCGTAGCTGAACTATTTCTGTATCCAAAGCACTGCGTCTTTTTTTTCTATCCGCATTCTTTACTAATGTCTCCATTACTTATTTTGCCATACATTGCTTCCCAAATATTTTACGTAACGCTCTAATTTCTACCGCATTTATCTTAGTGCAGCAATATTCATCAAATAATATAGAAAGTAATATAATAGTTGAATATTATAAATTAAAGTACATTTTGGACACAAAAAGTACACCTCAAGAAATTCTAAAATACGAGCATGTTCGACATTTTAAACAGTCGTGAAACGAAGCATTGCCACCTGATACATGTTTTGAACAGAGGCATACAAAAATATCTAAGATTTATAAAAATGTATTTATTTGTTACACGGGTCAATATTTTTCAAATAATCAAACGTTAGAATTACGTCGAGTTTTAACAAAATTTTCTTAAAAACGATATTTACAAAGTACGAGTATATCAGTACTTCAAATACAAAATAATTTCCACCCTCTTATCTCAACAACGAGAATGCATAACATGCAATTAAGGTCAGCAAATAGTGATATTCAACAATCACAACGAAATATATCATACTTATAATTTGTACAACTATCATGTACGAAATATAAGTATGATCCGATTGAAACCAAGACCATTTCCGCGATTCTTATTAGGTATACGACTCAGTTTAATGTAGGTATACACGCAATTATTAGTGGTTCCTGCAATTTGTTCTTGTTAAATCTTTTTCAATTTTACATTGTTTCCTTTACCTTATTAATTTTTCTTTTAATCTCGTGAGAAAACATTGCAAAACTTGTTGAGTTATGAATATAAAAGGATTGAATCCAACGGATTAAGAATGAAACATGATAAGTCGAAAGAAATAGTGGTTGAGCAAGTATTGTCACAGTGTGTGTGAAATAAAAGTGAAGAATGGAGAACAAGTTGAGGACTTATGTTAGTATATCTTGGAAATGTATTCACATCGAACGGCCGCGCAAGGTATGATATAAAAAAGAGTAGAAGCAGGTAATAGAGTGAACGGTAGATTGTACAATTTCTTTACCACCTGTATCATTTTAAAGTATAAAAGTTGGATGCTTGCGATTGCATCTTGTTTAAGTTAGAACGTGGTAAAATAGCGAAGTTAGCAAGAGTTGTAGAATCGCGAGCGTTGCGTAGAATGTGTGGTAGAACAATGGATGGTTGAATAAGGAATGGGGGCATAAACAGTTTGAAATAAAAATTTAAGCTAAAGATAAAGGAAGAAGCACGAGATATGGCCAAAAGCATAGATACATTCATTAGTTTTCTCTGCCTACCCCAAAAGGGACATATTGTGACGATGATTTATATAAGGGTGAAAAGGGATGTCAGGGGTTTTTATTATATATTTGTGTTGCTGACTGGGGCAATATATTGTATATTCCAACTATGTTGAAAAATATATATTTTTTGTTCCTGGCAACTATTCTAGGTACAGAAATATTGATTTATTGTATTTAGACTGGCTATAAAGTAGAACTAACTTGCCAAGTGCTCCTCCCTCAAAACATTTTCAGTTTTCATTCATTTTTCTCCATTTTTTGACAAACCGAACTCAGAAAATAAACAGAGTTGTGCAAATAAAAAATTATGAAGTAAAACTGGGAATATTAACAAGCCGTTTAGGAAAGTATGCTGTTTTGTCCTCTCTGCCTTTCCCTACAGGGATATTGCGTGATTGTATGCATGTTTTATCAATCCATCTGACCTAAATATATATTTTTTGAAGAAGAAAGTTTATTAGAAAATTTATTTCACCTTTGATTACTATGTAACGTTATGAATTATCACAAATTTTAGGCAATATTTTATTTAATCATTTATATTATGTAAAAAACACACCCTTATTTTTATGTGACCATAACAATTTTTCAATATTTTTAAAAATCTGTTTTCATTATTTGAACCTTTCAGATTAAGTTTGTTCGAAACGTTCGTAAATTACACGGTACTTAGAAAAAATAAGTATCATTATCGGTTTCGAACATTCTTAATCTAAGAATGTTGTAAACGATTTCACTTTACAGATACGTGTGATATGTGTAGTAGCACTTAAATATGGGAAAACGGAAAAATTACTCACATTTATTTCGTAACATATCAAACAAAGATTTAAGCAAAATTCTTCACGCTACAAATATATTTTATCCAGTGAAGTCTATGATAATTTTGTTAGAAGGATATTTTTTAATTATTTCCGAATAAAAAATCGCTTAAGAAAATTTCATATTGCTATTATCAGTTAATAAGGCATTCCAACCTATAAATGCCAATGACTAATTAAAAGAAAGGAGAAAGTGCAAAACTACTCAACATTTGACGATTTTTGGACAGTAAATTCAGATATGTGATTGTAAATAAGTGGAAAATTCAGTGCGAGTAGGTGGGATATGTAAAAAGGGCGCCACACATTTACATATATTTTATTTATTTATTATTACACATGACAAGAAATATACATAATTTGCGAAAAAACAACAGGTAATTTAATTTAGGCATACATTATTTTAATGGATCTGGGGTTGTCGCCTTTCATTTGTCGTATCCCCAGTAAACTAGGCTTTTGCCTGTATCTCACTGAGGATATTTAGCATGAAAAAATAAATCGATACTTCTTTCCGATTTTTTATTACACAAAAACAAAACCCCGTTGCACGTTCTCATCAATCTGACAAACAGTGACACTCAATTACAACTGGAAACATCATGCGAAATCAAACTCCTCCCATAATATACCGCACACAATCATAAACATCCCATAATATACCGCACACAATCATAAAAATAAAAACAAAAACAAAAGTAAAACCAAAAATATGATATATGATACATAATAAAATATATGATACATATACTTCATGGTCAAGGATTTACTCTCCTGTGTTGTTCACATGCGCATGTAACATAGGTCTATCCTTGTTATGGATTTTATAAAGGTGGGTTTCTGTCAGACAGTGTTTTATTCTCAAGAATAATTAACATATGTTCTGTTGGCTATATTCTTGGTCTTATTACATATGCCATGATTCATATTCGTCTCACGCGTCTAAATAAGTTTGATTCCACTAAAGGTTGATTCGTGTCATTTATTTAGACACTTTTTCAATTTGTTTCAGGGAAATATTCAAATGTTTAAAATAGATGATTCTGGTTCGTTTGAGCAATTGCGGGGCATTCCATGACAAAGCAACAGTGTATAAACCTTTAGTATATTTGATTTAACTTTTTTATGGTATATTATGCAATGGAGAAGTATTCCCCTTTTCCTTGTTTTTTGGATTTATAAGTGCTATTTTGTGTCTACAAATCAGTGAATGATCCTTTGTAAAATTAATGTTTTTTGGGGTAATATGGTTGATTAAGCTGGATTTTTTATACAAATGACTGATCTACATACTCGTATGTCTCTTTTTTTTGTTTTGTTTTGAGGATCCTATCTGCTTTAAGACAGGCGTATCAAGTTAGGCAATTTAGTGTTTTATACATTTCACAGTAAAAATGAAAAATAATTATTTTTTTAAATACTGGTTATCCGAAATATATAAAAAAAACAGATTTTTTCTTTCACCAATTTATGAGATTTTCAATTTTGAAAAAAATTCCCGAAACAGCTCGTCGTTAAAACTTAAATGCAATTTGCAAGAGTCCAGTTTCAGCTACAGTGTATCTACAAAATTAACTTTTTTTCATATTTATCCCACTCTGCAATCAAAAATAAATTTTAATCGTGTTTTTTTATTTTGTATATCTTTTCCCTGTAATATGGTTTAGAACTAATAATTATCTTGGTTGATTTCATATGGAAGTACCCTTGAAGAAACTTCTAGAATAATGTCTAGTTACATTGAATACAATAATTGCAATAAGTAGGTAGATAATCATTCAATATACTTATTCTTCAGTATTAGTCAGAGCTATTATCAAATTGAAGTACGACCCACTTACTTTTGATCGTTTCCAAGTCCAGTTTCGATAAAACAAGGGCAATAAAAATATAAAAACATCTGAAATTCAAATGAGTCAGACGATAATACGAAATAGTTTGATCTTTATATAATATTTATTATGAGACTATGAAGAATTTTAATTAGGAAACAAAAACAGAACTTATGCAACAATACAAAATATTTTATCACCTGAGTACGTATTTTAGATTTTAACAAAGATTATGCAACAGTATCTTGAAATTTCTATGATAGTTTTTTATTCAATACTTATAACAATGTTTAATTTATCAGTTTTAATGATAAAATATAATCAAGAATGTTTGAAAGGGACTAATAATAAGAAAAAAATAAACTTGAGCTTTTCTAGTGCCATTTTTTAAGAACACTTAAATAAATAATGGACCAAAAAGTTAATAAGACAGGCGATTTATTCCTCGTAATCGAGAATGATTGTAAGCCACCCTGTAGATGGGATATGCTTGTTCGGGTATCGGTTTATTGATTGCAAACATTGCACTTCAGAATATATAAATTCTTGATAAATCAAACCCTAAATTTCGATGGCAAGGATATTAAAATTCTATGATGATCGGCTTCAGCCCTTTGTTACACAGATTTTTATACTACGTTAATTTTTAGTTCCTTAATACTACTATAAGAATTGATGATCATTTATAGTAACATCATATAAGCTACAGAAAAATAAAATTCAGAAGTAAAATGGTCAAAGAGTGAAATCAGTCTGGAAGTGAATCCGCCAGGAATCAAACCTAAGGCGCCTCTTTGACCACGGCCGCTGACCAAAAATGTTAATACAGGAAGAGGAAAACACTAAAACACAAACTTGTTGTCAACTTTACCCAAAATCATTCAATATTTTGTTCTAGAAAACACCGGATTACGTGCCTGGTAGCATTAACAAAGGTTTGACGTAAGAATGACGCTTGTAAAAGAGAAGAGAGGGCGAGTCTAATAAAAGATAGGTTAAATTAACCTCTCGAGGATTTATGAAGATAGCTATAAAGCTCAATACAGAGCGTCAAATGATCCCTGGCAACTGCTGAGCACGGATATTTATTAGACAATAGAAATTAAAGTGTTGCTCTCAGCGATGAGCAAAATTAAAAGCTAAAAGCAGAAACAGTGGAACGTCCTGGAATAAAATACGTGTAGAAGAGCGTTACCCTATTTGTTGATCCGATGATATAAAGAAATATGATTAAGTAATTAATTACACAATATATAGTATATGTTAAGCACACAAAATAAGTTATGTCCTTCACTATACATGTTATAGTTCGGTGTTTCACCTGCTTAATCAATTGGTCCGTATATTTTGTGAAGAGCTTTTCATTTCAATGTGTTGAGAGCTCTATCGCAATGCATAGTAACATAAGGTTTAGATCTCTGTTATTATATCGCATAGTAAGTATTCGTGTCTTCGAATTATTTAATTCCAGGACATAAGAAAATATTGCGTAATATTAATAAAAACATAGGTTGTTGTTTTAAAACATAGGTTCTGGTTTCGAGAGGGTGAGGGCTACCTGCAATTTATCTGCGACGAATATTCCAGTTCTTTGCCCATATATGGTGTGATAGTGCAAAGATAGGAGAATTTGGAAAAACTCAAACTGACGGGTAGTGTGGAGGGACCACGAGGCAGAGGTAGACATCCACACGGGCCAAGTAAGTCAGGAACGTCGCAACAAGGTCCTTTGTGATCTCTACAAAAATACCAAAAAAGGGAGAGATGGAGAATTGTCGTGAGCAGAATTAGGCTGACGGACCGGAAATATCACGACCCTCAGTCAAGAATTGACCAACAAGATGAGGATAGTGGAATCTTCAAGACCCTCAATCAATAAATATTGTAGAATCAACAGTGATACAATAAAACGTACAATTTCAGCAATAGAAAATTGATATTAAATATAATCAAACTAAAGAAAAAATATAAAATATGGTACAGCCGGTGTAAACAATGTCCACCGCACGATGAAGGTTGAAGTCTTGCAAAAGACGAGCAAATATGACGAACGTGATGTTGGAGCGGCATGACCCAATGTTATGGGATGCATAATTATACTGGACGCGTGTTTTTCCATCGATATTTTTCAGTAGTTGGTTTATAGTTGTGCAGTTAGCGTAGAACACGATACTTACGCGTATAACATTTTCCTACATTTTTGCAATCGGCGTGCCTTAATCTCCATCTCCTTTCACTTTCGATGTCACCATCTTTTGAAATATCGTAATTTAGGATATGATCAATATACTTCACCTAACTGACAAGCTCTAGGTGTATTCCATTAAATATTATACGAGTATATCGGCAACACATTTTCCGTATTTCTATTTAC
Source organism: Odontocerum albicorne (assembly GCA_949825065.1). Classification (NCBI taxonomy): domain Eukaryota; kingdom Metazoa; phylum Arthropoda; class Insecta; order Trichoptera; family Odontoceridae; genus Odontocerum; species Odontocerum albicorne. Next base: position 31,868,697 of record OX463845.1, on the reverse strand, counting down.
CTTCGAATACGATAAGCTGCGATTTGTTGGCATTACACTGCATATTATGCTGCATTGAGTAAATATATTGTACTATTATCACAAACAATCATATCATTAAGCCGTGCCCTTTATGGGTAAACCGACAGAACAAATCTCCATACTTTTCTTAACCAAGCATATCACTTTTCTTATCCACGCAAGCACACAACTTTTCGTACATTTCGTCACGCACAGTCTAATTGTATTTATACTTCTCACTCGTTAAGTCAATTTTTATCATTTATTCATTCCATCTGTTAAGCTTAATGCTTATTTCTTCATCTTGCTTAAAACTTAAATTTCATCCATATATTAATTTCTGATGTCTTCTTTCAAACATTGACAATCCACAAATATTTCTTATTGTATGCATCTTCACAGCATGCAATAAGAAATAATAAAAAAAAACACTACGATAACATTTCATTATCTATCTTTTGAACATTGAATTATTTTGGAGACAATAGAATTTTAGACAGCTAATATAAAAACCTGATACCAGCTCTGGACGAACCAATTATAAGACAAGGTGTGTTTGAGCAAACATATAAATTTACGAATACTAGCTGCATACACACACACATTCATCTATTTTGCAAGGCGGGAATTTCATGTAAATTTAGAAATGGGGCGCGGTTTGCAAGTACAAATATCCAATATTATATACACTGTGTCGAGATTTTGAAAGAGAAATATACCAGACACGCGATTTACGCTCAGCCAAAACGTCACTACTTAATTCCACGAGGGGTACACTAAACGCTGAACAAATACCAGTCATATCCAAATTAAAGTATTTAATGATACTCTACTTTGTTATTCCACTAATTACATTAATCCCCGAGACACTAGTGATGGATAACTTGTTCGGAGTTTCGGTCCAATGGTAGGACGCCTTACTCCTTCATCGGATAAGTTCTGACTGTTTTGATATTTTTGGAAATTTTGGATCTTTTTAGGAATCGGGAAAGGATAGGTTTGTGGTAAATGTTTTGATTTTGTGAATGATTATGAGAAATTATAAACGATTAAATACATATATAAATATGATGGTATATACAAAGATAATTAAATACGAATATACTTAAATTTGTGTCGTCACACACTGTTATATATTGAATGGGTGAAAAATAATGATGGTGAATAAATTATAAGAAGGAATAAAGTATATGTAGATAAGTAAATGAGTGGGGAAACGTGTGTGACTTTTATAAATATATTAAGGTGTGAATAATGTTTATTGAAGTTGAGAAATGCGGTTGCCTATGGGGGTAAACTGTCTGCCGGAGGAATTATCGATGAAGGGGTGTTCAGAGTGACAATCGAGGGGTCATTTGGGGGGATGATTAAAGTTAAAGAGGGGGGGGGGGCGGGAGTCGGGGGGATGTTTCGCAATATTGATTTCGGACGAGTGTGTCTGTAACTGGTGTTCGCGTTGTAGTTATTTAATGCTTTTATGACTGGGTTGGGATGACGGGATATAGAGCTGTAGAACCTTTCGGCCAGAGCGCGCATATGTTCGGGGATAGTATGTAGTTTGGTATCTGCGTGGAGTCTAGAATTACGGACGATGTAGGGTGCTTTTAAAATTATGCGGAGGGCTTTGTTTTGAATGATCTGAATGTGATGTAGCGTTGTTTTCTTCGCGTGGCCCCAGACCGGAAGGGCGTAAGTCAGTTGCGGTCTGACGATCGCTTTATATAGGTGGAGTTTAGTGCGCGTGCTTAGTTTGCTGTATTTACTGATCAAGGGAAATAATGATTTGAGTGTTCCGTGAGCTTTAGATTTGATATTGAGGGCGTGTTTATGCCACGAGAGTCTACTGTCTAATGTGAGGCCTAGGTATTTTACGTGTTTTGACCATGGAACGCTCTGGCCGAAGAGTTTAAGAGTTCTGACGGGTTCGATGTATCTGCGTGAGAAGCGGACTGCTGTGCTTTTGGTGGGATTAATTTTGATCTTCCATTTGGTGCACCAGTGCTCCAGAATGGGAATAAAGTCTTGCAGTCTATCGTGGGAATCGGACTCATATTTCGATGAAGAGAGAAAGGCTGTGTCGTCAGCGTATTGCGCGGTGATACAATGTCTGCGTGAGAATTGGGGCATATCGCTCGTGTATATGTTATACAGGATAGGGGACAACAGTGCACCTTGGGGCACACCTGCCAGAATGGGGCGTGGGGATGAGTTTATACCGTCTATTTTAACGGAGAAGGAGCGATTTTCAAGGAAAGATGCGATGATTTGCACTAGTCTGAGGGGAATACCTGACTTGTGCAGTTTGAATATGAGTCCGTTGTGCCAGACTGTGTCGAAGGCTTTCGCCACGTCTAGTGAAAGGAGGGTCGTGAGGCCTTTGGAGCTGAAGTATTTGATGATGTGTTCTACAACGCGAAGAAGCTGATGGTTGGTAGAGTGTAATGGCCTAAATCCGTGTTGCGAATCTGGGATGATGTTACGTGAGTAAGTTTCTAACGAGAGACGTTCGAGGATTAATTTTTCGAGCACTTTACCTAGAGTCGGGAGCAGACTGATCGGTCTGTGATTTTCGGGGATAACGTGGTTTTTACCCGGTTTAGGGAACATGATGACGTCGGCGTTTTTGAATGGGGTTGGAAAGAATTTATGTCGAAGGCAGGCATTGTAAATGGCGGTAAGGGCGTAAATGGCTTTTTTCGGAAGTTTTTTCAAGGTGAGATTATTGATTTTATCGGGGCCGGGGGCTTTTTTGTTGATGAGATTTTTTATAATAGATTGAATTTCTAGCGGTGAGAAGAAGTCTGTGGTGGGGGGGGGGTTTGTTCATTCAGTATGTCGGCGACTGCGTTGTCGACAATTATTGAGTGAGAGGGGTCAGATAGGTCTGCATTAGGCGAGAAGATATTTGCTAGGGAATCGGCAAAGGTCTCTGCGCGGTCACGAGCAGAGAAAACGGGGCCATTTGGTCCATGAAGAGAGCTGGGTCGGGAGGGTGTATTTCTAAGGTTACGCGTTAATTTCCATTTGAGTCCATCGTTAAATTCGAGGGACTCGACGAAGTCTGACCATTTGTCAGTGCGGAGTTGCTGTAGGAGATGTTTGATTTTTTTGACTAATCTGTTGTAGTCGGCTTTGTAAGAGGGGACAGCTGTGTTTTGCCACAAACTTTCTAATTTTATTTTTTTCCACAATCAGTATTTTGATATGTGGTGGAAGGGGAAGTTCGAGTTTATCGGCTGGTCTCTCTTTTGAAGAGGATGTGAGAGCGGATTTGATGGTGGTTGTAAAGTCATTTATAGCAACGTCTATGGAATTCGTGTCGGGGAAAGTTGTCGGTATTTTGATGCTGCTGTCGACGTTAATAGCGAAATCGCTCCACGAGGTGGTGTGTCGCGCAGGGGCTGAGGGCGAGACGGGTGGGAAGCCATCTGTCAAATGGAGTAAAACCGGGTAATGATCTGATTGAAGCTGATGAACAGTCGTGAGATCTGTTTGATAGGGGATATCGTTGTGAACTATAATATCAATGATGTCGGGGCGATGATTGGCCATAAGTGGGTAGTGGGTGGGTGACGTAGGCCCTTCCACGAAGTATCTTTTGCGGGAGGAAATTTCATCAAGTATATTGCCGTGAGTGTTTAGCATTTAGATCTCCCGCCATGATGGTGGGGATATTGTCTGCGAGGAATGAGTCCAGTTCAGACTCGACAAGTGGGGAGGTAGGTGGAAGATAAGTCGCGCAAAGTTTAAGGGGGCCGTGGTTGGCGGTGTTCACCACTACGCATGTGGATTCTATGTTGACGGTGGAAGGGGAGGGGATGTGGCAGTGGTCTATTGTGCTTTTGATGAGAGTTGCGGTGCCGCCTTTTCTGCCGATGAGGCGGTCGTCTCTGTAGCAGTAGTAGTTACGGATGCTGTAACGGTAGCTCGGTTTGAGGTGCGTTTCCGTTATCAGCAACACGTCCAGGTTGAGCTCGAGAAGGAAATCCTCGACCTCGTGTTTGTGTGATCTCAGGGAGCCGTTTGCATTCCAGAACGCGGCGGATATATTGGATGGTTTATAGGTGCGAGCCATGTTCTTGGATGTAGTTAAGGAGGTTCATGGCTTCGGTGATGGCTGATTTTAGATTATTCAGAATGAGATCGCGATTTGGGGGGGGGGGGGGCGACGGGCGATGTGTAGTTTTGGGGTGTAGATGACGATAATAGGGGGCGAAGAGTTGCGATGTTCGCATATGACGCGTTGGAAGTGACCGGTTTCGATGCACTCTGGGGGGCGTTGGGGAATCGCCGTGTGGCGTTGTTTGCCGAGGGGGCGTTCGAGGAGGGGGCGTTGGTAGAGGGGCGTGGGTAGATGCCATTTATGAGGGGGCGTAAGGGCTGCGGGGTCTGGAAGTGGTGGTGGGGAGCGATTGAAGGGAGGTTGCTCTTAGGGAAGCGTGGGCAGCCTCTGAAGTTGGCCGTGTGTGGGCCTCCACAGTTACAGCAGGTGGCGGGAGTGTCCGCGGGCTTCCTGCATTCAGATGTGTGATGCGTTCTACCGCATTTCACACAGTTGGCTGGGGCGTGGCAGTTGCCGGCGGAATGGGCGAACTGTTGGCATCGATGACACTGGCCCATGCCTTTGCGCTTGTTCAGCTCCTCCACTGTGACTCGAATATCGAGTACACCGTGGAGTTCGGTGAAGATGCGCTTTGCGGAAGAGTCCCTTGTCATCTTGACGATGACCATGGGGAGTTCCACTCGATTCCGGTTCTTCATGCGATACACATTCTGGACCGGGTAATCGAGGGATTTGAGCTCGATCATAATGTCCTCGACGCTGATAGGGGTCGGTAGGCCACGAATGACGGCTAACAGGGGCTTCTCGTTTTCCAGGTGGAAGGAGTGGTATGGGATGGCGAGAGAGTCGGTGATGTGGACGAGGGAGCGGTAAGCCTCGACGGTTTCTGTGGAGATTTTTAAATCTCCATTGGGCTGAACCTTCGAGGTGAAGTTGATGTTTTGAGACCTGAGTTTGGCTCTCAGGTCACCGTACTTGTCGGAATTGTGAAGAACGATGGGGGGGATGCGGTCTTTTTTGACCGGAAGTAGAGGTCGTACGACTGTATTTGAAGGTGGGGCGGGAGCTGCGGGAAGAGGAGGGCTGAGTGGGCCTCTCATCCTTTTGTTTGTTTGGGTCGCAGTGGCATCATCTGGTTTCGGGTTTGACTGGGGGCGAACGAGGGGGGGGCTTACTTGAGATTGGAGAGCCCTTTTGCGATTTTTGGCAAAAGATTGCCAGTCCATATCTGGAGTATCCGGGATGGTGATTGTTGGTGGGGGATCCATAGTGGCAGAGGAGCGCGGCGGTGTTGGGAGTGAGACAGTTGGCAAGACAGTGGGTGAAACGGGTGAGGGGTTTGTGGGAGACCTCCCCTTTGTTGACGAGCTCACGAAGAAGTTTCACCATCTTCATCGTTACTCTTTTGGATGTGGTCTCCATATTGAAGAGCTCGATGGCTTCCTCGAAAGTGGAGATGGTTAGATCAGGGGATGTCCCCGAGACACGAGTTTCTATCCCTTATATAGAGATTACCTTGAAGCGGAAATATCCCGGTTTGTCACGAGATCAATTTTTAGGTCTAACTAGTGTCATGTTTCATCGAAATGTGTGTGTGGTCGTCTATTGACCCAAGTTATTTGTTGTTAAATATTCAAATATCTATCTTGACATACATTCCAATTCTTACAAAACTTTCATTGAAGTTTAAAAGTCAAACTGAAGTATATTAATTTGACACACTTAAATGTTTCTTGTAAGTTTTATTTGAATGTGTTTATGAAAATGAATATTGTGCTTAGGATAAGATTTCATGTGGATAATATTTTAAATTTATTCTCTTCCGCATCGTGATTTCAATGCATAAGAACACGACCCTCACTGAAATTGCTATATGTCGTGCACATTCTTTTCTAGTTCTCCTGGCTTTCGGCTATTCGCAGAGCCTGTGATAAAGAAAATCCCGTGGTACTATTTACATGATCCTTTCAGCCCATAGGTACTCTATCTCTACCCCTGCGACTTTCCACATTGCCAGTAACCATGAGTATTTTCATACCCTGCTTGCGCGAAATGTAACCGAAGAATAGACGAATGCATCGATTACATAATCTTGATAGCCCTCTGGGACGTCAAGTTGTTATAACATACAGGAATGTGTTCGTCTTTCTGTTCAAGAAACATTCAGAAATCGTTTCTCTGGCATTAATTGTCTGAGGTATACGTTTATATTTATGTAATACCCAACACACATTAAGAGCCCAAATTTTTAATAACTCAATCAATAAATATTGTTATACAAGTTGTTGAATGATTGAGAAAACTACTTTAATAATAATTGACAAAGTATTCCCATTAGAGTTATTTGCCCTTTCGCGGAGTGAAATTATGAAGAAAAGTTAGAGAAATTATTATAATATGGAAGCACTATTTCGGAGAATTGCGTGAAGGTTTTTTTTTTAATAAAAAAAAAACGATAATGGTTATATTTAGATGAATTCCAAAATGTTTGGTAATGACACAAGTGATAGCAGATACAAGTTCGTTGAATCTATAGGTCATCTGAGATCGATTATTTGATTATGAACAGGTGAAGGCGATTTGAATAGCCTTGTTTGAGCTGTTTACGAGCAGTCCGTTAATAGGTACTAACACAAGGCAAGAAAGAAAATGAGGAAATCTAGAAAACTCTTGAAATATTTTGTCATTGATTGTATTATTCTAGTGTCAATTGTAGAATGCAATATCTTTTTCTTGTTGTTTTGCTTCAATGTGTTAATGGCTGGTTATCTTTTAAATAGATCTGTTTTGTTGCGGACATCCTCACTGGGAGTAAAAGCACCAGCAGCTTTTCCACCTTTTAGGCGGCCTTCCTGGCATGTAATCTACTGCGAAAATCTCGTGTGCATAACAGTACTGATTGGGCAATTAATGTGGACATTGTGTGGATTTTCATGTGAGTTTGACTACTTATAGGAATAAAGTGAAGATGTTTTTGCGGGGATGAATTAATTAAATTGTATAGGTTTGCTTTGTTGTGTTGGGTTCGTCTTGTACTAGTTTTTTTCCATAGTACGAGTATAACACTGCTTATATGTTAATGTGAAATTTTATTCGTTATTTTGTATAAAAAATATCATTTGACTTTAGAAATTAAATAGGGTCCCACACTGCTTAGTATAGACATAAACGAAATATGAAATAGAAGAAAACCATAAAAAACTTAAATGTAAGGGACTTTTAACACGCAAACGTTAATATTTTTTTGATAGACTATATCAAAAGTTTCGACTTTAATTTTGTGAAATTCCATATTAGAATATTTAATAATAAATCAATTTGTTTCTACCTCCTATCTCGAAGGTCTCGACCAACGGAATATAAATACGAGTATATTTTTTACGAAATTGTTTTGCGTAAACCTTTTAACGGCTCTGTGTAAAAAAAAACAAAGCCAGAGAAAGTAATAACGTCAAAAAATACAGAAAAATAGTTTTACGGAGACGGGTTTAATGATATTGGGTGAGCCATTTTGGCTGACGTTCAAAAATCGTAACATGATCGGAATGCATTGATGTTTTCGTAAAATATAATCAATTTATTGAGAGAGAGAAAAAAAACAAGTATTATTTGCATTTCCAAGCGAAAAACAAGATTTTTCCACTATAAATTACCAATTTTATTACTTCATACATTAGTGTTTAAAATTTGGAGCAATGATCTGGTTAATCAGGATATTAGATTAGATTTAACGTGCAAAATCAGTATCTATGTAATATTTGACAAGTTTTTATTTAAAACATTTCACTTTCATTTTTACCTTAAAATCTCTATTGAATTACTAAAATAAAATATTTATCAGATTGTTAAAACTTAATCAGTTGAGGCTTTGAAAATAATTAAAAATATTAACTGATCAATTGACAGAATTCTGGTTGGAATGTACAGAATGTCCCAAAAGTCACCAAGTTATATTTTTATACATTTTTTTATTGATAATTTTTAATAATAAAAAAGGACAAATTATAAGAGTTTTAAATCCTTAGGTAACTTTTGGGACACCCTGCATATCACTCCGTTTCCCTTTCGATGTAGGCAGAGAGGACAGAGAGCTAGACTTTCCTATTTTGACACAAATCTTCGCCTCTTCTACATTCGTACACATTTTTATACAACTCTTACGTTATTTATGACTTTTTACGTATCCTTCTTTAAAAATATTCTTCGCTTGATACAGCCATACTTTCCTTGGTCTTCCTCTACGACGTATTTTACCCATATTTGCATCAACTATAAAATTTGTTTCGTTAGTGTTTCTTTGTCAAACCATTTCAGAGTATTCTTCTTCATCTAACTTAGCACATCAGCCTTAAGTTCACATTCATCACTTATCATTTCATTCCGTATTCTGTCATAAAGTATAATTATATGTATTCATCTAAGCACGCGCATTACTATAGCATTTATTCAGCTCTTTTGAGTATTTTTTCAAGTTTCACTTCCATACATCAAAGTTGGTACTAAAATACTGTTGTGGACTATCATCGTAGCAAATTTTGAGTATGCGGTTCGAGTCTTTATGTTTTAGTGCCATATTGGTTTAGTTTCCTATCTAACCCTGAGAGCGCTACGAGAAAAAAATATAATTATCTATGTATTGCTGAGATATATTTACGATTCGGACATTCGTGATAAATATTTATTTTAAACAACAAAAAAACAAAAAATATATATTTTTACAACATAAATATATTTTAGAATATGTACCCTTGTATTCTAAATGAAGGATATTCATTTAGAATACAAGGGTAGAACAAATTTCTTCCACTGCTATAGCAGTGCGCCGATCTCTCAGGGCTAAACACAAATAATATAAAATGAGTAAAATTCATTATACGATTTTTTTATTTTATTTTATAAATTGTATTCAAATTACACCACGCGTTCATACGTCATTGGGAAGAGTACACGCAGTTTCTTGTAACAAGAATTTATAACATATTCCTTAAGGAGACAGTATTTTTTTGTAATATAGCGCCTTCAAATTGAAAAACACATACAAACAATGTGGATCTTTGATAGGGGAGAGCGAGAAGTGAGGATCTCTTGGAGGTATCCATATGTGCATGCGAGTGAATGACTATTGCGAATGTGGAGTGTGTGATAAGAAGTTGCTGGCTTTGATTTTGATGGGATTTTGAATTGTATTTGCGATAGCTTTGGATTTAAGTACGTAAATGTAGAGAATGAACGTTTCAGCGGAGTGTTTCATTATTTGGGACCAATATATGAAATTTGTTATCAAGGAATGAGACCACTTTATTGCAGGCTTTGAAATGATTTTCGTAAATTCAATTAACTTCCTTGTATTTTTACGTACTCGACGGATCGCCTTTCTATTAAAACTATGTTAATTTTAAATTATGTATTGTGGATACTACACCTAAAGAAGAATGTGTTGTGAAGTATCCATAACACATCATTTAAAATTAACATCATATAATATATCGGAAGATCTACTAATTTTTTTTGTAGTTCGTTTTACCTTGATAAGTTTTCTGCGATTATTTTACCAAATATGTTTTTTTAACATGTGCACATGCGAAGAAGTTACTTATCTAATGGCCACTACCTTCCTATCTATCATATATCCTCGATCGTTAGATCGCCCTTGGAGAGAGTTTACTCTCTAAACGGCGCTATATAAAATGGTATTTTATTATTATTATAGTAAAATAGAACGATCATTTGAACATTCAAAGAAAATTTTGCTGTGATATGCCAGGTACAACAATATATACGGAGAAACAGAGGTCAACTGATGATAAGAGATCTTCCATACGGGTATATGAATTGTAAATGCCAAAGCATTAAGGATACAGAATAATACAACAGCGGTAAGAGAGGAAGTCTACAAGTCTATAAGTACGAGTATTAACATACCAGATGTTCATGAATATGAAATAGTCTGGAAATGTGTCGGGTCAACCAAAAACCTTGGCCGATATTTTTCAGGTTATATTTTCCACAGGCTTGGTTAAACCTGTTCTGGGCAGCTGATATTCTTACATACGTGTACATACATACCATTACGCTATTGCTTCCCTGCTGAGGTAAGTAGCGATAACAAAGCGTCAGACTTTTCGATCGAGACATATGTGTATCTTCCGCTTCATCCACAGGCATCTTTCGAGTACTTTAATATTTTTTTTCTTTCAAAATATAATTCGCTTGGTTCAACTGTACTTTCATGGTCTTCTTTTCTCACAGCTTGCACTGAAAATAGGACTTGTAAATATTTTTTCATTTACTCGTTTTACATGTTCATACCATTTCTTAATTCTTCTTCTTCATCTTGCTTAGTACGTTATTTATTTATTTACGGTCGGTTTCCATAATAAACTAAAAGTTTTTACAAAATACAATTAAAATTCAGAGTGAGCGAATACAGAAATATAAGATGTTATAAAAAAAAATAAAAAAAATAAAATATATATATATATATATATATATATATATATATATATATATATATATATATATATATATATATATATATATATATATATATATATATATATATATATATATATATATATATATATATATATATATATATATATATATATATATATATATATATATATATATATATATATATATATATATATATATATATATATATATATATATATATATATATATATATATATATATATATATATATATATATATATATATATATATATATATATATATATATATATATATATATATATATATATATATATATATATATATATATATATATATATATATATATATATATATATATATATATATATATATATATATATATATATATATATATATATATATATATATATATATATATATATATATATATATATATATATATATATATATATATATATATATATATATATATATATATATATATATATATATATATATATATATATATATATATATATATATATATATATATATATATATATATATATATATATATATATATATATATATATATATATATATATATATATATATATATATATATATATATATATATATATATATATATATATAAATATCTAACTAACATGATTTATGAAAATTGCATAAAAGAGGAAGTACATACGTAATACTGCATACAACAGGCCAGGATTTAGATGGTTCAGGGTCATATGCCATACAAGAAAAAAAAAACTACCTTCATTAACATATTTCAATGGACATGCTAATACGCATCAATATACATACTGGTACTTCCTTCTTCTTAACTGATCAAAACTACGTTTAACATAAATAAAAAAATATTAGATATTAGTGTTACATTCACCCTTAATTAATTAATTCCATATTCTGTCATACATCGTCAGCACACGTTATATTTTCAGTGCACGCATATCTAAAACACTTATTTGGCTCCTTTCACTCTTTTCCCACGCCGACATTTATATCAAGCACATATGAACGTTTAGCGTTCAGTCCTGTCGGTCTACCCCAATACGAAAATGGTGTGATGCCATTTACGTATCAGTAAGTACAAGATTTAATTATGGTAGGACTCATTTTAACTATTAAATGAGCCTACTTTCGAGCTTGCGAACTAACTTATTTTAGAATTACTCGAATAGCATATAGCATACATACAATCACGCCATTTGTCTGTTGGGGTAGGCAGAGAGTACAAAGCTCCAATCTTTTCTATCACGACCTACTTCCTTCGGCTCTTCCACATCCATAGATTTTCTCATAAAATTCCTTCGTTTTCTCTTACTCCTCACCTTTTCTTCTTTCAAATTTTCAAGATAGTTTATCGTCACTCATTTGTTCAACACACCCAAACCGACGTGATATTTTTCGCCTAATATAACACGTCAGTTTTCAGCTCGCATTCGTCCTTCATAATTAAATAAATTATTCTGTCATACATATTATTCTCGATGCACGTATTTCCAAAACTCTCTCTCTCTCTCTCTCTTTGAATAATGGCCGTGAACTCCTATATATGAAGGAGTATACGCCCGTATTTCCAAAACACATACTCCTCTTTTCATTATCTTTATACGTTCATATTTCACTCCAATGCACCAATGTCAGCATTAATACGCTGTTGCATACCAACATTTTAGCTAATCGTGAATTGCTTAGTTTGAATATATTTCTTTGATGTTACATTGGCTTTGTTTCCTACTACAACTCGCCGTTCAATGTCTTATTCCACTTTTCCGTCATCTGAGAAGAGCAAAATGGTTTTGAATAAATGCAAATTATCTAACCACGATATTTCTGCGTATACACATTCGTTATTTTCGTAACTAAAACAGGTGTGGATTTAATTCTTCACGAATATATAGTATCTTTAAACGTCTATACACTGATATGGAATCATCTATGCAGTCAAGATACCCTTGCGATTGTATTGTTAGTGATATGATGTCATAATAAACGTATCTTATCTTACATGTACATGTACATATCCATAGATTCACGGATATTCTAGAAAATCATATCTGATACCGAAATATATCGACAAATTAATTGACTCTGACAGATGGCGAGTACTATTTTAAAAAAGATTCATACTTTTAATACAACACGTTAAGAGTCTAAGAGAGAGTGACCAGTAGTAAAAAATTTAAATACTTCATAAATATCTGAAAAACATATGAGGTAATAATGTATGACAGAATCCAGAATTAAGTGATCAAGGATGAAAGAGAACTTAAGGCTGATGTGTTAAGTAAGCTGAAGAAAACAATGTTGAGATAGTTTGGGTGCATGGAGCAAACGAAAGAAGACACACAAATATTCAGTACAAATGTGAGTGAGAGGCGAGGTAGAGGAAGACCAAGAAAATTATGGTTGGATATGTATATGTATTTTGAAAGAAGGAAATCTAAAAAAGTCAGACAAAACATAGGATCTGCATGAGAAGGCGTATGAATGTAGAAGAAGCGAAATATGCGGCGCTTTTTCCTCTCTGCCTGCCCACTAACGATAGGGAGGCGGCGTGATGTATAAATATATATTTAAAATATTCAATATTACATCTAATCGACGCATATTTATCAAAATGACCAAACTCACAAAAAATATGTTTTTGGTCTGTTGAAAAATAATTTAAAAGTAAATCAATTTTGTATATTTAAAAAACATCAAGTCAGTTGAGTGTATATTTCATGGTTAAATTCCGTTTAAAACGAAAATTGTCCCATACAAGTCCATTCAAAGCAGCTCGATGTTTCACTTTTTTTTAAAACAGGCACAATGTGGGTTGGGTTCATTTTGTACAATAACGTCCAAATGAATAAACGTCACAAATTTATATTGATTAACCTCCAATGAATATTTGAGAACAAAATTATGTAGGTATTCAAGTTTTATTCATACTATATTTATACTAAGAGGTTATAACAAAATAAACATTTATTTCTTATTTTTTACGATTCACAAACACTTCAATTAAAAAATGTTTAAATGGAAAGACAATCTGAAGATTACAAGTAGGTACATTTTGTGAATATAGAAAAACATTATACTACGCAAGACCTGTAAGGCAAAGGTATCTATCTATCTGACGTTGCGGCCGAGCTCACCGTCTGCCGGACAGGTGTCTCAATTGGGAGGGTGGCATGGGTTGAGCCTTTACATAGCTTCTCCCTAAAATGTGTTTTCTTTTCCACTGGCTTAAAATATATTTGTAATTTCAGGACATATAATATGTATGCGCATACTGTGTTGCTATTAATAAACCTGTATTAATTTAACAAAGAGCTCTCTTATTCTTAACAACAAATTTCAAATATACGAGTATTTCTTTAAAAAAATCCTTAAACAGCTGAAACATTCACGCTCTGCATTCACTGCTTAACAAATTTACACCCACGGTTCACACATCATCATATACACAATTACAAACGCATCATTTTCTATCAATCCTCTCTGGAGTGTTGACAATCCAAGCCGTCTTCAGTATCTGCGTGAAAATTTCAATTTTTTTTTGTGAACGTTTCTCCGATCTGGTGACATCAGAATCTTTCGTATACCGATGCATCACACATCATCTTTGCAATTCACTCGGCTCGATTTTAGGACGATATCAGCTACAGTAGTACCTGAGCGTGTGAAACAAAAGCTTGATAATTGGAGAAATCTCTTGAATAGATTTAATCCACTAGATATATAATATTTGCATGAAGGTGTTAAGTAAATAATTTCAACAACTTCTCATCCCACGCTCTACAATCACATCAGCCACACTCAATCACGTTGTTATTTGTTTCCTTTGCAACTCTTTAAACATATACAAGTATGTGGATGTTGGTGGGTAATGAGTATGTTCATAAATATTTAAATTGCCGAAAGGAATGTCTGATAACAATGAAGAATCTATTTGATAAGAATTTTAAAAAGTTAAATAATTATGTGGATAAAAACAATATTCAAAACATCGTAAGAAAACCGATTTTTTAGTCACCGGATTCAACTATAGATAAATAATTTATATGAGGAACGGGAAGTAATGTCATTTTTCAATAAAATAGACTAAATTAATAGAAAGTATTTTATTTTTTTGATTAATTATATAATTCCCATCGTTATCAATCACGGTTACCCATCTTGAAATCAAAATCAGATGGCGCAATTTCAGGTGAATAGAGCGGATGAGGCAAAACTTCCCAGCCCAAACCTCTGATCTTGTTTGGGTTGGTCTCGCATTGTCATGTTGCAGAATGAGACATTTTCTGTTGACCAGCGTTGAATGTTTTATGGTAAGAGGTTGGTTCAGACGATCTAATTGTTGACAATAGAGGTATATTGTTACGGTCTAATCTGGTAACAACACCTCAAACGTCTGCAATATTCCAACGAATACAAAGCAAGATATTTTAGGAAATGAACTGATTTTGGCGTCTAATCTAGCCTTTGACCTGGAGAAAGTCATTGGTTTGTGCATTTGATGTTAACGTAAAGAAGTTATTTCTCCTCTCCAGTGACAATTCGATATGGATAAAAAGAAATGGTTTCTTTACCTGTCTGCTTTAAAAAAAGTTGTTGATTTAGGAACGCTAGACTTTATTTTCAGCTGAAAGTCGGTATGGGATCCAAACTCCTTTTCTATTGATCTTCCATGTCTATTAAAGATACTCCTAAACAGTAGACTATTATGAATTGAGTTGTTCTGGAAATTCGTCGATGGTCTGAAGAGAATCTGCCCTAACAGCTCAGCAAAGGTTGTTGTCCAAATCCACTGCGCTTTACGAACGATGGGCACCGGAGTGATCAAAATTGCCCAATTGAAATTTGGCGAACCAACGGTGGCACTTCGTATCTAATTAATTAGGATAAACACTATAAATGTTTTTGGTGGCCGTTGTTGCATTATTCCCCTTGTAAAATTCATACAACATAAATGACGAATATGACCCTCTTCGGGTTTCATGTCACTCATTTTATATAAGCAAAATTAGGAAAAATAATCTATCAACATTTAAAGAACATTGGCTAATTGATTGCTAAAGATACTTAGTTCAATTGGAGTGAACATAAAAACTTAATAAATTACACTAAAAATTATATAAAATAAAAATGACATTACTTTCTGGTACCCTAATCTATTGATGAATAATATGATTTTCGGAATAAAAGGATTCTAATGATAAGTGTTGAAACAATTGAAATAATGGATAAAGTTCGTTCATAGTACGCAGTTTCAAGATCCACAATCCAAAATCCAGAATTAATTTGATTGAACTTGTGAGTCAATTATTTAGCTGCCCATATTTGGAAACAGTGATTAACAAATTGAATTTGAAATTAAATGTATTACCTCTGAGCGAAAGAAGAAGAATATTAAGCGATTTAAATATTTTATATAAAATCATCAATTCTCAATTAAATTGCCCTGAATTGCTTGACTTTTTTGCCCTGAATTGCTTGAATATTTGGATTCCTTTAGTGCATACTCGCCTATAGACTATTTTCTGTTGTAAACAAAGTACATCTAAGTACATATCAACAAAATTTCCCAATAAATAGAATACATCTCTTGGTAAATACATTTTCAGAGACTGTCGGTATATTTTTCCATAGTTTGTTGGGCTATAGAAGAAAGCTAATTGCAGAGTTGATAAAATATTAAATTGGTACTGTAATATATTTTTCGCATTAATGACAAATTGATGTGGTGAGGTGCGGGCAGCTGAGCAAATATGGCTCAGTATCGTGTTATCAATTGTGTATACGAAAGTATTACTAAATTTTTGCAATCATTTTGACTCATGTACTTAATTACTTGTGTATTATTTTAATTGTTTTGTTGTGTCTATTTATTACGTTTTAATAAATTATTATTAATTGTTTCTTTTTTCTTTTTTCATTTTAAGATAATTTTGTTAATATTGTGAATGAAGCACATACTACTTTTTAAAATAATGTTGTGAGGCACATTGCACCGTTAATGAAAAATAATAAAATAAAACATAAATACACAGTTATTTAGTCGGTAAATTTCACTAAATATTCACGTACGTAATAAGATGAAAATAAAATTATTGTCGTCAAACGTCATCTTTACAGATACAATATCACGTTTGCTATCATAAAGATGATACGAAAAATTTACGTCATTATTGAAAAAAAACCACTGAGATAGTAAATCAAGTTTTTGTTATAAAACACAATAAGCTTTGATGTCATAAAAACGTACATGATTTAATGAGTTCCATGATTGTGTAGATCTTTTTTTATACTTCAGAGAAATAATAAATCGCAATCGGTAAAAAAACAATCTAGTTACATACATAACATAGTTCTCTGAAAAATAAAACGGTATTATTATTTTCCTGAGAACAACTAAGGCCCGAATTTATACTGCGACCTTAACACTATATACCACTTTCTAATCTAAATTTTTCATGATTTATATTCCTCATACGCTTCAAACTTTAAAATGAAATAATCAACCCACGTGACTTCTTTATTTAAGGAAGATATGACAACTTTGAACGAACTTTAACCTTAAATGCTATTTTCTTAATTTAAAATAGTAAGTATTATCGTGAATTGTTCAGGTGGACTATGAATTCGGACCAAAGTCTGGGGAAATCAGAAACACTTAAAAAATCCTTGAAAACTTCTTAGGGTGATGTGCCCATCTTCAAACGGACGCTTTCATGCGTATATTGGATATTACAAACTGCCATCGGCATTTCAGCAAAATTAAAATTGTATTAGAAGACGAACTACAAAAAAAACCCTTTGAAGATCTTCCGATATGTGTGTGTGTGGTGTTCACATATAATCATAAATTTTAAGAACTCTTCTCAAAAAGTGTTGTCTTCCAGTGCTTTCTAAGCCTGCACATATCTCTAACACTTAAACGCAGACCTTTCCATGCCACAGGATCAGCCACCACAAAATTTCTGACATAATATCCCGCTATATTGGATAGATTCGCAATAATCAATTTATTTGACGAAGATAAAATCGACTCCAAAGTTTTACTCCTCTCCGAAGGAACATCTCTCAGACACAGATTCGAAAAATACAATGAAAACATCCCGCTAAGGGATTTGAATATAAAGAGAGAAAGTTTGAAATCAATCCGTTCGCGACACTTAATTAAGCCAATCGAGACTTTTTAGAAGTGGACTAAATATGAGAATATTTATGACTAACATATATCAGCCTCACAGCTACATTGAAAACAGAATGGGGTCAAGAAACTTGCGAATCAGGCAAATCAGAATAAATAGAATTACAATAATCCAGACGCAATATAACAATTAATCACTAAGAGTTTCTAACATATTTACATTGTTTGAAGACATCGACGTAGAAATTTTAACTGTTTAAGACTATAGAAACCCGAAGAAACTGTATAGCCTATTTGTAACCTCGGGATTCGAACAGTCAAATGACTTGAGAATATGACTAATGTTACAGTTAGTTCCCTGTACTATGAACTTAAGCTAGTCTCAATATAATTAGTCCTATACATCTAAAGTCGTCGCCCTTCTACACCTAAAGTCGTCGCCAGACATGATCAACCACCCCAATCTCAACGCTATCCAGTTCCTGATTTTATGAAGTTCAACAATTTCTTCCTCCTTAACTTCCAATTGGTTCTCCATTTTTACTTGTGGTGATTTTTGGGCCACGGATATATTGAGCAAGATATTTTATTTTGTTGTGCTTAATGGTATCGAGATGTTTATGTTCTTTATGCATTGTTTCCAATACCGTGTAATTATTTATGTGTTCTGCCCACGATAATTTTCAACATTTAGTAATACCACATCGCGAAAGTTTTTAGTATATGACATTATGGCTACCGATCAGATCATGCCAGCATATAGAAGAACCAGCAACACGTAGTAGCATAGAGGAAATAGCTTGAAATAAAGTGTGGTAAAGGTATTTAAATTGTTATTTATAAATAAACTAGAAAAACTCCTAAAGATCATTGATTCTTCTTTTTAGCCTTTTGACCCCTCAAAACATAAAAACAATTAAGATTTCGCGACTCCCCTATAATTTTATTATTAAAATAAACGTGTTCGTTTTCTAAAGATAATAAATAAAATATTTTACTTGCACTCAAATATTAAAGCGAAAGGTCCGTCAAAAAGCGAATTAATTCATATTGACAAAAAAGACTGAAATCGTATATTTCGTAAAGTATGAAACCTCACTTTCTGTTTGAGGGATAACATTTTAGGAACTTAAGTGCAACAAAAAAGTTCAAATAGTCGGGCGAACTTCAATGTTATATAATGATAAAACAGAAAATGTCAAAACTTTGTTGACACTGACACAAATGGAATGAATACCTGAATTTTATAAAAAAAATCATATAATGGAAAAAATATTAACGTTAGATGAAAGAGGAGTGGCGGCTAACTTGATGGAAGCGTTTCGTTCTCCAACCATAATCCGCAAGAAATTCCAAGAACAATTTAATCGAGACCCACTAAGCCATTGAACGATGTATCGTACACACGAAAAGTTTGTTCGGATGTTTGTTTGTATGACTTCTTACGAATCATGGGTTGGAGAACAAAACACTTCTATAAAGCTTGGCACCTTTTATTTCTTCTAGCGTTAACCTTTCTCTAATTATATATGAGAAAAAGAAAATAATTTTATTTTAATTTCATATATGTACGTGTTAACATACTCTGTATAAGCTAATTCCTAAAGTCGTTGATAGTCCCGATATTCATCCATACAGTCGTGTAGCTCATGACAACATCGTTACTCCCATAATACTATAGTTCTTGACAACTTTTCACTGTCAATCAATCCCTGCAATCCGCAGTTCGAAGAGTAGTTGTCAAGGGTAGTCCTGTTGCGTCTTTCACTTGGCCAGTCCAACCCATTGGGGATCTTCCTCTTGTGCGTCGTCCTTCCACGCTTTTTTTTTTTTTTTTTTTTTTTTTTTTACCTGGCGAGTTTATTGCCATGTGGCAATCTCTTCCAACCAACCAGAAAGATGTTTATATAGGCCTAGTAACCACAAGCCACTTCAAACTCTCACAATACATGGGCACAAATTAGTTTCCCCATTACTGCAAGAGTCAAACGGAACTTTGAAAAATTTAAATGTGTCAATAGCAATTTACTAACGACAGTTGCACGTTGTAATTCATCACTTTTCAGAATGCTATAAATTGGTAACTCCATATCTGCTTTGGTGGGTATTTTTAATGTAGATGTTGTTGAGCTCAGGAGGCTCCTTCTTTTGTATTTCTTTAATATTGGATCCTAACTGGGAAACTGGTTGTCCTATTTTATCTTAAGAATTTATTTTGTAATTTGTCGTATAATTTCCACGTCACCCTTTGAAATAATTAATTTTTTTCTTCTCATGTCTTGTATTGTTGATTGAATTTAACAGCTTATTATATTAAATTTGATAATTTTTATACTTTCCGTCTTTTTAATGCATTTTTCGTTTAAACATATATGTCTCCTGAATTGTCAGTTTTTCATATTGATACGTTATTTTTTGTTTTATAATTATTATTGTGATATGCAAAGGACACTTATGTATCGTTTATTTAGTCAATAATTAAATGGTTTAAAAACATCAGTAAGTAATATGTAGTTTTAAAACGCAATAATTCGACAGCGTTGAATTATTTCCATATCAGAATAATATACAGAGCCTTATTAAAAACCAATTTATTTCCCATTGACAGTATCCTGAGTAAATAATGACGAGACAGCATTGTTTAATATGAACTATGTAAGGCCGTCGAGTCGCAGAGAGACCGAATAAACTATCGAGAACTTTTACCAGACATCCTTTAGAGAAATGACACTGAACTTCTATATATGGTATTATTGCAGTCAATTTGTTCTTCGTCTCTTGATAAGGTTAATTTTTTGCCTTCCATAGCATGCAAGGACATTGTGTTCATGTCTACAAATTTACCCTCGACATTACGAATGAAAATGTAATACCTTTTGTAAAGGTTTACTTAAGAAAAAAAAGAGGAACATGATTCAAGCAGGAAAGTATGAATGATCATGTTAATTAGTTGCAATAAGAAAGAAACCAAGCAATATCCAGATCTACAACTAAATGTTAACGTAAGGATTGGTATATGCGAGTGAAACGTAGACGAGGAAAATTAATGAAAGGAGCCGAGTAAATGCAGTGGAGATACTTGTACTGAGAATAATACGTCGTGTGTCGACGTACGGATGAATTAGAAATGTAATTAAGCAGTGTTAAGCAGTATGAAAAAGAGTACATTGAGGTGGTTTGGACATGTTGAACGGATGGGTAACGAAATACTGAGTAATTAAATTTATAATGAAAGCATAAGTGGGAGACTTTGGTTTTTCTATCTTTGCATATTAGAATACATCATTTTGTAACCTCGAATTTAGCAAGTGGCGAGAATCTCCGTAACTCTTGTCTAGGTTAGTAATAAATTGGCTGGTAATAATCTCGCTATTTGTATATTTTACAAAAAATCTAAAAAAATATTCGATGAGAACAATGCTTACGATTAGGTCACCGTACCTACGCCATAAAATATCATATAAGACAGTATATACAATAATCAAAACGGAATTATGTGAAGATTACATCATACCAACGGCACCACCATTGACCGCTCCGCGACCATACTACGTTAAGAGTGAAAATCCATGAGCTAAGAACATATAAAAAATAATTTTCCTACAAAGAGGTATATAGAGAGATGAATAAATATCACACAAAATAACAGCTCGCACTACTTGAATTAGTTCGTTGGTATTATTGCACGGATTGCGAAAATATTAAAGTTTGCAAAATTTTATTAAAATCACGCATTTTTAATAAAATAGTAGGCACTACTAGTATATGGTATAATAAAAAAAATGTTATTAAGATGTTAAAATAAAAGGTACAAATAATTTTTTTAACACAAAACAATGTCTGATATATAAAAACTTCGGTGTTCATGGACAATGGGTCCAATGCGAGGCGTGTAAAGCATATAATGAAATATAAAATATGTTTATGTAATGAATAATTAGTATACTACATATAAAATGGTACATCATTTATAAAATTCCAAAAATTTAAATACAAAAATTGGAATTCCAAAAAACCCCGAAAACAAATTAAAGAAAAAGATATATAATATTTGTATTGTATAATGACAATGCCAAGATACAACAGATTTTAGCGTAATATTAATAGAGATGGACATTTCGTTAACTCTGTGCTCCACATATTTCAATAGAATAAGATGGAATAAATAAAACTAAAGGTAACAAACAAAGCAAGCAGAAATTTTGCTGAAATAGCATTCAAGTGTTTCTTATAAACATACTCGTACATGTATCAATGTTGTTGCAACAGTAAATAAACAGGATGCAGATTATTATTTTTTTTCCTGAAAAAATGTGCAATGAACAAATTTTTCAAATAAATTAAACATGAATGCGACAGTTTCCTTTCTGGTAAACGAATAGATACGTCTTTTTTTGAATAAAGCACAAAAAAACCATTTAATTTATCGTATAATAATGATAAACTAAGACAAGGTAATATTATATACACAGGAATTGATACAGATTATACATCTGAAGCGATACAATTGATGACACACACAATTCGCGTTTAATCTGGGATTTTCCATATTTTTTTTAATTCCGTGGATTTGTCATTCCAATTGTTCACAGGATGTATAAGATATAGTTATCCCTCGTCATCCTCGGTTTTAAAATAACGCGATTTTGTTAATCGAGATTTTTTATAAATATTTTATTGAAAAATGATTGTAGAAAAAATATCCCCGGGTGGATGAATTGACCGATGAGGACCTGCAAAACCTCATTCGATTATAAAGTTGCGAAGATGAAACTGCAAATGTGGAAGCCAGGAAAAAAGGAAGGAAAACCAGTTTTGGCACATAGAAATATTATTGAGGGTCTATAAATATGGCATTTCAACTCACGGATCATTTTTAAAAAAATTATCCAGAAATAAAACTAAGTTTAATTTTTAACAAAATTCAGAATCTATTTTGTAACCATGTGTAAAAATCCAGAAAGATCGTCGATAAAAAAATAACGAGCCGACAGTTTTAACCATTAAAAAAAATAAGCAGTAACTATTGTTAATAAAATTAACAAAATATCCATATTGTTTTTAGTATCCTCTTTAATTTCTATGAACTATACTTGTAAGCAGGGCTGTGGAGTCGCTTAAAAAAAAACACGACTCCGACTCCGATTCCTATATTTACCAACAATACGACTCCGACTCCACAGCTCCGACTCCACGACTCCGACTCTACAACTCCGACTCTACAACTCCGACTCAAAAAAGCTCAATTTTAGCAGGTTGTTTCCTACCTTTGCATATAGCCATTTTTTTCATGTTATAGGGATAAAAATAAAACAAGATCAAACTTTAATTATTATTTATTAGAATTTATTCTTAAAAACAACATTGCTTCTATTAAATCTGTATTCGTAGAGGCTCTCAAATCAGAATTAAGAATTTTAAGAGCGGAAAATAACCGCTCTACGGATACTTGGGTTGGGCGTAATGCTGTAACGATCAATGCTGAATCTTTTACGATTTCTAGATACCGCTGTATTGCCATTTCAACATTTAGCTTATAAGTTCGGTCAATTTTTTCCATTATTTTCAATGCATCATAAAATTCAATTTAAAATTTTGAAATAGAGTCTCCTTCATCTATAATGGGACTGTGATTCAAACGAGGACGTTTTAGTTTATCTTGTTCATTGAGATATTTTTCAAAATCGTCTTCAGATTCAGCGGTGTCGGATGAAGATGATGGTGTACGCTGCCTGCTGTCGTCTCTTTTTCTAGTCGAAGGCCTTTCATACGAACGGTTAATTCAAACAGAGCGTTTTTCGCTCTATTTATTTGTTCTTCCGTCAATATGGATCGAACCATGGGGTTAACATAGATCCCAGCCAACAGAATTTTCTTTCGACGTGAGAAAGAAGGAGACAAACACATTTTCGTAGACTTGATGCATTAAATGGATCTCGGTGATTCACCATATCGGCGCGACTTGCGCCTGCAAGTTTAATATTCGTGCACAATACACATTCAATATAATAATTTAAAAAAAAATGTATTTTAAATTTTAACGAAAAATTAGTCGGAGTCGCTCGTTTTTTACGACTCCTACTCCGACTCCGACTCCGGCCCAAACACCGCGACTCCGCGACTCCGACTCCAACTCCGACTCCACAGCCCTGCTTGTAAGTCTCGCCAAGATCGGTTTTGTCAACCGCGTCGATTTTTGAAGAACGCATCCCTCGCGGTTGGCAACGGCTTGTTGTATTCGAATTTTGGTTTCTGACTAAACAAGATCGACTGTTGAAAATTAAAAAAGAAAAAAACGAAGGCAACCTAGGTAGATATTTTGTCAACAGCTATTTTCATAATCATTAAAAATGAATTTAATGAAAACCTAAAAGAATTATTATAGATAAACAATGATATGGCACGATTGATCGACATGGAAGTCATTCAGATTACTGTGGGAAGTTATGTTAATATTTGGAAACTTAATTATATCAAAACTTTTTTATTTCTTAATAGTTATAATAAGTAAGAAACACGCGCTTAATGCCATGAAGCAACCTCGACCAAAGAACCAGAAAAAATAAAATAAAAGGAAGCTACATGATCACAAAAGTAATTCAAATAATTATTAATTTATACAAAATTCGTTAACTAAATAACAAAGATAAAAGTGAGTTATCATCAATCAAAGAAAAAAGGAAGAGATGTTGAAAAGGAAATGAAAATCGGGAATGAAAAACGTTACATTACTGACGAAATATTAAAATTATTTCAATCGTATTTTAAATTATGCTCTAGTTGGGGGTTTTTCTCGGAGTGTCGGTCCAACTTACGGACACCTTACTCCTTCATCGAATAAATGGAACGGACTTGTGAAATTTGAAGGTTATTTGGGTGGGAGTGTGAAAAAGTATGTTATAAGAGAGGAAAGGATAGAATTCGGTACATATATTAAGGTAATAAATACATATAGGTTACATATTAATATACTTATATTTTTGTATGTCACAGGTGTTGATAAATATGAATAAAGAGATGGAAAGGATAGAGATGTATATATAAATATAGATATAATAATATATTACGAAGATGGGGGGGGGGGGGGGTGAACACTGTGACTTTTAAAATAAATATTTTTACATAGATAAATATGGGGCTAAAATAAAATACGTATTATGTATGCGCTCTAGGCATAATTCGGCGTCTACCGTTGCGAATAGGTGGTCGGGGGGTTGTGCGAAGAATCTGCTTCGGCCTTGGGTGAATGATATTCGCGTTCGCGTCGTAGTCCGACAGTGAACTGATTAGGGGGTTCGGGTGGCTCGGGAGAGAACTGTAGAACCTCTCGGCCAGAGAGATCGCGTATTCTCGGATGGTGGGGAGATCTAAATCTTCATGAAGCCGTTTGTTGCTGACAAAGTAGGGCGCATCCATAATGATGCGCGTAGCTTTGTTTTGCAACACCTGGAGTTTGCGCATGTGGGTTTCGGCCGCGTGGCCCCACACCGGGATGGCGTAAGTCATCTGAGGACGTATGATGGCCTTGTACAAGTTTAACTTGATACGTGGGGACATCCTACTGTGTCTGCCCAGGAGTGGTGTTAGGGCTTTCAGAGTGCCGTACGCCCTCCCGGTTATGATGGTGGTGTGCCTTTTCCAGGACAGCTTCGCGTCGAGAGTGACGCCGAGGTATTTCACCTCGTCGCACCACGGAACGCTCTGGCCGAAAAGTTTGAGTGGGCGGATGAAGTCGAGACGTCTTCTGGAAAAACGGACTGCTGCGCTCTTGGAAGGGTTTATCTTGACCTTCCAGTTTCTACACCAGAGTTCTAAATTTGGGAGGAATTCTTGAATGCGAGAGTGGGAATCGCAAGAGTGTCTCGAACTCGAGAGAAAAGCCGTATCGTCCGCGTATTGAGCCGTGATAGATCGGCTGTTTTGGAGAGAGGGCATGTCGCTGGTGTATATATTGTAGAGAGTGGGAGAGAGGAGGGCTCCTTGCGGAACCCCCGCTTGTATGGGGCGGTGAGAGGAATTTATACCGCTCACCTTGACGGAAAAGGTACGGTCGCTTAAGAATGAAGCTATGATCTGCACGAGGCGGAGAGAGATTCCGGCCTTGTGCAGTTTGAAGAGCAGTCCGTTGTGCCAGACCGTGTCAAAGGCCTTCGCCACGTCCAGCGACAGGAGGGTTGTTTGTTGTTTTCTATTGTAACCAGTCACTATATGTTCTACGACGCGAAGAAGTTGATGAGAGGTCGAGTGTCGCGGTTGAAAACCGTGTTGCGTATCTGGAATTATGTTAAGCGAGGTTATCTCGCTTGTTAGGCGATCGAGGATAAGTCGTTCGAGCACTTTACCTAGGGTAGGCAGTAAGCTGATCGGGCGGTGATTTTCGGGGATCGTGAGTTTTTTACCCGGTTTCGGAATCATTATAACGTCTGCGCATTTGAGAGCTGTAGGGAAGAATCTATGTCTGTAGCAGGCATTGAAGATTGCTGAAATGGCGCAGACGGCTTTATTCGGGAGTTTCTTTAAGGTGAAATTATTTATTGAATCTGGACCGGGAGCTCTCTTATTATGGAGGTCGTGAATAATTTTATGGACTTCTTTCGGGGTGAAGAAATCCGAAGTTGGGGGAGGTCGTGAGGCGATAATTCGTTGGACCGTTTCGTCAACTGAGGCGGAGTGCGACGGGTTGACGAGGTCTGAGGTTGGGGTAAAAGTGAGGGCGAGCGAGCCCGCAAAGATTTCGGCGCGATCTCGCGCCGAGAAAACTGTGCCGTTTGGGCCCTGCAGAGGGGAGGGCCGTTGAGGGGTTTTACGGAGAGAACGAGTCAGCTTCCACTTTTTGTGTTCCTCGACTTCGAGTGATTCGATAAATTCGCTCCAGCGATCGTTACGATGGCGCTGTAGGTCGAATTTGATCTGTTTCACCAGACGATTGTACAATGTTTTGTACGTGGGGTTGGCGGTGTTCTGCCATAGCTTCCTGATCTTGTTCTTCTCCGCGATTTTTATTTTAATATCGACGGGGAGCGGGGGATCCGGCTTTTGAGGAGGTCTCAATTTTGAGGCTGACTCGAGGGCCGATTTGATGTTGTCGGTGAGATAACTCACCGCTACATCGATGGCCTCGGAGTCAGGAAGAGAGGTCGGCACTCTGATGTTAGATTCGAGAGTGGCCGCGAAATCATCCCAGGAGGTGATATGCCTCCTGAAGGGGAACGGATCCGGAAGGGGGTTGTTATCCGTGAGAGTTAATAAAACCGGGTAGTGATCGGACTGCAACTGCTCTAGCACTAGCAAGTCGCTGTTGAACGGGATGTCATTTTTGATGATGATGTCTAAGACGTCAGCAGAGTCGTTTACTCTTTGGGAGTATCTAGTCGGAGTGGCGGGGGCGTCCACAAAGTAATTTTTGCGGGAGGAGATCTCGGCTAGCGTGCGGCCGTGAGTGTTTTTGACTCGGCTGTGCCAGAGCGGATGTTTGGCGTTGAGATCTCCCGCTACTATAGTGGGAAGATTGTCCGCGAAAAGTGAGTCCAAATCTGACTCGAGAAATGGTAATGTCGGTCGGAGATACACGGACACGAGCTTGAGAGGACCGTGGTTGAGGGTTTGAACCACAACGCTGGTGCTCTCCATGTTGTCCGTGGGGGGAGATGCGGAAAGGCAGTGATCGAGACTCACCTTTATTATGCTAGCTGTGCCGCCTCCTCTGCCTGTGAGGCGGTCATTACGGTAAACATAATAATTACGAAGTGAGTATCGGTGGCTGGGTTTTAAGAAGGATTCGTTAATCATCATCACATCTAGGTTGTGCTCGACGATGAAGTCCTCGATTTCTTGCTTGTTGGTTTTACAAGTGCCGTTTGCATTCCAGAACGCGACGGTTAGATGGCAGGGTCTGCTGACTCTAGCCATTGTGGGGCACACACATTGCGAGGGCGTTGAAGACTTCGCGGGCCATATTCATGGCCTCGTCGAGGTTCCTCAATACCGCGGATATGTCGGACTGCGATGGATAGCGCAGATTAAGGGGTGTTACTTGGGGGGGTGGTTGGGCGGAGGGCTGGGGGCGGGCATTTTTCGTAATGCTCGCGTATGAGATCGCGGGGGACGCGACATTCAATACTGGTTTCGCTAGAGGAGGGAACCTTCTGGGGGCTTCTCTGGCTGGCGGGGGCGCGGAGGGGTAGTCCTGTTTGGCATTTCTGCTAAGAGGGTGAGAGGGGCAGGCTCTGTAGTTGGCCGGGTGGTCGCCGCCACAGTTGGCGCATCTCGCGGGGGAGTCGTCCGGCTTTTTGCAGTCGGACGTTCTGTGGTTGCGTGCGCATTTAACGCACACGGGAGGGGCATGACAGCTGCCAGCGCTGTGGTAAAACTTTTGGCAGCGGTGACACTGTCCTGCGGATGTATTTTTTTTCAACTCCTCCACGGAGATCTTCATATCGAAGATGCTGTGGAGGTCATTGTAAATTCGGCGTCCTTCAGGGGATTTGGTGAGTTTAACAATCACCAATGGCAGGACTTTCCTCCTCCGGTCCTTCATCCTGAAGACGTTCAGGACCGGGTAGTCGAGGGATTTCAGTTCGGCGATAATCTCCTCGACTCCGAAGGAGGTGTGGACGCCTTAAATTATGCTAATGACGGAGCGAGTCTAACATTATTAGTTGGTAACTGGTTCCAGAGTCTCACTGCATGGATAGTAAAATACGACGTAAAAAAGAAGAGCGGTGCACTGGGAAAATGAATAAATAATATCTGCTTGAACGAAGCGTTAGTTTATGATCGAAATACGCTGAATATTTGCAGCGAGATAAGAGATGGCATCGGGACAGTTAAGGATTTTAGGGAATTTCGTGTCTATTTCTCACATTCGATCAATTAAGCTCTTACTGGTATGAAGTGATAAGATCGTACTTTCTCAGTAAAAGTAAAGATGATTTTCTGTGGTCAAAGATAAATATCCATATGATACTCGTATTGATATTGGAATAATTTTTGTGACACTATTACATCCCTTATTTATCGATTTCAAATACATACGACCATAGGACTTTTAAAATTACAAAAAAATAAAACATTAACAACTCAACAAATTTATTTGTACAACAATTACTCAAGTTAGTAAACATAATGAATTCATTAAGCTATCGATTAAAAAATAAATTAGAATAGAACATTGTCATATGCCGGAGGAGGAAACATGCCAAATAAATTTGTCTGCAATAGGTTGACATCAAATATCCGTCAATATACAGGTTATAGCATGAATCTAGTTACAAAAATTTATTTAAATAACTTTTTTATTCTTAATATTATAAAAATATTGTTTTCAGAATAATTGTAACACCGTTTTTTTAATAATGATAGATATTCAGACGAATAATGCATCACGAAGGTTCAACTGTATTTTGAATTCAAGTCCTCGATTTCAGTAAACGCGCATTGTGAAATGAATGAAGACGGGTAGATACACCATAATGCGGATATGTCGAGTAGATACACCATAATGCGGACTGTGGAGCAGTTCAACGAGACAGGAAATGTGCCACACGTCATTCAAAATGATCAAATAATTTCAACTAGGTAATTGGTATTGGATTCGCTTTTATTCCCCCTTTGGGCTATGGAAAATCCCCAAAAATTGCAGCAACTAAAATTACATCAAGAGCGTGTCACATTATGGTGTGAGGTATCGGTCAAGTGCATTATTGGTTCATATTTATTTGAACGAAATGATGCAACCATAACAGTAAATGTTGAGCGTTATTTAGAGATGTTAGAGATATTTTTCATCCCAGAATTACACCGACGAAGCATTGCTTTAAAAAAATGTATGATTTCGATAAGATGGAGCCACTTTCCACTTAACAAAACCCGTAATGGATATGTTGTTTATAGTTAAGGCATTAACGTTGTGGAGGTTTAAAGACATTGTAATTTATTTTTAACAAACACTGTTTATTCCACTTTTTTTTTTTATGACGGTATAACCCTACCGGTTTCAAGGCTTTCACCTCATCTTCAGGGGAGCGTAAACAAGACTAAATGCTGTTCGGACTGGCACCGATATAGACACTTCAACGGTTGGAGGCGGGAGGGGTGAGAGGAAGGCTAGGTATAATTTCGGCCAAGAGCGGGGAGATTTTGGGGAAATAACTATTCAGCAGATGCTCTGATCGGTATACTGACTTAGAAATTTCTAGGGCCTCTAATCTGTCCAATCTATTTCCGTTGCCGCTAATATGTAAGAATTTGGCATCATCAATAGAAAAAGTATGATTCTCACGGTGACAATGATTAGCCATTTCAGAATAAATTAGAGAATTTGTTAAAGCAGATTGGTGTTCACGAAATCTCTTTTCAAAAGATCTTCCTGTCTTTCCTATATAGAAATTATCACAGTCAGCACATAAAAGTTTATACACACCGCTGTTGTTAAGTATTCCATTTTTGCCTTTCCCATTAAATAAGAGTTTCCGGAGATTAAAGTTAGTGTAAAAAGCTGGCTTTATGTGACTTGGAATATTTTTGGTTATTTCATTTGATATATTTTTTTATAAATAGGACTTTGCTCCATTTATAGGTATGCTTATAGGTGTCGTTAAATATATAATCTTTTATAAGTTTCTTTTTTGTTTTGTTTTTTAAAAGTGAATCAATGAGGCTTCCAGGATAGCCATTATTTGTAGCAATTTTTTTTATGGTTATTAATTCCTTTTTAAAATTGTCGTCGGTTAATGGTACACTGAGCAATCTATGAAGCATACAGTTAAAGGCGGCGAATTTATGATTATTAGGATGGTTAGAAGTTGCAGGAATTATAGAGTCTGAATAAGTATTTTTCCTATATATATCAAAGTCAAATGTGCCTTTTTTCCGAGATAATGTTAGGTCCAAGAAATTTAATTTTCCGCCCTGTTCTGTTTCTAATGTAAATTTTATAAAACTTTCTATAGAATTTAAATATTTAAGAAAATGGTGTAATTGTCTATCGGTACCCGTCCAAACACAAAGAATGTCATCTGCATATCTAAACCAGCACAAAACATTTTTGTTTAACTTAAATTTACTCCTAAAAATACACTATAAATACACTATAAATAAAAAATACACTATAAATACACTATAAATAAAAAAAAAGTGGAATAAACAGTGTTTGTTAAAAATAAATTACAATACCCGTAATGGATGATTTGCGTAGGAAATTTGGCGAAAATATAATTTTATGAAACAGTACGCATCATTGGTGTTCAAGGTCATCATATCTCACTGCTCCGGATTTCTATTTATGGGGTTATTACAAGCACAAGGTGTGTTAAAGCAAACCACGCAATAGTAACGAGCTGAATGCACC
Source organism: Odontocerum albicorne (assembly GCA_949825065.1). Classification (NCBI taxonomy): domain Eukaryota; kingdom Metazoa; phylum Arthropoda; class Insecta; order Trichoptera; family Odontoceridae; genus Odontocerum; species Odontocerum albicorne. The sequence goes on along the minus strand of OX463845.1, from coordinate 31,837,680 downwards.
AATCATGCCGTTATTGAAGTCATTGTACCCAAGTAACTTTAGGAACTGTGATGAACAATGTTTTAGTTCGAAGAAGGCATTGCGTCTATGAGCGCTGGGAACATTAAAATGAAGTTATTTTTCAAAGATGACTTGTCAATACAAAATTAAGATTAGTAAGTATAGTAAAACAAATAAATTTTTTGAATGTTTTTTGAAGCAATTGCATTTTATTTTTGTAGCAAGATTCATGTCCCATCCATTACTTACGTAAGGTGTATTCGTGTCACATACGAGTACATTACGAGTAAGTAATGGATGGGACACGAATGTTGCTAAAAGAATAAAATAAATCTGCTTCAAAAAACACTATTTAAAAAAAAAAAGGTTTACTATATGGTATTTAGTGATTTATTGATATTTCGCTTATGATTTACTGGAAGACATTGACAACCTCCGTGGTCTAGGTGGTAAGATGTCTGTATTACGACCCAGAGGTTGCGAGTTCGATTTACGCTGGTGTCCAGTTTAAAAAAAAGGATTTCAGTCTGGTTTTCACAAAGCGATCATAAACAACATTCTACATGTACTGTATCATCATCATCACTGTCAACCAGGGTCGATCCACTTCTGGATGAAGATCTCCCCAAGTTGACTCCAAGTAGTTCGGTTTTTTGCTCGTTGATGCCATGTGATGCTGCCATGCTTCCTGATTTCATCTATCCAGCGTACCTTCAGTCTTCTTTTGGGCCTCTTTATGCCTCTTGGGTACCATTGGATTATTTCGGATGTCCATCGCGAGTGACATTCTGGCCACGTGTCCGGCCCATGTCCACTTCATTCTTTTGCACACCTTTATAACGTCTTCTACCTTTGTTATATTGCGAATCCAGGTGTTTCGTTTACGGTCTCTTTTAGTATATCCCAACATGTATCTCTCCATGCCCCTTTGTGCGGTCTGGAGCTTTTGTGTGTTCTTTACTGTGGGCGTCCATGTCTCGCAGCCATACGTAAGCACGGGAAGAATGCACTGGTTGTAAACCCTTCACTTCAAGGATATTGGGAGATTACTTTTGAAGATGTTGTTCAAATGAGCTCCACGCCAGTTTTGTCCTTCGTGCTATTTCCTCCAATATGCCACCTACAAAGGAAATAAGTTGGCCCAGATACACATATTCCTGGACAAGTTCTAGCGGTTTTTTATCTACGCTTATTGGTTTTGGGGTAGCAAAGCCGTTCATCATATATTTGGTTTTTGAAATATTCATTTTTAAACCAACTCCTTTGCTGACCTCTGCCAGTTCTTGCAGTTGGTGCTGAAGATCATTCGGGTTTTGTGAGAATATAACGATATCGTCTGCAAATCTCAAATGGCTCAGGTATTTTCCATCAATCACCACGCCTTTATTTTCCCATTCTAGTTTATTAAATATGTATTCAAGTGTAGCTGTGAATAATTTTGGGGAAATATTATCTCCTTGACGATCTCCCTTACCGATTCGGAAGGTTTCCGAGGATTTGTGGAGATGTATTTTTGCTGTTGCATCCTTATAGATGTTATTGAACAACTGAATGTATGCTCTATCAATGCCTTGTGTCTTTAGAGCTTCTAGTATGGCAGCTTTTTTGACTGAGTCAAATGCCTTTTCGTAGTCCACAAAGGCTAGGTACAGAGGGAGTTCGTATTCCTCATATCGTTCTATTACTTCCCGAAGCACCTGAATATGATCCATGGTACTGAAACCCTTCCTGAATCCAGCTTGTTCTCGTGGTTGGTTCGTGTTAAAAGTACTCCAGAGTCGGTTAGTTAAGATCTTGGTACTGTATACAAAGTGTTATATAAGTGTTACATAACATACACATACATAATTCGTTCAGGCGCTGTTATAGCTGTCAGACGTGATTTATTTAATAATAGTGAGTAAGAGTTCCGATTTACAGCGTCCTTGAGGAGAGTATGCTCTCTAAATATCGCTATATAAAATTAACCTTTAAATTGAATTGAAATAAATTCGACAGATTTATTATAAATAAACTCGACAGATCAATAAATAAATAGGTTTAAAAAAAAAAACAAAAAATATATAAGTGCTTAGTACATAACATACATATAGGAAATTTTTACTAGTGCTCATAGCACTTGTATAACAATGCCCGTCCCGAGCTCGGCCCTACGTGACGCGCCGGTCGCCAAGCGGCGAACCTTCGCGCGAATTACTCACTCGGCCTTGCTCGTGTGTGACGGAGCCGTCTATTGACTGCACTGTTCTAGGCACCTATGCATAGTCACACGAGTGTGCGGCGAATAACTGTTTACGTTTGAACAAAACAAAATCATAACATATAAGTCTGACACCTGCCCTTGTTATCAATTACATCTCATGAGCAATCAAGTACATATCATATTAGTAATATCGGTACTGTGAAGATCAACATCGAATTATCTTATATTTTATGCATTACTAAAATAACACATTATTTATTTATTTATACACTTGATTATAAAACATACAAATGGCGAGTTGATTGCTAAGTGGCAATCGCTTTCCATTCACAAGTTGATTGGTGTCAATTGCTGAGTGAAAGGTTACAACGTTACTTTTAAAAAGGGAACTTAAACATAGTTAAAATATAAAAAAAAAAAATTAAAACTAAATATTTGTAAATAACACAAAATATTGAGAAAGAAGGAAGATATAAAAAAATAAAAGCGAGAAAGTACGGTAAAACCGAATGAAAAAAAATTGAAAGGAAAAGGGCGGTAAGAAGTTCCAAAACCTGAAACAACGATGCGAGAAGATTTACGAGTATGTATGTACAAAAGGCGAAAGATGTATGGCATAATATAAAAGTATGGCGCTCTGTTTTCTAACATTATCCCGACAAGAAACGGGAGGCGTATGTATGTAACACGCTGTTTATTTTACATTTTTACAATTACTGCTTCTGACATATTAAAGTAGATGAATATTTGGATACTACTTTCTCGGATCATGGAAGAGTTAGATGGAAAGACGTGTAGCGAAAGGAAACAAAAAAAAGTCAATAGAACACCAAAATGTATCGAAATATAAATACTTGAATAGAAAAGTATCAAAATCTGCTACGGTGATATTCCACAATTAGTACCAACTTTGATATATGGGAGCAAAACTTAGACGTGGAAAAGACTGAAAGGAGACGAATTAATGCTGTAAAAATGCGTACACCGAGAATAATTTATGGGGTGACAATGTATGACAAATACGAAATTAAGTGAGCAGGAATGAATGCGAACTGAATGCTGATGTATTAAGTAGGATAAAGAAGAGCACTCTGAGATGGATTGGGCATGAAGATCGAATAAATGAAGACTAACAAAACAAATAGACACCGCAAATGTGAGTGGAAACCGTGTTAAAGGAAGACCAAAAATGGTATGATTTGATCAAATGAATGATATTCTGAAAGAAGAAAATGTTAAATGTCAGATGTATCATAGGAGCTGCATAAGAACGTGTATAGGTGTAGAGGAGGTGAAATATGTGTCACTGTAGGAAAGTCAGGTGCTATTTCATCTTTGCCTAACGCGATAGGGAAACGGTGTGATGGTATGTGTGAATATTTGAAATACGTTGGAAAAACTTGTTTCTATAAAGTGCAGTTATAATTTTCTGAAAAAAAAATAACGCAATGTATGGAATAGTAAGTATGTTTAATTTCTGAGTATTGAGTAGTACACGTACTTGCATATTCTATCTTATGTATTAAAAATGAGGCGTTGTTTACACCCACATCCGACCACTGGACGCCTGCAAAGAATCAACTAATTACACTAATACACCTTTGTTACCCGAGTTGATTGTTCCATGGGCTTGGCTGATGTCCACGATGAGAGAGAAACAATTTTTCCGGAAACTCTTTTTGTCCATTTAAACAAGAAAAAAAATTTGATTCTGCCAAGTATTCACTAAATAATTTCAACACACCTGAAAAAATATATTTATAACTTTGCAGGTGGTCCATTTCATTCACGATGTACTGAGTTGTGTTATTATAGAACATAAAATTACATGTGTACTTTTAGATAGATTCAAGTTATATCTGATGCAGTAAAAAAAATATCACTATATTGGTTTAGATTGGTTTCCACCCTCATGTTAGAAAAACACACGAAACCTAGAACAATTGATTTGTGTTAATAGTAATTTGCTAACGACGGTTTGCACGTTGTACGAGTAACTCATCAATCGTGAGAATGCAACAATAATGTAACCCCATGTCTGGTTTGGTGGATATCTTTAATGTAGATGTTGTTGAGTTCCGGAGGGTTCTTCTCCGGTTTTTTGTCAATTTTGGGTCCAAGTAATTTCTATAATATTTTTGTATATTAGTTTGAAATTTAGAAATGGTAACGCGGTAGCTTTTTTATTCCATCCCCGAAAGTCTTATTATTTTACATATCCAAAGTAATCATTTTTAGAAGACAGTTGACTTGTTATTCGTGTCCAAGTTATGATTGAAGTTTTAGACTTGAATACACCTAAATTAAATACTAAGAAGACTGCTTCGTTGGTTTGCTTCAACAGCGACTTAAAAATATCACATGTCTTTTCAGTCAAAATGTGTATCTCCACAAAGCTTATATTTTTGTCCCTTCCCATATTTTTTCTTTCACAGTCTTTAGTGACATTTGCATATATTTTACTTTACAGTTTTTTCATATATTGTATTTAAATTAAATTTCTTTTTGAAAATAACATTATAACCGTACACCTATCAATTGGCTTGAATTAGTGTAACTCTTATTTGCTTGGTTAGAAGAGATTACCATATGGCGATAAATTTGCCGTTTGTATACTTGACAATAACGTGTTTAAAATAAATAACTAAAAACATACAAATAATTGATTTCAAAATATAATTGGGAGACTATTTCAAAATATAATTGTTAGAAAACTGCGTCGTAAAACTTAAACATTTAATATTAGTTGCATCCATTAGTAATTATGCTTACCACATTTTCCGGGATTTCAAGTTGTTTAAAAGTATTTATAATCCACTATATCTAATAGGAAGGGCCAGCAGACTCCAAGGTCTTTAAATTCCCAAATAAAAATAATTTCAGTCAATATTTAGCAAAACATCATCGCTGATTCAAAACAACAAGTCGGAAGATTGGATCGTGAGTAAACAATCAGAATTATAACTTGTTCATTTAGAGACGACAAATATTGTTCATAAATAAAGGCGTATCAGTATTTTAGACTATTGGTACACAATTGCTGAAATTGAAAAGCAGCCCGGTGCCGGCGCCACATGCGACTAGGCACGTCGGATTTTTCGCAGCTGATAAATCACACGAGTGTTTTCAAAGTTTCTTTATATCGAAAACAATGATCTAAAATATACCGATATAGAAAATACATTGTTTACATCATGCATCGTGTCTGAGACCTTCATTGGCAAGATAAGTTCTAATTGAAATCTGAAGTAAGGTTGATTTAACTCGATTAATGGGAAGTTGGTGCGATCAAATATATTATAATATTGTTCATCGATAATTCACAAAAAAAGTATAGAACTAAAGAAAGTTTATTGAGCATCTTAATCGCCGCAGTAAAGATACATCTCAGGATTGATAAAGATGAAGAAAGAGACATTGAGATGGTTCGGTCATGTAGAAAGAATGATTCATGAAAGATTGACAAAAATAATACATACAAGTAGTATAGAAGATACGAGAAGTTTCAAAAGACCTATAAAAACATGGCAAGACTAAATCAAAGAGGGAAGGGCGAAAATCCTTTTATAACAAGAGAGTATGCATGACGAGGTGTATGTGTATGTCAAAAACGAAAGTTAGGTGCCAGGATAAAATGAAGTAGATATATGTTTTCTGTGCTTACCCCAATATGGACATTGTGCGGTGGTGATGATGACGTACAATATTTTTCGTTTTTGTTAAAATTAATTCACCTAAATTTTAGTGTTAATAAACCTCTCGTAACACATATACACTATACTACATTTTAAGCCGAATGAGTTACTATCACATATTGGAAGATCTACAGAAGTTTCTTTGAAGTTCGTATTTCTTTGGTAAGTTTTCTATAGTTTTCTTACCAAATATGTTTTTCTGAAAGTATGAAGATGCAGGAAAGTACCCAATCTAATGGCCGCAGCCACTACCTTTCTATCCTTAAACTCAACTTATATATAACAAATTTATTTTATGATATTTTAATATGTCAATAATAGTGAGTTCGAGTCCTGAGTTAGAACGCCCTTGAGGAGAGTTTGCTCTCCAAACGGCGCTTTATAAATTATCCTTAATATTATTATTTCTGATTTGAGAATGACTTGTATAAGAATGATGTTCTATGAATCATGGTGTGCAAAGTTATTTACATAGAGAATATGCATGGACTAGGTGTATGGATGTGGCAAAAGCGAAATATATGTGCAAGGCTAAAATAAAGTGAGGATCTGTTGGTCAAGGCTTGATGGTGAAGACGATGATGAAGTACGCCATTTTGTTTTGAAATTTTCATCAATAAAATAAATTGATCAAAACACAATAGTTCGGCCACTATAACATTTAATGCGCATTAATATGTAACGTTAACTGTGTGTGTTATGTGATGGACGCTTATCCTATTTTTTAGTCCATAAAGTGAACCCGAGGGTCACCTGTCTTATCACCAGAATCCATGTCAGTCATTAGACATTTCTTAAACTAAATACTATATTTCATCGTTGTCTTAATTTGTTCTTGGATAGCTTTCTAGCCCCTGCAGATAAGTGAAGCGCGACCAAAGTTATTTTAGTTTATTTATCCGAAATGTATGTTATCTGACCACATTTACCCTTTGTGTTGTTACACTCTCAATTGAAAAGATATGAAGATATAAAATACATTAAGGGTCCATAAGTTCCAAATTCCTTAGGTACATTTGCACTAGGGAGAAACGAGGTCACTTTGATGTTCCGTCCCGTAAATATATCTCGTTGAAATTGTATTGAATTGTAATTCATTGTACAAGTTAGCTGAATAACATGTTGAAGAAAGTGCGTTTTTTACATCATCATGATCAACTTCCGATTTCCGACATAAAAACTGTCTCAAAAAATAAATATTGCTTTATAAGAAAGACGCCAATTCACAATTGTTTTGATGCCAACGAATTTAATCATAAACCAAACAAATAATCTTAACATATTGTTAATCATTTCATTAATGCCGTCTCTTGTGATAATTGAATTATATTCCTTTATTGTAGATATTATTAAACGCCGTTTCTCTTGCAAGGATAACGTTAACCGCAAAATAATCATTTGCCGCAAGCCAAGGATAATGTTGCTTTCTTGGAAATGTATTTATAAATTTGTAAGTAAATACGTTGAGTTGTTATTCATCAACTTAATGAAAATGCCGTGATGTCGTCTCGAGGGAAATGTTCTTAAATCTCAGGTCACGAAGGCACTTTGAATGAAGAGAAGTAAACATGGTTAATTGAATGTCAACTGAAGAGGTTTTCCGCAATTATTTGGCATTACCATCCTTACATGGACAAAATTACATGAATAATTTGCAAAAAACATTTTTTTTATTTACAAGGTTTAATCGCTTTATTTCAAGAATATTTTCGATGTATTAATACACATTTCAAAACGATAAAGATTTAAACGAGACATTTATGCAAATTTAAATGTATGTTTATATGGTAGGTGAATAAAGAAATTTCCACACGATTTTGTATTGTTTTTTTTTCTTTCAAAATCACGAGTATTTTACTTCACTGTATTGCAGAATTGATCTGCATTAATATAAATGTACATTTAAACATTTTTTTCTTTTATATGGTTTCCTTCAACATATCCGAATTGGTGACTCGGTTAGAGAAATCGTAGAGGTTGTATGATAAGGCGTATGGACAAAGAAGAGGCTAAGGATGTGTGTCGAGTTAGGAAAGTATGGTACTCTGTCCCCTCTGTCTATCCCGACAGGGATATGGCGTGATGGTATGTACGTATAAATATAAGGCAAAATCGGCAGAAGAAAACGCTGTATCTCTCGGCTCAACAATTAGCGTGAAATGTCCTGCCAGGAACAAGAGTGGTCCCTGGCAGGAATTAACTCGATAAATATTACCATGACGGCAGCGAATTTTCCATAGGAGACGGCATGTCAAGAAGAACACATAAAATATAATATTGCAATTGAAGATTATACTGAGATAAAAATATGTTTCTCTCTTCATTATGATACAAGTCTAGACGTAGACAGAGAAAATATCAAATGAACGAGTTACGAGTAGAATCATAGAAACTTAATTGGTTTTCTTTATATTGAGAACATAGTTTTGCGGTGATGCACTTGCAATATTAAATGCGTTGACGCGGTGACTGCATTCCTCAATGATGCCCCCGCCCCCTTCCAGACCAGCCGGCGAGTACATGTGCACCGGTTTTGCACTGGGAGAAAGTTTACATCAAACAGAGATCTAAATTATTTTTAAAAAGTAAACGACATATTTAGTATCCGAAGGGTTGGTTCAATTTTTTTCGTATATGTTAATGAAACCTTTCATTACCAGTATTATTTTTCAAGTCTAAGAAATACAAAAAAAAACTAATTTTATTCTTCACCTTGCTTTGATGTATGAAAGCAGTGCTACTCAAACGATGGTATCTGGACCACAGTCGGTCTGCGAACAGAACTGGGTCATATCGAAGGAAAAATCCAAAACAAATAACATGAATTATGTATTCAAGTGAGTAATGATTGCTTTGTAATATTATTTTTTATTATTGTATTTTGCTTCCAAATTTAACAAAAAAAATTAAAAATGTACTTGAACTCCGTTCTCTTTGTTTTACATTTATTTTTATTTAATCTTACAAACATACTGGCCCGCGATGGATTGGAATGAAAAAAACAAATTGGTCCATGAGCACAAAAAGTTTGAGAAGTTCTGGTTTAGATAATAAGTACAAAATTATACATATACTGCATTGGTTGAAATTTGAAGAAGTTATACGAAAAAATAATTAAATTTTTCAAATACATTTTGTAGAAATGATTTTTAATCGGGAGAATTTTTTTAGTCCCCACATATTCAAATGTCATATTCCTCTTCCATTCCTTGTATGAAAATAAAAAAAAAGCTTTATTTATTCAATAAGTTTTTAAGGCAGTAAGGTCGGAGTTCAAATGTATTATATTTGTTTTTCAACAGAACTTGATTTGATTTCAGATATTTGAATATATTGTATGTTCAAGCAACCAGTAAAGGCTTAAACAAAATGGATTATTTTCAAGAATGAATTTTGTCATAAATCACATATTTGACAAGTTGTATGTTTTTCATATTCGATTATTTGTGATGCTGTGCAAAGCGCTAACTTGATCAATTCAGGTTTGACGGCAAAGGGTTCCTACTATTTCCGAAATAAGCATTACCGAGTTTACGTTACCAAAAAAGGAAATATATTAAATTACTTTCCATTCATGAAATATAAAAGTTATATCACTCCTATATAATTGTGCCGAATTGAAAGGTGAAATGTTAAACTCAGTGGGTATACATAGATGAAAGCATTGTAGGAAGTCAGCCCTGCGCTCATATTGATCTTTTCTACCATATATGGGAATCCCTCTAGATATCAAAGGCGAGTGTCACCAGGTACATGATAAACGTTGTGTGAGTGCGGGGAGGTACAGGACGACAGAGCACTTCGAAGCAATTCGCGCACGAAGCACTTCGAAGCAAATGGTGGGTTGTTTCTTCGGTATAAATGGTCATGTCGCAACAGTGTCTTTAGTGGAACGTCGTACGGTCAATTCTGAAAGGTACACCACCATTTGTTTACCAGAAGTGTTTGGAGAAATGAAGAAACCCAACCGCCGAAGACGGGTCATTCTCCACCACGACAATGCGAGCTCTCACACATCGGCTCAAACAAGTTACTTTTTGCGCACTCAAAACATCGAATTGGTGGGTCATCCGCCGTACAGCCCTTATTTGGCACCCAATGACTTCTTTTTATTCCCGAACATCAAAAATAAATTGCGAGGTCAACGTTTTTTGACGTCTGAATAACCGGTTGATGCGTTCAAAACGCATGTTTTGAAGTTACCTCATTCGGAGTGGAAAAAGTTCTTCGAAAATTGGTTCAAACGCATGCAAAAGTATACAAAAATATACGCAAAAGTGTATTGATCTTCATGGAGAGTATTTTAAAAAACAACAAAGCCATTTTCGATAATAAATATTTCTTTTTACTTGTCTGTCTCAACACTTAAGTAGCAACCCTCTATAAATTATTTATTTCTTTTTTTAAATATTTATATTACACAAAATTGTGAATGGAGGGTCAATCAATAGATTTGTTTACGAAGTTGCCGAATCCAAATAATCTCATACATGTTACGTAAGTTCCCGTAACAGTTCCCCGAAATGCGCATCGAATTCTACGAACGATCATGGATCGAGGGTATCCCTGTTTTGTTCCTCTCATCTTATTGTTCGAATTATTTTTATCGCCGTTGTGCTCGACTGTTGTTATTGCTGCTTTATCTTCGAGCGTGCTCAATGCCAAGAAATTAAATATAACATATTAATGTTTGCATCAAGAAAATAGCTTATCATACTCGTATATCACAAGCAATTTCATTTTACATACGTGACATTTTGTACCATGTTACATACATGTGACTTATTTTAAAGGCGTCGATTTTCCGTTATTCAGATAATGAATAATTAACTAATGAATGTACTCGTATTGTTTGACTAAGTAAATTAAATTTTAAAATAGATGAATAAATAGAAAGCAATCAAAAGCACCCTTTGAAAATATGCATTGAGGTCGAAGAAACGAAAAGTGTATACCGTGAATTTATAAAAGGCACTTAGTGGTCTTTGTATTCCTCGGCAGGATGGCGACTTGATGGTGGGTTTATAATAAAATGAATCGTTAGTTATTAATTATGATCATCATTCGGTTGAATACCCGGACTGTATTTTGAACCTTCTTTGAAAGTTTCCACCCTCTCCTAAACATCACCAAGATCCTCCAATTGCCATCGACATCCTTATGTCCCCAACAACACAATCACAACATCTTAGTATTTTATCAATTGATCCTTGACCATATTAAATTATAATTTGTTTGTGTTTTTAAATGAATGATCAATATATTTCGTGATAGCGTTTGTTCATTATGACAACTAACACGTTTCGCTCTTTGAGTATCGACAGAAATACTTGATTATATATAGTTTTCATCGCTAAAATACTAAAGCCGACTAGCCGTGATGCCATATTCCAAACAGTTTATAGTTATTTTAATAATTTAGCAGCTTCAACTTAACTGACTGACTGTATTAAAAATAAATTAGAATATTATTTTGAGGTCCGTAACGATCGTGGATGTAATGAATGTGTTAAAAAATGTACATATTGGTTTGAAAATTGTACGCAGTTCTAGCAGCTGCTGGATCGTCTCTAGCAGCTATAACTTAAAACAATGTTAATTACACAGACGGTGTTATTGCCGTCGCGGTCGGTTAATAATGTTGTTTATGGGATTTGGTGGAAGGGTTATTACGTGGTAAATGGCTGGGAAAGTAGGTTCTGGGTTTAAGAACCATTTATATGGGTTGTATTTTGTGAGACAGTGCTATTTTTTTGAGGGCATGAGAATTTTAAGGGGGTTTTATTTTGAAATGGTTTGTTGAGAGATTCGTATCGCCTTTTTTTGCTTAAATTAAAGAATATGGGGATCATTTCTTACTACGTTTTGTTAATGTGTGAAAGTAAGTAATTATTTACAAGAAATGTTTTTTATATTAGGAACTAAAAAGTATTGCTATTTAAGGAAACACTAAACACCTAACGTATATAAAGAACATATGGAGTAAATATTACAATATCAAAGCCTTGATTTGGTCGTTATCAGTAGTAATAAGCCTTACAGAGTGCATATAAATTTCGATTGTCGTATCGCTTATTGCATATCGTCGCCATACAAATTACTGATACATATATTTATTTCTGTGTGTGTGTGTGGTTTTTTTCCTTTTGCAATCGTAAAAAGATAAAAAAACTGATTTTGTCCTATCTCCCAAATGACGCCAAAAAAACGCTACAGAAAATCTTGGTAAACAATGACTGAAAAAATGCTCTAAACTATTACCTTCCATAATTATTTACTTCAATTAATGAAGTAACAAACGAAAATGTTGACCTCACGACATGTATCCAAGAAATATGAAACTACTTTCAGGACAACACACTATTAAATTGTAAGTAGACACTTGTTATGGAAATAAATATAATATAAATAGAATATATAAACTAAACGATTTTTATTCATAACAACAGCTATATTTTCGCTAAATATAATATCCAACAACCTTGATAACAAACAAATCTTGTATACAGAGAGCTAAATAAAGTTCAAAATATTTAAAGCACCTTTGTTTCGAGTAAAAATATGTTTACATGTAAATATTATGATTCGTTAACAAAGTGTGGCTAAGGACAGTGAATTAGAATGCTCTTTATTTATATACAGAAACGTGGAAGTAAAGCGTTTGCCAAGTACACTACAATAAGACACTATAGTAAATATTGAAGTTCATTGGTAAGCACATGGTTCATGATTCAATAAGTAAAAATATTATCATTCACAAAGTCTAAATTTTTCATCAAAAAAAAATTAGAAGAAAATAAACTTTAATTTTCCCTATGTGGATTTAATGACATTGAACTAATACCCGTTTTCTAATCCAATAGAGACTCGGAGAATCGGAATCCTACGTTACATTAAACACTAGTGTTTTAACAGGGAAATTCAGTATTTTATTGTAAATTTGATACACGTATTACATCACAAAAACTGAATAAAATCAAACAAAATGCATATCATAAGAAAAAAAATAGGAAGATAATAGTCTAAAAACGATAACAATAGAAACGGTGATATTCATGCTTCTCTGTAAAATGGCTCAGTTTTGACAACAAATATTATTAAAGAGCTATGGAAGATATCGGAAATGTATCCCCCGAGATATGGAAGATATCGGAAAATTCTTTCAATGAGGTAATTTTGTGTGCGAATAAGGGTAACGAGAATTATAATGGGCAGAGTTAGGCAGATGGGCCGGGGAGATCACGACCATCAACAGTATCTTGTTCATAAACGTTCATTTTGAGTTAATGTATGTAATATTGTGGAACTTATTAAATTTATGGGAAGGAATCAGATGTTAAACGTTTTCGTAATGCTGTTTTTTTACATTTAAAAAAAATGTAACAACTTTGACAGGGAGAGAGCGAGGAGTGAGAAAAAAATTTGGATGCTTCTACACAGGCATAAGAGTGAATGACTGATGCGAATGTAGAGCGCACAATAAGGAGTTGTTAGACATGACATTGATGTAGGTGTTGAGATTATGATGCGGTCGGAATAACGTAAGTGATAGCTAGGGATTTAAGTATGTTTAAGGCTGTAAATGCAGTAAATGTCTCAACTGAGTGTTTTAGTATTAGGGACAAACAATTTGTGATTAAGTTAGGTAAGTGGTTCGCTATATCCACAACATGGAGGCTCTTTTGCATTGTTATGTACTAGGTAAGTCCAGAAAGTAAGTGTACTGAATTTTTGTAGGTTACAATTTTTTTTATTTAAACAAAAAAATTACGTGGTTACCGTAGTACATACTATATGTAAGCTATTTTTCGACATAGTCGCCATTCCTCTCAATGCAGGTGGTGAAGCGGTGTATCAACTTTTTGATGCCTTCCTCGAAGTAGTTTCCCGCCAACCCCTCCGTCCACTTCTCCACCTCCTCCTTTACCTCCTCGTCGGTTGAAAACTTTTTTCCACCCATGTGCAGCTTCAGGGAGGTAAAGAGATAGTAATCTGAAGGTGCTAGGTCAGGGGAATGCGCGGGATGGTTCAGGACATCCCATTTAAACGAGGCGAGCAGTTCCTTCGTGGCGTTGGCCGTGTGTGGTCTGGCATTGTCGTGCAGCAGGCAGACTCCCTTTGTCAGCATGCCTCTCCTCTTGTTCTGAATCGCCCTCCGCAATTTTTTTAGGGTCTCACAGTATCTTGCAGAGTTGATGGTCTCCACTTGAGGCATATATTCAATTAAAATTATGCCTTGACAGTCCCAAAACAATTTCGTCAGTCACAATTTAAGGTCTTCCGCTCCTCTGATCATCATGCACAGACGTACGACCGTTTTTAAACTCGCGACACCACTTGTACACACTCGTACGATTCATAGCTTTATCACCATATGCAGTTTTCACCTCATTATAAACCTCAACCGGAGGTTTTCCCTTCCAAACGAGATAACGGATGACGCCCCGTATTTCGCACTTGGCGGGAGATTGGATTTACATTTTTCACGAAACGTGTTGTCGCGTCGACACTTCTCAACATACTGACCTCGAACCGGTCTCGTTGCGGACGGGAAGGGTCAGGCTACACGGAAGTGTAGCCAACATGTCGAAAAATAAAATCCATCCGGTCGTGAGAGCCTCAGTACACTTACTTTTTGGATACGCCTCGTATTTATACTTAAATGTTCACCTTTCCATTAAAACTATATAAATTATAAATATTCTGTGGATAAAAAAAACTCTCGTAAATTTGTATCAAATGTCATTTTGAACTTATCAGAAATTGACCAAAGACTACATACGAGTATACAATATATAACGATATTGGATGAAGAATCGGATTTCTTCAGAACTTATCAGATATTGCCCATAGACTAAATATACAATCTACAATGATGATGGATGGAGAATCAGATTTTTAACAGCCCGACTCGAAAAGAGAAGACGCCAAGATAACTCAAGTAAAGCTAAATATAAACATTTTCAGTAAATTTCATCTAATCCTGACCTCCGTGGCCTACTTTGTAAGACGCCTGTCTCTCAGTCCGGATGTTACGGGTTCAAATACCGCTGGAACCCAAAATTTCTTTAAAAAGGATTCTAGTCAGGTTTTCACTTAAGACCTCTTGAACATTTTTCTGGTTGGTTAGAAGAGATGGCAATGAGCCCGACAGGTTGTACTGTATACAACGAAAGTGTAATAAAATGCAATAGTTATGAAAGTTCATTATTAATATAAGCTATAGAAGTTAGCAAATAAATATTTCTTAAAAAAAAAAAATTGCGCAGCGAAACGTTTGAACAAGAGTTCCGATATTTCAACCAAACAAACTCGAGCCAATTTTCGCAAAAAAATGTTCGTTTCGAAAGAAGTGTCATTTCCAAAATATTCTGCTGTTATTGCAAAGATCTGCTCGAGTTAGTTATAAAGGTATAAAAAAATTTAAATTATTTTCTTTTTGACAAAACAATTAAAAAATAAATATTTAATTTAATTTGGAAAGTTAACATACTAACTCTCATCTAGTTTCGATACACGAAAATTAAAAGAAATTCGAAAATAACCTCGTAAGCTAATTTTATAATGAGATTAATTTTGATACAAGTTTATAGAAAACCGAAACGTCTTTATATCCATTCATTGACTCGTATTTATAAAATTCTGGTGAATAACTTAAGAACTCGCATAAATTTGTATTAATGTTATAATATAATTATACTCATTAATCAAGTCTTAGCATATTTTCTAAAATCTATCAAACGATTTAGTTACTTGAATGTAATATTTTCCAAACAAGAAAGTATTTATAGCTCAATTCACTTGAAAACGAGGACATTGGTTGTTGAAATGTATAGTGAAATATACATTTCACACAGTTATTTCATTATTTATTTAACACTTTCATGCAAATATATACATCTGGCAAAATCAACCTGATTTCGTTTCGTAATTTTTATTGATTGATAATCATGATCATGTCTTAAACTTGATAAATGAAAATAATATTTGAAAGAACGTAACAAACATTGAAATAAAAGATCAACTCAAAGAAAACAGGGATTATATAATGGAAATAAGAAATGCTTTAAGGACGAGGAATATTTTAAGATGTAATGTTTTTTTCTTTAATATTAGTAGGAGTGAAGAACATCTGATTGAGCAAGGAAGATCAATCAGATGTTCTTCTCAAAGTTGAGCTAAGTGAATGACAAAATATGATGTGTGATGCGTTGGTTAATAAAGGATTCTTGTAAGATCGTAGAGATAGTTCGTGTTCAGAGAGATAATTGAATTTTTCACGCACATAATGAGCACAATTTAGATCATTCAACACTTCGAACTGGATAGACAAAATAAATTACTTATATACAAATAATCACTTTAAAAATCTTTCAAATTACTGAAACTAAAAAAGTGTTTTTAATACGTACACAAGTTAAATCCACAAAATACATTATTATGATTTTTTTTAAATATCGAAATACTTCAACCCAATAAGTGCATTTTATGGGGAAAACAGACGGATGTGACCTTTAATGAGACATGTCGTCTGATCAGACGTAGCCTTTGACCAGCTGGACTCAATATGGTATACGTCCTCGTCGGGATAGCTCCCCAAAAATCGGGAGAGACATTGGAAACAATGCCGAGATATCCAACCAATTGAATGACACCAGAAATCCTTTGCATAGCCACTAGCCTCCAGCCCCTAGGTTGAATATTGGATGCACAAGTGGAGAGGAACATTGACCTCCAGCGGGTGAATTTTACCTGTAGAAAAGTTTCCATCTGGATCTGAACTGCTCTGAAGAAACTGGTAATATCTTAACAGGTTTCAAGAACCAAGGACATGTCAAAATGGGGAATGTTACGTGATGGATCGAAGCTCTGTATCTGCGGTGAGGAACAGTTCATGTGATACTTGCTACAGTGCTCCAGAAACCCGGTGACTTGCACCAAAGATGATGACATTCGTGGAGCACCTAGTGCTATCGAGTTGGCAGAATTCTGGGAGCAAGTAGTGTAGAGCCTTTGATGCGAATATATGAATATGGATAAGTCCCGTCTTAAAATTCAATACAATCACAACGTATTATATGGTATGTGTATATCTTAAAACAAGTAAAATGAGGATTAATTTTTTTCACATTTATACAGGCAAGCATAAATCTACATGAATAAAAAAAGGATAATCGTTTGAATGTTTACTATATTTTTTTGGAAACGTATAAAAAATGCGACAATAATCCTATTTTATCATATAATGTCTCGAGTTGATATTTCCGAAAGAGATAAATAATGTTTCTAAAGATAGTCTTTAGAATATTCGCAGACAGCCACATAAAAATACTTGCCTATACGAAAATAGAAAGCGCTATTTGGCACGACTCTTCCCATCTGAAGTATTGATTTTTCCGACCGACTAGTGGAGGCATGTGCGATGTATATATAATCGTAGGTAGAAGCACTACACTCCGATACAATGTAGGTAGCTACGAGTATACCATAACATGGTGACAAATTGAAGTTGATAGAAAATATTTAAAAAGATAAAAGAAGTAGTTCTTTTTGGTAGGCTATTTTTATTCTATTTATGAACAGAACAATAATGAAATTGATTATAACAAAAGAATGTTAAAAATTATTTTTTAAAGACAGACTGGAGTATTATCCAAGGAAAGAAAATTAAGAACGAGGAACAGTAACATTATTTATCAAACGAATTTTGAGGCAATTGAATTGTCAAAAAAAAACGCTGACAAGAGAAAACAGACGAATGAAAGGGAGGGAAGTTTTTTTAAAAGTAAACTTGAATTAATCTTCGGAATAGAAGCAGCTCTTAAGTACTCACCTTCTTAGATTTGAAAGACATCAGTTTATTCGTATGAACGAAATCTGGAAAATCTATAGTAAGAACGGTTCTATTCATTTTTTAATTTGACGAGGACAGCAGATAATGTATATCATAAACGAGAAAAATGTTAATATACGAGTACATATACGAGTATTCCCAACAATTATAGAGTTCGTTATTTTGTGAAAAATCGTTAAAAACTCGTCAAACTAAACTTCACAATTGTTACATCGCATACCGATGACGTTTGACAACCTTCTACACAATTAGTGTGTACAGTTGATAAATTCGATTGAATGCTTTTTTGTTTTATACTCGTAAGGGAGTATTTATTTTAAAACTTATTTTGAATATTATCCAGTATTTTCTTACTTTGTCGAGGTTGAGAATTTATATAACATTAATATATTCACTGTATCAGTTCACTGTATAAATAATTTTAGACGATTTCTATTGAATATGGGATGAACTAATCGATGTTTTAGTGTTATATATTAGCGAGCCAAAGTGCGTAAACTGTAAAAAAAATACAAGGCTCACCAATGAAAATTATCTTAAGGGATAAACAAAATTTCATATGACAAATATGATACTGAAAATACCTTAAAAAGATAAGTCGTTTATTTTTTGTGACAAACTTTTAATTTAAAAGAGGTTTTTTATGTATGAAATGTAATTTAGATGTCCTTGATACATTCAGGTAAAATTGGATTTAAAAAAAATTGTATTATATATAAAATAATTATCTTGATTACACAAAAGGCATACACACATTTCATCCCGCCGTTTCCTTGATGGGGTAGGCAGAGCGGACAGAGCGTCAACCTTTCCTATTTCTTCCACAACCATACAAATTCTCATACGTTCCTACGATTTCTATTACCTTTAACTTTTCCTTCTTTCAAAATATCGTTTACTTGATCCAATCATAATTTTCTTTGTCTTCTTTTACCACGCCTTCCACTCGTATTTACACTATATGTGTATATTTGTTTTGTTAGTATTTCTTCATTCATTCGTTCCACGTGCCTCATCTCCGAATGTTCTTCTTAAACCATATTTGAGCGGTCTTCGTTATCTTACGCAACATATCAGTTTTAAATTTACATTTATTCCTAATCACTAATTGTGTTATACATTATAACCCCATGTTTTCTTCTAAGTTAACTATACGATATGTATTTTTTTAAATTTCGAGTCGAAGAAGAAGAAGAAACTTATTGAAAAAGTGTTACTATTTCCAGTTTTAATGTGTTATTTTTCAACAGTTCGGTATTATTGAGACAAATCGCTAAAACATTGAGAATAATCTACACCTTGAGCTTCATGGTCTTCAAGGGCCTCGGGTGAATAGTGCCTGACAACATCTCTGAGGTTTGTGTTTATGGATACTTCCGTTGAACTTCGAGGTCGAACGTTAAAATTTAACATATCATGAAGCCAAATGGAGCTGCTTATTCGAATAGTGTGCCGGTGAAGTTGCGCTTGGAGGAATTTCTGAAAGCTTTTAGAGAACTGTTTTATTCATACGGTAAGACTACAATGTTTTATTCATACGGTAATACCAATTATTCATACGGTAAGCCACAATGAAGATATATCCAAGTATTATCTTTTCAATGTAGTACTGCTGCGGACTATCATTTTGTAAGCTTAATTATGTACATGGAAAATAATGAAACGAGTCGAATAAACGCTGTAGAAATACGCGCACTGAGAAGAATACATGGGGTAATAATGAATAACTGAAATATGGAATGAAGTGATTAGGGATAATTGTGATGACTTAATGTAAATGTTTTGAGTAAGGTACAAAGTACTCTGATACGGTTCGGGCATGTATAATGAATGAAGAAAGACTAACAAAACAAATATACAGAAAAAATGTGAGTGGAAGGTGTGGTAGAGGAAGACCGAGGAAAGTATGGTTGGATTAAGTGAATGTTATTTTGAAAGAAAGAAACGTGGAAAGTCAGAGAAATCATAGGAGTTGTATAAGGTGTACAGATGTATTATAGAAGAAACGAAGGATGTATGTGTCGAGGTAGAAGTCGAACGTTTTATCCTCTCTTCCTAGCCTGACAGGTTACTGACGTGATGGTATGTATGTACTGGTAAAATTTTGATGTTTAAAGGTCCGTTTAAATTCTGATATTCCTCTTTCGTATGGTAATCTATATATTTTGGCTGGCAAGTCTTTCAGCCCGTGAACTTCTGGCGTTGCCAGATAAACCTCCTCAAGTCCTCTTGAAAATTGTTAGAAAGGGCAGAGGATACCTATACAACCAGCATACTGATGCGGTGGGGCTGAATTTGGGCCGGCGGTTTGGTCAGAACGTCTAGACAATGTAGCGGTATTGAGAGGTGTTTTCATCCGAACAAATACCATACAGTCTTCGATTTCTGTGAATGGTATAACACCTAAAACATCGGTTTATTGCTGAATTTTTAGTTTTAACGGTTAATTTGATATGAAATAAATTTTTTTGCCAGATGGTTTCAAAATCAATCTCTTTATTTAAATTTTTTATTACTACTTACAATTTAGTTTTATGTTTATGAAAACCTAAAAAATCCCTGTTTACTATTTTGTACACATACGAGATAAGCAGTAGCTTGTAGATAATCACCCATTCTTAACTCTTTTCCGAAACCATTATAAGGATAATATTTGATCTAAAAGAAAAAAAAACTTTTTTCTGCATGCGTGTCATATTTCGCAAATCAAATTAAATATAATGAAGTTATTACTCGTACGAAACATGCGAACCTTGTGATTATAACAATTTAGATATATATCTAATCGCGAATCTGTGGACTTTAATAATGTTAACATTCACTCTTTATTGTCGACATTAACTGAACCACGTCGTTAAAGTACGAAAAAAATATATATTTTTATTTAACGACTTTATATTCACATTAACGGGTAGAATACAGTATACGAGTATGTCTGATAAACCGGTAATATAAGCCAATCGCACAATTTACTTCTATTTCAAATATTTATTCTTCGATTTAAAATTTAAATGTCCTAGTTTTTTTCCATTTTAGTGGTTCAAGAGTTTTCTAAACATCATAAGTGTTTCAATAAAGTTTGCGATTGAAATCCTCTTAAGTATTACGAATTGCTATAATACCAAACGTTGCAAAAATAAGATGTAACTTGTTGGTAGTAAACTACATACGTAAAATACATACATTACACGTGAATATGGTATGTACCCTTTGTATGTTTGAGAGAAAAATTGAATTTTATCTAACAATGTTTAGTTGATGTACACATTAACCAGTTCGTTTACACATTATCTAGGTGAAGTGAAGGATATTATTTTATTTAACTAAAATGTACAGGTAATGTTTATATTATCTAGAAGATTTACAGATTAACGGAAGTTCGCACAAGAACATTAACATATACGAGTATGCACATAGAAAACAATGTCAATTATACAAACTTGTAAAGGAAAAAAATAGCATTTAGGAGTTCACAGTACAATATACATTCAATAACATTATACATTCAATAACATTAACAAATGTGAAATGAGATGAATGTGAACTTAAGGCGGATGTGTTAAGTAAGATTAAGAACAGTACGTTGAGATGGTTCGATGTGGAACGAATGAATGAAGAAAGACTAACAAAACAGATACACAGTGCAAATATGAGTGTAAGGCGTATGAGAGGAAGACCAAGGAAAGTATAGCTGGATGAAGTGAATGATATTCTGAAAGAAGAAAATGAAGAGTCAGAGAAATTGTAGAAGCTATATGAGAAGATGTATGGATGTGAAATAGGCTAATGGTGTGTGTCAATATATGGAAGTATAGCACCCTGCCCTCTCTGCCTACCCCGACAGGGAAATGGCGTACGCATGTATGGTATGTAAGAAATAACGAAAACGGTATTCATAGTAGAGATATCGCGCTAACGTAGTTTTGTAAGTCCGATTGAAGAATGGACAGAGGAATGGACGCACATACACACGTGTCTTTAAAAGGGATAAGGACATCACAGATGACGACCCACGGCTCCCAAAGTCACCACATATCATGCGATACAAAGAAATATACATGCAGTAATAAATGTATCAATATAATTAATTGGCATATAATATCAATTTACTATGAAACTGATATGATATATATCATATTGCAATTGGCGCCAGATACTAGACGGGTGTTTTGAACCCGAGTTTCAAATGAGAAAAATGTACAGATGATAACATGCGCACGATATAAAACATGCATTATTTATATAATTAACTGATGGACTTATTAGATATTTGGTGTCTTCACTCTTAAATGATCTGTCCTAGTTAAATTCTTTTAATAATTGCAATGATCCAAAAAAATAATTCAAAATCGAGTGCCCCCTATCTGCAATTCGATCTTGTTCGATTTGAATTGCGTTTATCAAGATTTCGGATGATTTATTTGTCTATACTCGATGTATTTATTTGTCTATACTCGATGATTTATTTGTCTATACTCGATTATTAGGTTTTTTAAATAAAAACGGCGATGATCATTTTCTTGCGAAGTTTCTTGCGGTTTACAGTAAATAAATTTGATAAAATCTTATGTTAAATACAGACGACCTCCGTGGACTACTCGGCAAGACACCTGTCATCCGACCCGGGGGTTATGGGTATACAATTTTATTAAAAAGGGTTACAGTCTGGTTTTGACTTGAAGCCTCTTTAATATTTGACGACCTCCGTGGTCTAGTTAGTAAGATGCCTGTCTCCTAGCACGGAGGTTGCGGGTTTAAATCCCCCTGAAATCCAGATTTAAAAAAAAGTATTCCAGTCAAGTTTTCACTTAAGGCCTCTTTAACATCTTTCTGGTTGGTTGGAAGATATTTCCACATGGCAATATGCCAGCCAAGTTGTACTGTATACAACGAAAGTGTTATACAATATAAAATTTGTCAGATTGGTTGGAAAAGATTCCTAGGTTGTTCTGTCTACGACGAAATAATAATATGAATATAATACGACGAAATAATAATAAGAACATAAGCCGAGTGGCAGTAAAATTCTACAGACTACATTGAACAATATATATTTTTTATGGTTTCAAATTCATTGGAAGGTTGCTTGAAAAATGGGATTTTACTATAAAGTCAGCATCGGTTGTGGATGAAATAAATAAATAAATATTTACGAGTGCTCTAAACACTTTTTCTTCTTCTCAGTGTCATGTCAGGCCCCCCCAAGGTTGAATATCACTTGAGAGTAGATATCTTTGTCCCCGGCAGCCCGAAAAAGATCTCTAACGCCAGTCTAATCACGCATATTGCGGAGCCAGTCTAATCACGCATTTGACTCCTGCCAACACCTCTTCGGCCTTCTATTTTGCCTTGGATGATCAGGTGCAGTAATTTGTACTTTGCTCCTCTAAGTACATGCCTCAAGTAGGACACCTTTCGGATTTTAATATTAGTCAGCAGCTCTCTATCAACTTTGGCTCTTTGAAGAACCCTTGTGTTGCTGACCATATCCATCCAGGGTATCCGTAGCATTCTCCGGTGCATCCACATTTCGAAGCTTCCAGTAGGTTCATACTACTTACTTTGAGAGTCCATGATTCCACTCCATGCTCTAAACACCTTTAATAAAAAAGCTTAATCTTCGTTTCACTATGCTAAATCGCACAGTTGGTTAGTATATAATATTTTATAAGTTTATCATTAACTCTTGCATGATTAATTCATTAGAAGTAAAACATAATAATTTCCTTTTAGTTTACTCAGAAAAAAATATTAATTTACATCAATATACTCGTATATGTAATTCCCTACAGATAGGAAAATGTGATCATTATCTATTTTTAATTGGATACGACTGAAGGGGAAAAATTTGAGCAATCTTTACGTCACAATTTTGTCTTATTCACATTCATTGTCTCATGGAGTAGGGGAATTCAATCTTTTTAACAAGATCCAAACATATATATTGCCATCTTGTCGGCCATATAAAACCGATGTAGTTCTTGTCTTTCTCTGGAAACGACCTATTTTAAGTTTAGTCTTAAGCCAGCCTTGGTGAAGTAAATTTTCGTGTCCCGCGTAGGCGCACAATGCGATGTCACACGGCATAAATGACAAAACTTAAAAGAATTTATAGAAAACATACTCGAACATAACATCACGCCGTTTCCGTGTCTGGGTAGGCATACAGTAAAGAGCGCCAGACTTTCCTGTCATGACATACATCTGTCGCCTCTTCTACGTCCATATGCCTTTTTACACAGCTTCTACGATTTTTCTGACGTTTTACATTTCATTCGTTCAAAATATCATTCAATTAATCCCATTCTTTCTTTTGTGTGGCTTTATTTCGAATGAAACAGAAAGCAGGTGGTTAATTTGTTTGACTAAAGTCAATAATACTGAATGTAAAACCAGGAATAGAACCCGGTACGTTTGGATGCTAAGCAAATGTACTAACCCCAATGTTTTAACCAACAAAGCTATTTGAAATGCATATTTTGTATTGTATTACACTTTCATTGTAAATATTACAGCTTAGTGGGTTTATTACTAAGTAGCAATTCTTCCAACTAACCAAAAATATGTTAAACAGGCCTTCATGTTTAAACCAGACGTAAACCCTTTTAAAAATGTGGGAATTCATAGTCTGACCTTAACACTTAATTATACATTTTTATAATTTTTCTAATGAAGAGATTAGTATTTCAAGATAAATTTCGTACAAATTTTACATTTAAATAATGGAGTCACGTAATTTTGTGACCTCACTTTGGAGCGTATGAGGTCCGACTCCGAATATTTTTTTAAGGTTAGAAATGAATTTTACAAATTTTTAAGGTTAGAAAAGAGTATTTAGGCAGGACTATGCAAGTCTAGGAGTTGCTCAAATTATTTAAAAATACACGAATTGAAATCAATACAGAGTATTATGATATATTTTTCGTACATCATTTACCTTTAATTTATAGAAATTTACAAGGATACCCGTCTGTCTCTACACGAGTAAATTAACGATTCTATAATAATTTATAGTTAAAGCATTAACATTGTGGAGGTTTAAAGACATTGCAATTTGTTTTATCAAACATTATTTATTCCATTTTATGTAACGATATAACCCTACCAGTTTTAAGGTTTTCACCTCATCATCAAGTTAGCACAAACAAGACTGAATTCTTTTTGAACTGGTACCGACATACATATTTCTAACGGTAAACATTCGGGTTGGGGATTTTGGGTGGAGGGAGGCAGGAGACAACTTCAGCGAGATTCTGGAAATATGTGTTAGCCAGATGTTCACCCCGACGGGCTGACTAAGAACTTCTCGGTAGGGGTATACCGTTACATAAAGTGCAATAAACAGTGTTTGATAAAACAAATTCCATAATGGCATTAATAATTATGAAAACCACCTAAAAGTACTGAAACCACGCGTTATCCTTTTCTGGCGGTCCTTAGTTTTGCGGCGGACGTTTTCCTTTTCTATGCCAGGAAATGCAATCATTATTGCGAAGGTATGCTTAGATTATGAATTATTAATCATTCATAAATACAAAAGGAAGTTATAAATTGTTTCTATAATTTGCACGACTGACAATATTACATGGAACATATTGAGATAATTATTAAGTAGCGACGTCACAAGAGGATATCGATCTGAATACAAGAAAGGATTGAAAAGGAAGTCCAGCCTATTTATAAGAATATAAATTAACTTCGTAAGAAAATAACACAAATGGTAATTTTCTTACGAAGTAATCATAAAAATAGAGAACTTTGTTAATGTAGCAGTTTTATAATAAAATGTACTCGTAAGTGCAATAACGTTTCCTCTCGGGTCACTGCGTGATGGTTAGTCACCTTTACAGAATGGGTATTATAGAGAATACCGGCTGCGAGTGTGGTCTGGATGACGAAACTATACACCATGTATTTATTGGTTGTCATTTGCAATACAGATTGGATTTACAGTGAATGTTGCGTTTCTTCTTCATTCGATGAACTTTACTATTTATAGATCGATTGTTAAATTTTTTAAGCTTAATCAGTTGAAACTTTAAATTATCTAAAATTGTATTTTTTTAAATTGGTTTTATTATATTGACTCATAGTCGTATAATTGCATAATGACTTTAATGTGGTGACACAAATCATTATAGTTTGGGTGGATTGCCTATTTAAAAAAACGCTTTCTCTGTGCTGAATCAGAAAAAAGAGCTCATAAACTCTCCGCATTCCAATCCAGACACTGATTTATTGTATACGGTCCAACCTGGTGGGCGGCTTATTGCCATGTGCCAATCTCTTTCAACGAACCAGAAAGATGCCATAAATGAAAATTACACTAGAATCATTTAAAAAAAGAGGGTACTAACGGGAATCGAACCTTCGACCCCCGAGTCGGAAGATAGACGTCTCACGGAGGTTGAAATATTTGTCCGTAGCTTGGATGAACAATAATATCATATATTTGATAAAAGCGATACTTTTTGCTTTCACAGTGTTATGATATACTCGTAAGAGTCAATCATGCCTAAGCACTACAACTAAGCCCTCCCTCGAATTCCGCATGAGTCGGGAATCCACTCCGAAGCTTATTCATTCTAAGTAGATGAGTGAAAGTTTCAACAGCATTCTTCCTCGCCATATAATTCAAGTAATGTTCAACTCACCACGCGTCTGGCTTTATCTAGGATAATGTTTCCATCCATAAATTTTAATAGAGCGATCTCCACAGGTCATAGACACAGTGTATATGATGTGATTAATTTAATGGATTTCATAAAACCTTAAGAACACCGTACAATGTGATTTCCGAGACTTTCAATATTTAACTATCGTATAAGATGGATTATTATTTCAGAAAATGTATTATATTTAATACACAATTGTTTCGAAAGCAATTCAATGGTTATAAATTATAAATGTGAAAGTCGGACAAATAGTCGTAATTTTCTCAGAAAACGTACCCATATAATATGCTTCAAGTTATGGCCAAGTAGCGAGGACACATTTCAGTATTAAGTGACAAAATTATTAAAAATAAAATGACATGTAGGAAATTAAAGTTAAGTTAGTTCATAGTTATAATATGTTACATAAATTAGTTCTTAAGATATAAATTTGTATGATATATGGGTACAGCATTTGGCAAATGTTTGTGTTATAGCTTTATACAATATTTATACTTAATTAAATAAAAAAAGTATACATTGTTACCTTGAAAGTTTATTACTACCATTCTCACTAGGGTTAATCGATTTTACGAAAAAACAATTTCTTACTTTTCAATTCCATTGTTCTTTTTCATACCTTGCAGCCTTTAGTACATTTACCTTCCAAATTATGGCTTTAACTACTTCTAGGAAAACACGATGATTAATTATTTTTAAATAAATGGAAAGTTACAAAATGAGTGAAACCTTGCAATACTATAAAACCATAAATATTTGAATCTAATGCTTAGATTAAACGTTAACATATTAAATACTTTCTAGAAAGTGCCTCTAGACTGAGTACACTTAAAAACTGAAGAGTAAACACATTTATATTACAACCTTTGATGAATTTTCAAGAATAAAAAAATACAAACTTTGAGATTACTACCTCCAATCCTCAAGTTTTACATAATTTTAAAAATGAATTTTGACAGATTCAGAAGTATGGTACATATTTCTATAAAAATTACATATGTTACAGACAAAGTGTACATTTCGATAATTTATACATTAACTAGTCAATGTATGCACTACCCATTAGTGCTAGTTATAGTGTACACAAAAGAATTTATGCAAACTCTAACTAGTTGTTGTATGCATTGACGGTTCGGTGTGTGTCAAAGTATTCATAATGTCCACCAACTTACCGTACACTGGAGTTACCATATGAAAAAAATCCAAAAACTTTAATAAACAATTGCAATCTGAAAGGAGATATAAAATATGAAAATTTATTCAAAATAATCCTTTAAAGAACATAGATTAATAGTTAAAAAAATATTGAAATAAATAAGTTATTTTTATTTCAGAAAAATTATCAAAAAAATCATTTTTATCACTTTGAATCCTAAACAAAGATATGTTGTTGTTCGTGATGACAGCGAAAGAAGCTTACGACGATCGTTATTAATATTATGATGTTCTAAAAGGTAAATCGTGAAACATTGTCACCTTTTAACAAAATATTTAAAATTGTGCGAAAATAGCGGACCGCTATGTGTTTCATTGTTTTTGGGGAAAATGTAACAGAAACCAATATTATTTTCATTGCATATAAAATATTATTTTGAATAAAAATATGCCTATGAATAAATTAATGTTATGGATTTTCAACAAGTGTAATTGTTTCGAGTGACAAAATTGCAATTCCTAGCATTATTTTACATTGGCAACATTATTACATGTTATTACGAGTACTATCTGACATAACCTCAAAGTTTCAACTTCAATCACAGTTCTTGGATTATGTTTTAATTTTTTCTTAAAAAATTCTTCCAGTAACCCAAATGTTAAACAAAAATTTAAATGCAATTTAGCCTACTTAATTTTCTGACATAAACAACATTTATATGAATTTCAACATTTCCCTGAATTTAGCAAATTTAATTCTTCCCAACGACTTAGTAAAAATATCAGCAATGTTTGAATTTGAATCTATCTTAACAATTTCAACAATTCCAATTTTAACATTTTCATGAACATAATGATATTGTTCTTCTATATGCTTAGAATTTTTTTCTAAGCATATAGAAGTACAATATCATATTTAGCTATAGCAAGAGCTCCAGAATTATCTTCATAAACTTTAATAGGTTGAACAATTTCAACAAAAACATCACTAACAACATTTCTTAAGAAATTTATTTCTGTTACAGCTTCAGATAATGCAATATATTCTGCAAAGGTAGATGACTTAGTAACACAATTTTCTTTTTTGTATTTCCAAACTGCTTTAATCACTTCAGGCCAGTAACGCCTGTCAACTTTTGCTTCTGCTAGAAGACATCTAGCCATATCCATTATTGTTCTATTATACCTCTTCGCAGAACAATTCAACTCATGTACATGTGGTGGACATGACTTTATCTTTATACCTTTTAGTCTTGCAAATTTATATATCTTGTTATTCATATATTCTCTACCATTATCACATCTTAGTTATTTTATCATCTTCCCAGTTAAATTTTGAATTTCATTTACATATTCCATAAAACAATCAGAGACTTGACCCTTATAATAATTTCATTAAATCATTCAATAAAAAATAACATTGTTTAAACTTTAGTTTAACAAAGTCATACAATCAACAACTGAAAAGGCTGTTCTGTAAAATCACCATCGATGTCTCCGATCCAGTCTCTGAATCACTATAGAATATCTTCAGCAATTGTATGATACCAGCGATTATAAAAATCACCTTGAATTCATAGTAACGAAACCGCTTATGTAACATTATTTAAGAAAATTATAAAATGAAGTCAGGGTTGGTCCATTTCTTCAACTTCGATTCCATAAAAAATACCGTGACTTCACGACTCCAACTCCACAGCCCACAATAAAATGAAATTCAATGATCAATGAAATTAAATGAGTACCTAGATAAAATAAAATATATTTTTTAAATAACACGTAAGTGTGCATGTATATGTTACAGACAAAGTTTACAATAAAATGCACTCGCTTCTATCGTTAGAATTGTTAATGTGTGGTGGAGTCATTTTCAAACTCGCTCTTTTTTAGGTTAGCTGTCAAAACGCTCATCTGACAGATCTTGTTTGTTCATGAAGTGACCAGTTCGCGTAGGCGAGTTCACACACTTACCAGTTAAATCATACATTAACTAGTGAAAGTATACACGTAATGCAACAATTTATACTGTGACTAAAACTCATTGTTAGTGCATACATTGACCAGTTAATGTATACATTATCCAAATTTAATTATCCTCCAACGAACATTACATTTGTATACAGGACTATGTTTACATATTTATTTCATCTTTAGGATTTTGTGAAAAAAATACAAAACTCGAAACGGATAAACACGGTCCATATCACATTTTTTTTTATCATCCAAAATATAATATTTATAGTTTGAAGCGTTTAAATCGAAAGACAAACCACAGAATACCAGTAAATAACAATGCAACAAAACTTCCATTTTATGTATATAAATAACCATTCCACTAGGTATTTGACTCTGACGAAGTGGTCTAATTTCTTAATCACAAAATTTCATATATTTATCCTAAATATTAAAAATATCCACGCCGAAACATTCTAATTCTGCAATCACATCTTGATACATGCTTAAATCGCAA
This sequence comes from Odontocerum albicorne, assembly GCA_949825065.1. Taxonomy (NCBI): domain Eukaryota; kingdom Metazoa; phylum Arthropoda; class Insecta; order Trichoptera; family Odontoceridae; genus Odontocerum; species Odontocerum albicorne. Next base: position 31,807,628 of record OX463845.1, on the reverse strand, counting down.
TATTTATAGATAATTCGCTCATACATAATTCCAATCGTATCGTAACTTCAACAACCACATCAAAATCATATCCAACAACTCCTCATCATACTCTTTGCATCAGTCATACCTCCATATATGGAGACCTCCAATAGTTACTGACTCCTCACTCAACCCCTGACAAAGAGCTACTTTGGAATACATTTTTTTAAATCTGAAGGCGCTTAAATTGCAGAGAAAATAAATTAAATGATAACAATGAACTGATATATTACGACTAAAGAAAATGTTCATATTCTATAACCTTAAAAGGACATACTCGTACACTCGTATTACTCCTATATACGAACTAAGTATCCAACACACATATTACCTTTTATGATATTTTATTTATTTAGGCCAACATAAGATTGATTTGTATGTAATAGATTGTATGGAATTATATTTGATTTATTTTACGGAATTAAAGCACAGTTAACACATTTTACTATTTTGATATTTTCACAATAACTTGGATATTATTGTTGTCTTCAGGGTAAGATTATTTTTACATATATACGTTCAATTTTAATTGCATATAACACTATTTGATCCTTCAAAAGTGGTGCATATTAATGACAAGCATAAATACTCAATAAAATCGTCTATTTTATAACACTCTTTGTAATCGAACACAATAAATAATTCTAATGTAACTTATGACCTGAAAGAGATGAGTGTTTAATATGATATTCTAAGGAAAAATGAAAAGCAAGGAGTAAATGCTTCGCTCCTAAGGTTACCACTGGTAGGCAATTTAATAAATATTGATTGCAATTTGTATTGCATCACTTTAACTCATTTTTATTGTCGTTATGAAACAAAATATTCATGATATAACATATACACACATACCATCACGCCATGTTATTGTCGTGGTAGATAAATAAGGCAGAGCGCCAGACGTCATATCTTGAAGCACACCCTTCGCCTCTTCTACACGCAAATACATACATTCTCGTAGCACTCCTACTATTTTTCTGTCTTTCTACATATACTTCTTTCAAAATATCATTCACTTGATCCAACCAAACTTTTTCTATTACGACTTCTACTCACATATACAATACCATATATTCGTACATTTGATTTTAAGTCTTATTTTATTCATTCGTTTAACATAAAAAACCCAGAGTGCTCTTCTTCATCTTACTCAACACATTCGCAGTTCACATTCATCCCTTATCATTTAATACCGTAGCAATACAGTCAAAATTAGACTAAAATTTGCTGAAGATACTAATAATGAGTCATATTATCGGAACATGCGCATACGCACTACCGCCCCCTCCCTTAACCCCTTCATTCAGCGAATTTATTAACCTCCTCGTGTTATAAGCAGTCTGCTTTACATCTCTTGAAATTCTCCAGTAAGTATATACATTATAAACCCACCATTCACTCTATCTATCTGTTACCAATATTATTTTAATATCACACATCGCACAGACATTTGATGTGAAAATATTCCAAGGTGCAGGATTTCCTCAATTTGGTCTGTTTTGTTTTGCACTTTTATTTCACATACACGCTCTTATTAACTCTCTCTCTCAATTATTCTAACTAAAGACTTTCCATTCATACTTAATCCATTTGATTCACACCTTTCATACGCTTTCTTAACAAGATTATTTCGTGGTATACATTGAGTGCTTAATATAGAGTCACCATAATTAGAATATCACGATGGGTATAAGTCACTTTTACTAGCAGAAAAAACAGTTTCAAATGGCAAAGGTGCTTATTTAAAGATTTTTAAAATATATAGTATGTCGCAATATTTTTGTGTGAGAAATAACTTGTATCATTAGTATTTGAAATTCAGTGAATTTTTCAATTATAACAGCTTTTTGCTTTGTCATACAAATTTTGCTAGTGTAACTAAAGACTTGATAAAAAGTTATTTATTTATTGACTTATTAATTTTTAACGACGTTGACAAAAATAAATATTCAGCACAATTATATAAAAAAACCAAAGGAAAAAGAAAACACGATTGTATAGATTAGGAAAATAAAAATATTTTTATCTCTTTACAATAACCCTCAGTTCATGGCACACTAAAAGTTTGAAAAACTATCGATTTGAACTCTTTTGACAATATTCTCATCGAAAAATTAGATAACAGGGGAATACTCACAATTAAACAAAAAACGCTTGATTAAAACGTCTATTAATGGAGTGACGGTATATATTAGTCTATGTTGATATTCACTTTAAATTATGAATAATTAATTCATGAGAGATTTACAAAAATATCAGATATGAGAACTTAGAAAAACGTGGCCCAACAAATGGATATAATTCTTAACGACGAGTGAAAAGCCTTTATAACAGGAGCGTTTGCAGGATGAGGTGTATAGACGTTGCAGAAGGAAAAGACGTGTGCCAAGATATAATAAAGTGGTGATCTGTTTTCTTCGCCTATCCGAATAGGGACATGGCGCGATGGTGATGATGATGATAATGGAGTAGTTGTGCAGGGTTTTGCAAACACACATCTATGTATATACAATAATATATAATACGAGTAGATAGCAGCGAGGCAAATCACGTGTGGGTTGGAATTATGTGAATTCGTACTCTTTATATCATATTTCTTATATAATATATCATGTTACTCCATAATATTTCTATTTTTATATGTTTATTAGCTGTAGTACCTGACGTTTCCCGGTATTTTGAAATGGGATGCTGGGCTGTGGACCAACTTGGGGGAAATGTTTTGGTTTGTTCCTATGATATGATATCGAGTATGATTTCACACTGCATGACATTTTCTTTCTGCATGGCTGTGGAATCATAAAAGGCGGCTGTGTGTGTATTCGTTTTTTAAGTGTAAGCTGTTGAACTTCAGCAAGCAAACACTATTGACAAATCAAACTCAAAGTTCCGTTAGCAAGGATGTGAACTTCCATGACGTTTAGCAGGTTTTAACCTGATTCAGTTAGGCAGAGTTTTGTGTAGCGCTATTTTTCGTATTATAAGAATTGTTGATAAGCTACAGAAAAACATAAATTCAGGTGCATAATAGTTTAATACTCGTAGTAAATCCAGTTCGGAAATAAATTCTGACAGGAATCGAACCTATGTTCCTAATAGGACGAAAATAGTGTAAATTTTTAGTTAGCTCTTAGTTGGAGAATATCTAAAACAAAAAACCCTTAGACCTCTTCCTAGATTAAAAAATCAACCCCGAAAAGTTGGTTAATAAGAGTTTCAACAGTGTCGGATTCAAGACAAATATTTCTATACGCACAGTTTTTGTCACCCGCAGACCCGACTGAAACCCTGTTTGAATCGATCTTTAAATTTGACATATAACCCTGCCAACTTTATAATAATAATAATGACGATTCATATAGCGCCGTCAAGCATAGGCGAGAGCAGGTTCTCCTCTAACATCGAACCTACTATTATAAACATATTAAAAATGATATACGGATATACAGTATACGGATAGAATAGTGATAAGGTACTTCCTCACATTTATGTATGGTGATAAGGTACTTCCCCACATTTATGTATGTTTAAGAATAACATATTTGGTAAGAAACCTTAGCAAGGGAAGAAAACCTACAAAGAACCCTTTGTATTTGTTATGAGTGTAGTATTCATATAAAATCATAAATTTTGATAAGACCTCCCAAAAAGGGTTGTCTTCAAATGCTTCCTAAAGCTGCACACACCACCTATATTTCTAACACTTAAATGTAGACAATTCTACGCCACAGGACCAGCAACAGCAAAATTCCTATCATACTCGTAATACTCGGCCCTGTTGGATCACTTCGGAATAATCTATTTATTTGACGAAGACGAAAACGACATTAAATTTACTTGTAATAATATTCCAATGATGTTGGAATTCAGAGCTATATTTCATTACGCACAGTTTTTGTCACAATCGGCTGCCTCTTGACACCTTCCGACCTTATATTCGAACCTTTCTTTAAATTTGATTAATAACCCTGACAAGTTCAGTCGTGTTGGAATTAGCAACTTTATTGTCTTATCATAGTTTTAGTCATATTTTGCTGCCATTTGACAACTACTCACCCCAAACTCGACTTATTTTTTTCTTTAACAATCCTGCCAAGCTAAATTGTGTATCAGTTGTTATATTTTTTTAAACAACGTATTTTTTTAAATCTCGCCACTTCTTGCCCCTGACATAACCCAAATTTAATTCAAACCGTTCTTCAAATTTGGCAACCCTATCAAGTTTGGCCGAGGTTACTTACTACTCCAGTGGGTTCAAATCAAAAGCAATATTTTATTACGCAAAACATTGCCGCCCCCTGCCATCTCTGTGCCGTAACCAGGCTAAAACTCCACTGAAACTATTGTATTTTCTGAACGTGACTGACATTCTTGCCAAGTTTGGGCTTGATAACTCCAACACTGTCTGAATGTATTGTATATTGGACAAACAAACTAGCAATCAAAACTTTACATTTATATAAAGGTCTGTGGCCAGCTCTATAAATAAAATGACAATGTTGTTATTGTATTTTCGTAACATTGTTGGGAAGGCTATAACATTTTAAGCTACTTAGGGTCTGATATCATTATACTATTGTACAATTTTGATGTTAGCAATTTCTCATTTATTGTAGTTTTAAATACCATTATCGGATCAGGCATACATACATACCATCACACCGTTTCCCTGTTGGGATAGACATAAGATAGAGCGCCAGACGCTCCTATTTCGATACAAATATTTCGTCTCTTCCATATCTATACACCTTCTTATAACATACAGCTCATCCTAGTTGGTAGTAAAATACTGCTGCGGACTATACTTTTAACGAATTTCGATATTGTCTAGTTCGAGTATATGTTACATTGAGTATACCATATATGTTATGTTGAGTATACTATATATGTTATGTTGAGTACATAATATGTTATATTCAATGAATAAATCTATAAAACGTACGAAAAAATATAAAAGTAAGATTGATGTCGTGGATAATCGTACAATAACGAAAACGGAGAGTCAATGTGTGAAAGAAGAAGGAATGGAGACATTTTCTATTACTATCATTTTAAAATAATAGATATGACCGAAGTCATAGGTATCCGTATACTCTCGATTATTAGGCGGAAAAAATACCATCATATCCATACAAACATCCTTTATCTCATCCACACGCATACATATCGTCATGCACGCTGTTCAGTTATTCATACATCTTACATTTGCCGCAACCAAAATTTCACCAACTATATCCTTCCATTCTTTCTTGACCTACCTCTTCCAGGCACGTCATTCATTCTAGATATATACTCGCACATAAAGGTATATTTGTTTTGTAACCCTTTCAGAACTGATTCTCTTGATATGTCCATAGCATCTCAATATAGGATTCTCTTGATATGTCCATAGAATATCAAGATAGGATTCTTATTTCAATATATAATATAACTTGAACGATTTCACTTATTATATTTTGATCAAATGTGAGTGAATTTTATGTTTACTAAATTTTATGTATGACTCAAGTGAAATGTAAACTTTACGATAAACACAATTATATATATGTAAGTATATTTTTCTTAAAGCTTTTTCACATAAATAATATAACAGAATATATTAAATTATAGTTTGAATTATCATACAAATAAGCAGAACATAATGTATACAAAACTATTGTCCAGTAAAACCGACATGTCAAAGGTTTGATTGATGAAATACAGCTAGTATTTTACGATTATCGTTATATATTATCAGACACACACAGCGACCTTCAATGGCATTTCAATAAGATATCGATCTGAAAGAAATCAGTTTGTAAATCCCCGATTTACGGTATAAGTACAAGGTGTACTAAACCCTCGAATCCTCTTACCTTTTATTTTTGTAATAAGTACAGCTTATGTTTCTCTCAAGGATTAGAAAGCATGAGTGACTACTTTTAAATCTGTGAATGGGAAGAAGAGCATGATTGAGACGATAAGCATATAAGTGGTTCAAGAGAAAAAGAACCTATCTTCTTCTGTTTGCAATATAGGGAGACAAGAAGGCTTCTATACGAGTATAAGATACCAAGAAAGGTTGGATCCTTTTTATACTTAAGTCTAATATGAGTTTGGTATAAATATATCCCGCTTAGGTTCAAAAGTTTTCGGCTTGAACAAGTTAGAATGTGTATAGATATATGAATGGTTGAAGTAAAATAGGCACTAAGTACAAAAAAAAAAACAAAAAAACTAAGTATGCAGTTTCGTTCTTTATGTCACATAGAATGAAACTGTATACTTAGTTTAAAATTTAAAAAAAATACCATGCCGGTCAGGCGATGTTACAGTTTAAATTTGTTACCTCTATCCTCAGTAGTATGTCAACTAGAGCCGATAGAAGACGTGTTGTTTCGTTATATTCTGAAATGTTAACAATTGAAAATCGTGAAAAGTCGTCATTTAATTTCTGTCGGAATTTTCCCTTCTTTTGAAAGAAACTTGATACCCACGCTCCAAAATAAAATTTTAACATTTCAGAACTTAACGAAACAACACTTCTTCTATCAGATCCTAGTTCTAGAAACCAAAAGATGGTTTCTGTCTTGTCAGTGAGAAATTATTTTATGAATATGACGATGGTTATTGGAAATGCTCGGTTTAAATATATTATATTTAAAATGGTTTTCATGACGCAGGTCTATACATTCGCAGATAAATATCTAGAGAGTTGATAATCGTGTATTAAAAAATAGAAAATAAAATACATTAAGATACACAAAATATAAAGTAAAGTTTTATTTTAAGTTTTCTATTTATATTGATTTCACTCGTAATACTATTTTTTGGAAAGTCTTGTATTACTTTCAATTTTGAGGCATACATTATACGACTCGTATAGATATACTCATGTGATTTATATAATTCGATTCATAAGCGGGAGTTATTTCATACGACACTCAGAACTTGAATTTTAATTTTTATATAAAAGTGTTGTGAATGCATTTGTAGTATTTCGTTTGGATTTCTGCAACTTTTTATATGCAGGGTTGCCAAAAGTCCATATGAATCGTATGCAGAAGATTTCAAACTCTGATATCTGGTTAATATTCGGTGCTGGAAAATACTGTCGCATTGCGCAGCACCTAAAGAAGCTACATTGGTTAAAAGGTCCTGAAAGAGTTGAGTAAAATATATGCTGGTTGGTGTTCAAGGCATTGACTGGTTGCGCTCCGAAATTGAGGAGCTTTGTTCAAGGATAGTATCAACAGTGTCATCGAGTGCTTCGATCTGCATCTACCACTGCAATGGATTGGATTAAGGAGCCTTCTCTGGCGTTCTACAAACGAGTTTTTTTTTTCTGTGATAGGTCCAGTACTCAACCGTGAAGTCGGCGAAGTAAGGGGTTAGCGACTTATTTATAGAGGGGATTTTTTGCAAACGCTTTTGGGGTAGATACGGTTACACCTAACAACGCTTTATACAAGTTGTCTGAAAATAATAAATATCTCGTGATGTGTTCAGTGTAAGATTTAATCGTTTTTCGAGATGCACAATGTTCTATACAATTGAATTAGTTACACAGATCATGTGGCATCGAGACGTGAGTTTTTTTTATCTTCAGACTTTATGGGGAGGTGAGATATCTGAGTTGCTTGAGGGCGAACGTTTCTCGTAAGGGAAAATTTTCTCCTGATCTGGGAGCTGTCTCCCAGAATTTATAGCTTGTCTTCCATATAACCAGAATATTAAAAATACAGTGTTGCCTTTGATGATAAGAAATATATTAAGGGAAAATAATATTAGACAAGTTGGGTTGAATTTATTATTTTTGTTAATTATTGAAAAGCGACAATGCCCATCTGCCTACACTGGACTTTTGTTATTGAAAAGCGACAATGCCCATCTGCCTACACTGGACTTTTATTATTGAAAAGCGACAATGCCCATCTGCCTACACTGGACTTTTGTTATTGAAAAGCGACAATGCCCATCTGCCTACACTGGACTTTTATTATTGAAAAGCGACAATGCCCATCTGCCTACACTGGACTTTTGCTATTGAAAAGCGACAATGCCCATCTGCCTACACTGGACTTTTGTTATTGAAAAGCGACAATGCCCATCTGCCTTCACTGGACTTTTGTTAGTTGTACATGGTTTATGTAAAATAAGAATATTTATGTTGTATATGTAAAGATATGAATGTTTTATTTAAGTATTATAGTACGTAGGAAAAATCTATATAATTTGTGATGAAAGAATGAGACCAGTTCATGCCAGGCCTTGTATCATGAAATGGTTCTCAATATCATCAAGTGGTGGGTTTGCTTTGTATTTGTATTCTATGGTTCACTTTTTGGTTCACCTTTCTATCAAAACGATATAAATTATAAATGCTGTATTGCTGAAAATCAATAAATACATTTTTAAAAATAAGAAGTGCCAAGTAGGACTTTGTCAACATAGGGAAATAAATGCTTAATTTTTTTTTCACTAAATTCCAACATTCACATTGTGACACCGTCTTCAAAAAATGAAATATGTTTTTTTCTTTAAACTAAGTGTTTAACATTGTAATTTGTTTTATCAAACACTGTACCACTTGAAGTGTATGTATAAGTGGCATTTAACCACTTGAAGTGTATGTATAAGTGGCATTTAACCACTTGAAGTGTATGTATAAGTGGTAAAATACAAAAATTAAATAAAAAATATGTTACTTTTTTATAGTTTTTGAATGATTTCTATCTGTTTTGTAGTTTTAAGGGACACATCATCTACTGGTAAATTTACACATGCTTTTGCTTGGTCGTGTTGAGTAACAATAAAGTACGCTATGTAAAATATGAATGTATACAAAACACGCTTAGGTTGTAAACAAATAAAAACGGGAACATTATTTCTCAGGATAACAAAATATGATAAAAGGCTTCTTAAAAATTTCGCGTGACAATGGTGAAATATAACCGCAAGAAAATATGTACGTTATAAATAGTCGTAAAACTTTATTGAAATAATGATTTATGTAAACGAAATACTATTTTTGAGGTATTATTATATTCGACTAGATATATTCGTTGCGGAGTATATATTATTTCTGGCTAAAAATATATTATAAAGCGTCATTCTAATTTTGGAGTATGTAAAACTATTTCTTACTGGAAATATTCTTGAAGGAGTAAATAATATTATTGGCAATTATATATATACGAGTATATATATATTCGTTTTGAAGTATGTGAAAATATTTCTGGATAGAAAAAGAAAGTGGAGTTTGCAATTATATTTTTGAGAGGAAATATTTTTTAAGGAGTATACAGTATTATTTCTGACTTTCTTTTTCTTTTGCATGGTACCGTTCAAGACATCGGAATTGGTGATTCGGATACATTGACGATAATATTGTTTTTGGCCACAGTAATCGAGCCTTCGGGTATAAAACCACTGGAGAAGGCACGGAGTTCGTAGTTCGCCATAGCACGCGCTGGTAACACTATCTCACGTAAGAGACAATAGCACTCGCACATGTTCTGGGCGTGGGCGAATATTGTTACTTGGCGAACTCTTTCAGCAGACTGAAATCCTTTTTTGCGTACCATCGGGAATCTCTGTCACTCTGTCCTCCCTACCTACCCCGACATGGAACCCATGTTGTGGAAAAAGGATCAACTTATAAATAATACATACTACATATTATGTTATTTATAGTTAAGGCATTAACACTGTGGAGGTTTAAAGACATTGTAATTTGTTTAAGTTAAACACTGTTTATTCCACTTTATATAATGGTATAACCCTACAGGTTTCAAGATTTTCGCCTCATCATCAGGGGAACACAAACAAGACGTTATACAAAGTGGAAAAAACAGTATTGGACTAAACTAAACATATTACATACATACATACAGACCATCACGCCGTTTTCTTGTCGGAGTAGGCCAAAGAGATAGCGCGTGACTTTCCTATCGCAACATACGTTTTTCGCCTTCTATACTTTCTCATACAACTCCTATGATTTCTTTGATTTTTTCATTTGCTTCTTATATTGTACATATTCATGTTCTTATTATCCAAATTCATGTTCTTATTATCCATATTCATGTTCTTATCATCACCTTATGTTCTTATTATCACAAATGATGACACACAAATGTTTTTACTATCCAATATTTTTTATTTGAAAAATATGCAGTTCTCTTTGCTAATATTTTACACCCCTGCCTACTTCCCTCAATATTCCGTTCGAACGATTTTTACGTACTTGACTGTTAAAATGTTTATTTTGGTCTTACCCTTTTCTATTAAATGATTTGTGAGCCGTCCCCAAATGGTACCTTAATTACTCAATGTAGCTTTTGAAATGACATTTAGAAAGAAAAATTACGATCACAAATTATGTTAAATTGTTATCTGTCTGTATTTGCATCGAATAGTAAAATTTAAATGGATTGAGTATCGAAAGTTTATGTTTAATTCATGCGACACCGAAATCGTTTAATACCGTAAAATTTGAATGCCATAAAATACACATTTTTTTAAAAATATATATGTTAATATATTTATTTCATAAAACATTTCTCAACGGCTTAAAACATGATGCAAAAGAGATGCTGTGGAAATATTTTCTAAATACTGAATCATCTGCAATAAGTAAATTGGAGTCTTCAAATATTTTCTTTATTTATTTATTTAACACTTTCATGCAAATACATCTGTCAGAATTGTTGCTTTAAAGCAATTTCTTCCGATCGACCAGCTTTTGTTTCATAATTATATTGGTATCCATAACTGTGGTTTTAATGTCGTGTATGAAAACAATATTGTAGAAAAACTGACAAAAATTAAAATAAAAGATAAACCTCAAGGAAAATATACATTAGGATGAGAATTATATGGAAAGTAAGGACGTGGAATACTTTGAGGCAATGTTTCTTAAGATTTTTCTTAAATATCGACAAGGATGTAGCACACCTGATTGAGCCAGGAAGTTCGAACCAAATTAGTCTATTGGACCCGCCAAAAATCAAACAAGGGGCTTCGGCTTGTTCAACGTGAATACTAATCGCTAGACCGTGGCCGCCGACTTTTTTAAATACGAGTTGACCGATAATTACTATCAATGGTGCTATTACGAGCTGTTGCATCTATTAAGATGTTTGACATTTGTCACTCACGCTGACATGAGGAAGCTTCGAAGTCTGTGTTATCAATTAATGGCAACAAATTCTATTGGACAAAATAATGGGAACAATGAACAAGTGTTTTGACCTTTGTATGGTCCAAGTAGAGTACAAAAGAAACTAAATTTATTTTTAAGACTTGTTTAATGCGGGCACGTGTAAATAATAAAATAAATATAACTAAAGGCAAGAAGTTCACACATCATTTGAGAAGAAGAACATGAAATTACTTAGCCAAGAACTTATAAGACATTAATGTATGGATATGAAAGATCAGAACTATCATCATAACGACGAAAAAGCACCTAGTTAAGTATCTCGCAATATTCATGTATGACGCGAGAGACGTAGAATAGATGCATTTGAAATGTGGTCCTGGAGAAGTATGTTACGAATTCCATGGACAGCAAGGGGAACTAACGCCTCCATTCTCGAAGAACTGAGTATCACCGACAGATTTTCAACAATATGCCTTCGACGGGTCTTCCGATTCTTTGGGCACATTGCTCGTGGCCAATGAGACATTTTGGAGAGGTTTGTGGTTACTGGATGCGTAAAAGGACGACACACAAGAGGAATAATCTCAATACGTTCGACTGACCAAGTGAGAGATGCAACTGAACTACTCTTAACTGCCTTTCGAGTTGCGGAGTGCAGGGACAGGAGTCGTCAGAAGTTATCATGGAAGTGAGAGACGCAACTGGACTACCATTAACAACTGTCATTCGAGCCGCGGAGTGCAGGGATGGACGGAGAATAGTCGTCGGAGGCTATCATGGAAGTCACGTTGCTCAGTCATGAGCTACACGACAGGATGTAATGTCTGAGAGAAAGTGGTGATTTTTGTAATGTCTTGGTGAAACTTACATGGGTTTTACCTGATTTTTTTTTCAATACGCTTAAATATTAATATACGTTTACTTTAGAAACGGTAATTACTGGGCAATTGTTTTTTTCTTCTTAAGTTTTGGTATTATTTTTTACTGCAGTAATATTTTTGATCTCTCTGTAAAAGTGGGTTCGAATCCCGAGTATTTTTGAATATTTATAGTATTTTAGAATGAATTTACTACGCAGACTGGTGTGGTAAAATTAAATATCTAGCTCTATTTCATAACGTTCTATTATGGTTAAGTCCTTAGAAAAAGGAGACAAACAATAATACACGATGCTGTGTTGATACACTTTATAAATACTGCCTCAAAATCTTTTAGAATGCTTCTTTTTCACTATTTCCTAGAACTTGGGTGCGTTTCTTATCAAGCAAGTCTCTTTTAGGATTCCCAACTGTCCTTTCATCTCATAAGTTGTCTTCCTGGAGGTCGGCTTAAAATTGGGTTTCTTGGCATAACAATGTGAGGCATATCCTTTCTAAACGTGCACGTTATCGTCAACCCTATCAGTCGCTTTCCTGCACCTCGTCAATTTCTCGGAGGCGGGTATTTTTTATGAAATATCTTCCGAGTCCGTTTTATAAAATATGAGAGTATATATTATACATCTTTTATTATATTTTTGTTGTATTCAGTACAAACTGGCGGATTTACCGTCATGTGGTAATCTCTTTTAACCAACATAAGATGTTTGATTGCATTGTACGTTGTATACATACACTACAAGCTAGTGGGCATATTACCGTGTGACAATCTCTTCCAACCAACCAGAAAGATGTTAAAGTTCTTAAGTGAAATCCAGATTAATAAAATTGACTAATAACAGGAACCCGTAACCCCTGTGTTGGAAGTCTTTCCAACTAGTAAACGGAGGTCGGCGATATCATGATATATCTCACATTTGCGACAAACCTATTTGTTTTGATTTCAAGAAAGGTCGTCGCATCTTGTTATGTTACATATTTTTATAATTTAAACATTATAACAAGGTAACTCGTAAGTCGCGCTTTAGTTTTAAGCATTCATAATCTTATTGATTTTTTTTATTTTGTCTGATAATTGAAAGGCACCCTTATGTTTAATGGTGGAAAATTCGACAAAAAAAAAGAAACGAATGAAAGTGGTTCAAGTTTATTCCCAAATCTAGTCAATTATTCTAATACAACGCACATGTCGACTTCACTTTACTGATGGAGGGCGTCCAGCAGGATCGTCGATTAGGATATTAATTGCACATTTTCGTCAGCAGGGATCAGTAGTTGACTGGTCTCGAGCCAGAAAACTGCATATTATCCGCACTAATGATAATATTCAAAGGGTACAAGGGAGTGTTGTTGAGCATCAACCAACTTCAACCAGAGTTCAGCTAGGAATGGGTCAAACGACACTGCAAATAGTTATAAGAAACGATTTGCATATCTTCAATGATAATGACAAAATAACGATTTATATAGCACTATATCAAGGGCGATCTGACTCAGCGTTCGAACCCACTATTATTGACAGATTAAAAATACTACAAAATGTTATAAATATACAATACATAAGTAAAGTGTTAGGATCGCCGTTAATGAGCCTCGTAGTCGAGGATCCCCTCGCCATTTCAACGTAATTCACTTAGAATTGCAGTAAAAAGACAAGGTTTGCATAGGTTAGAGCAAACCGCAGAACACTTATCAAGGGAAGACGAACTACAAACAAATTTAAGGTGGAGTGTAGTGTATCTCAAACACTTTGACGCAACCATTCACACCACATGACCAGCAAAAGTCCTGTCACAAAACACCACCCTATTGGATCAATTCGGAACAATCAACTTATTCAATGAAGACAAATTCTACTCCTCTCCGAAGGAACATCCATTAGACACAGATTCGATAAATATAATGCAGACATCCTATTAAAGGACTAATATAATAAAAATATACACAGTTTGAAATCAATTCGTTTGCGACATTTGATCCAACGTAGACTTTTTAGAAGCGGACTTAGGTATATAATATGACTACCATATACTCGTATATGTCTGGCAGCTGCATGGAAAATGGACTGAAGTCTAGAAATGTGCAAATCAGGCAGACCAAAATAAATAGAATTACAACAATCCAACAAATTAATTGATAAGATTTTTAATTTCTTTTGTTGGAAAACATCGACGAACAAGCTTTAACTCTCGAAGCTTATACTCGTAGAATCACGAAGAAACCGTATAATCTATTTATATATCGAAAGTGAATTTGATAACACCCATGGATGATAACGCATCCCCACCAATAAGACGCAGTGAAGGCACCCAGAGACATAAAATTCATTTGGTGCAAGAACTGAAGTCACAAGGTAGACATTAACATCACATTGAATAGGAGCATTGGATCATGACTCACAAGCGCGGGTCACTCTATGATTATCCTTTCTACGTCTCAATTTGTTCGAAAATAAACAAAATCAGTTTGATAACGTGCTTATCCTCCTCGCCTTGCTCTCTTGACCGTAGCGTAAACGGCATGGCTCTAAATATAGCAAACACAATTAGTTGCATAATCTTTGTTTACATGTCGGACTGTAAGTGTTTTATTGATCTCTTTCTCGCATGACGTAGCCGATCGAGTGCGAAAGAATATTAAACAAAGCGCATCTGCAGGAGGAAACTATTCAACACATTGAGTTAATTCAGTTATTGATAATAATTTAAACACTGTCGACAGCCATGACCACGTCGTATTGCGTCTTAGTTGTATCCAATGCAATCTGGCGGGATTGTTGTCATACGAGTACCAGCGATTTCTTTTAACTAACCGTCACATCTTTCTACCACTTGGCCATGTAGCAGATTAATTAAAAAAAAACATAAAACAGTGTCCAATGATATGTGTATGGTCAATAGTCGATTTAGCATAAAACCATTACGCCATATTCTTGTCGGGATTGGCGGAGAGGGCAGAGCGCCAGACATTAATATCTCGACTCAGATGCTTCGTCTCTTCTACATCCATCAACTTCTCTTATAAATCCTATGATTTTCTGACTTTTTACGTTTCTTTCTTTCAAAATATCATTCTTATAATCCAACTATACTTTCTAGTCTTCCTTTTTCAAGCCTTCCATTCACATTTGCACTGTTCATTTACTTTTTAGTCATTCATTCATTGTACACGCCCAAACCATTTCAGGGGTGCTCTCTTCACTTTACTCAACACATCAGTCTTAAGTTCACATTCATCCCAAATCACTTCATTCCGTATTCTGTCATAAATTGTCACCACATATACCATACATGTCTTCTACTCTTAAGTGTGCGCATTTCTATAGTGTTTATTGATCTCTTTTCAGTCTTGTTCCACGTCCACGTTTCACACTCATACATCCCAGATGGTCACCGTTAGGTAAATCTTTGTACATGTTTACAATTGTATGGTTTACTTGTACAAAGGGGTGTACTAAAAAACACCTGGCGTCTTCGTAGCCGGGCTCGGCCTCCTATTGGCTGGGTGTATCTCGATTGTGAGGATGTTATGGAATGAGTTCAAACTTTTCGATATTTATCTCTCTCAAATATATTTGTCTACTCCATTGCCTTAAAATATAAGGATACATTTACAAGTGATATTGTTATCTATGAACAGTTTATTTAAAAAAAAAATTTAAGTTACAAATGAAATATTACAAATTAATAAATTTGATACATTATATGGTACATATTCATAAATTGATCAAAAAACGCTGGGTGAAATCAATTAACCTGAAATGTACATTTATCTAGAAGATTTATTTCAGGATTTTATTGACATTTTAGTGATGTCGGCGGCCGTAATCTAACGGTTAGCATTCACGTCAAGCAAACGATCACCCTAGGTTCGATTCCTGGCGGATTCACTTCCGGACTAGTTTTACTCATAGACCATTTTACATTTGAATTTATGTTTTTCGTTAGCTTATATGCCGCTTGTCATAAATTCTTCGAGTGCTAACGAAAGGCTGCAGCAGATTAAACCTGCCGATCATCTTGGAAGTGTTATCTTATCCATCGGAACTTTGGGTTTGATCTGTTAAGAATGTGTGATTGCTGAAGTGCAACAACATGCACACAATAAACCAATACATGCACAAGCGTCTTCCATTCCCAGGATGGCTGATAATCGTACTCGATCACGAGGTCACAATTCTATCGATATATCGATCGATGTCAAATATACAAAATTTTAAACATTTTTCAGATTTGCCAAATTTCATATAAAAACGTCTAATTGGACGTATATGAGTTTATGTTAAAAGAGCACAACGCACATTTTACCCGTTCTGAGATAATTGAAAAAACATCAAGTTTCTTTGTATGAGCTAGTAAGGAACAATTTTTTTTCAAGACAGAATCTTTCCATTAAAAACTCATTACTGGCTTGATAATTTTACATATATGGAATTGAGTTTTTTGTTGGATGTGTACTTTTTTGCGTATACAGTCCAATCAGCGGTTTTTCGACGGTCCATGATAACTAAGAAACGTCCATAATAAAAAGAACGTGTATTTTTAATGCTATTTTGTAAACCGGTTTCCCCTAGAGAGCTTCAAGAATGTATGTAAAGATGTTACAAAACGCGCCATGACACAATATACTATAGTAGATTTGGATGGAAAAGATCTCCAAATAAAGCTGACCGGGAATTGCAGGGAATCGATCCGGGGAGTTCGGTTGCTAAGCATTCATGTTAATTACGGATTGAATAATCATTATTCATACATACATTTAATATAACTACTAAAAAATATTATAAAATGACAATTTATATAGCACCGTTAAGAAAACAGACTCTCTTCAAGACTTCACTACCATACGTTTTTCAAAAATATTTATGGTAAGAAAACCACAAAAAAACTTAACAAACGAAGACAAATTACTAAGAAATCTTAGTACAATAGATCATCCGATATGTGATAGTAACACATTCGGATTTAAATGGAGGGCAGTTCATGTGTATAGTGATCATGTTCGTATATACGAATATATTAAAAAAATTATGAAGCCTCCCAGAAAGGTCTTATCAAAAGTCTTCAACTGCTTCCTGTAATTGCACATGCCACCCATATATCGAACACTTTCAGGCATACCATTCTACGCCATGGGACCAGCAACCGCAAACGCCCTGTTACAATACCCCGTCCTATTAGATCGATACGGAACAATCAATTCTCTGTCGACATGTACCACAAGTGTATAAAAGTTAAACAACTCGTTAAGATGATTTATTTATATAATGTAAACACTCCTTAAGTTTGCCTAAGATCAAATACGTTCACGATGAGTATATTGGGAAAATTTATAATTTGTTAGATATAAAACAAGTACAAGAAATAATTTGTTATCTCATTCATTGTACTGTTGGCACAATATGAATCATGGTTGTGCAATGTAAAATGACTAAAACTCGAAAGAACTTAAATTTATCATTTATTAGATATAAAACAAGTACAAGACATAATACGTTATGTCATTCATTGTACTGTTGGCGCAATATGAATCATGGTTGTGCAATGTAAAATTACTAAAACTCGAAAGAACGTATATTTATCATTTATTAGATATAAACAAGTAACATACAAGAAATAATTTGTTATCTCATTCATTGTATTGTTGCCGCAATATGGATCATAGTTGTGCAATGCAAAATGACTAAAACTCGAATGAACGTAAATTTATCATTTATTAGATATCAAACAAGTACAATAAATAATGTGTTATTTCATTTATTGTATTGTTGGCGCAATATGGATCATGGTTGTGCAATGCAAAATGACTAAAACTCGAAAGAACGTAAATTTCCTTGTATTAATTGTCTTTTTTAAATAAAATATTTTTCACTCGTATATGATCGAAGTCATACGTTCCCTTATATCCTCGAAAACTACGCAAAAAAAATACAAACATACATACCATCACGCTATTTCACTGTCAGGATAGGCAGAAAGGATAGAGCTTTCCTATCTCGACACATGTGTGGCAAGATAGACAAGTTTGTCTCTCTGTCTACCCCGACAGGGAAATGGCGTGATGGTATGTATGTATTAGTCAGGATAGGCGTTATGGTATGTATATATATGTATTATATTTTTTTCCTTGATATAACTTCTCTGTCGGGATATGCAGAGATAACAGATCCCCAGACTTTCTTATCTCGTTACACATATTTTGCCTCATATCCATACTCCTCATACACCTTAAACGATTTATCTGACTTTTACATTTTCTTCTTTCAAACTATCAGGCACTTTAACCAACTATACTTTCCTCGATTTTCTTCTACCACGCCTTACACTCACACTTGCAGTATATTTGTTTTGTTAGTCTTTCTTCATTGATCCAAATTATCTCAGAGTGCTTTTTTATCTTACTGAATACATCAGCCACAAGTTCATATTAATCCTTAATTATGTTACTTCATGTCGTATTGTCATACATTGTATCCATTTATTCTAATAGTGCAAGTATTTCTACTGCATTTATTTGGCTTCGTTTAGTATTTTTCCATGTCCACGTTTCGCATCAACACATCAAAATTAGTACTATAATACTGTTGTGGACTATCATCTTGGCAGATTTTGCTACTGTCTGGTTTGAGTATATACGTTTAAGTGTCCCATTGAACCGTTCAATATCCCTCTTAACTCTTCCATCATCTGATAATATACTAACAAATTGCAAAATTACTCAACCCAAACATCGCATTTACTTTTCCTTTAACACTTTTCTATCACCATGACTTTCTATCACAAGTCCAGCGCGTTTTGCACATTAATTAATCATATTTTATATGACACATTTCTTTCTTCAAATGATATCCAAAAATACAATGAAATTAAATTTTCAAAATATTTATAAAATAAAAAATAGTGAAAAAATATCAAATAGCCTTGTATTGTATTCCATTTTCGTTGTGTATTCGTGGTGGGCTTATTACTGTATGAAAATCTCTTCCAACCAATCAGAAGGAAGTTAAAGAGACCTTAAGTTAAAACATTGTTTATTATTGCAGAACAAAATGACGAACTTTATGATCTAGTTGGTAGAATGCTTCTTTTCTACAAAGAAGTTTCAGGATCATTTTGGGATGGTATTAAAAAAAGTCACAAGAAGAAGAAATTGCCACAAGACACTAAACCTGTGCAGCATAAAATAGAAGTGTAATGCAATGAAATAATTGAAAAAAAAAATTTCCTCAAGAATGTTTTTTAAGTTCATGTAAGGCGAAATCAGAAAAAGAGGCGCCCTTGGATTGACTTAGGTCACTGAACAGCGCTCTTTATTTAAAAAAAATTGAGTGAGTACTTTCAACTTTTTTTTTCACAAACATTTGTCGTGGGTTAAATAAGATGAATTCAAAGTTAAAAAAATTGTGGCAAATTATTAATCGAATGACAAAATTCGTGATGTGGCTGAAAATTTGCAATAGGTACCGAAATATCTTAAATATTTAAATATCTCTTAAGTAATTTATTTAAGAAAATTGCAAATTGTTAAATATTATGGTTATACAAAAAATAAGACCTTACGTTGAAATGTTATCTTTTTCATGGGAAAATATAAAAAAAAGAAAACTTTGAATGGAAAGCAAAAATTTTCTTCCAGTCACTGTGGTAATTGACATTTTTCACATCTAATATTACATGCATTCTTTTATACACGTAATGCTGACTGCATATTTGATATTCGCAAAAAAATATACGGTATTGTTTCGTAATTTTCATTAGTTAACAGTTTATTCAAATTTCAAATACTTTTCCGTGAAAAAATGCATTATTTGAGGATATTATTGTCATAAAATCGTGTACGTGCAATATTAAAAATCACGAGGATTGTTTCGAAGATTGAAAGCACGTAATGAAAACAAACGAGATGCCTAAATGCAATTGTTTTCAACTAATACTATACATACATTTTGACTGGCCCGACCTTCCGTACATAGCGCTGTATTATATGGCGCCTAGCATATCTGAAAAAACCGTATATACCTACACATACACGATACAGAGAAGTGTGGCTGTGTCAGCGCATGCGCGGGTTGCGGCCACGAGGTTCATAAGAGCTCCGCGCGCCCCGCGGCGCCTCAGTCGACGTGTGAATCTGTGTTCGTTAAGACGTTCTTTTTGCTTTACGCCGCCGATAGAAAGGCCGATTGCATTTCTATCAAAAAAACCTGTTGTGCGATTCAAATCCAAAGAGACATTCAGTCGGATCAGTGACCGGCTAGGAATTTCTCGTACAAACATTAAAAACTGTGAAAAAAAACTTATTCAAAGAAAAGTTACGAAACATCGGTTAAAACGGTGTTGTATACAAAGGGAATCTTGTAACGTATTCGTGAGTGTTGAGTTTTCAAGAAGGGAGAACGTCCTTGTAACATTGTTGAACTAAACAAAAAATACAAATCAATGGAAGCGCATTTTGTGACTTGCAAGGGTGTACCGTTGCGCTCCAAGGGAGAAAAGGGCCTTCCCGCACCCCCGTTGACAGCGCTTCAACCTGCTCAGGTGAAGGCGCCCCGCAGCCTGCTGTCCCGTTTCGGCAGCCAAGCCCAGGCCTTTTTCAGTCCCAAGAAGTCCCGCTTCGGTAGCACCGTCGCCATCCACAAGCTGCGCGAGACCAAGTGGTTCCGACATGACGAGCAGTGCATCCTCGTGGCAGTACTCGAGTCCGGCTTCATCGTCGAGATCAAGGCGGACCCGGAGTTGGAACCCATCGAAGGAGGAGTGGCGCCTGACTACCACTGCTACGGAGTCGCCTTGTGGAAGAAGGGCAAAGGTACGTGCTCGGCCGCTTCGTACAAACTGTATGAAGATTAATGTTAAGGGCGGAGAAAGGTAAGAGAAACAGCGGAGTCCACTTCGGGAGCTGTACCGCGGTGAGTAGACAGTCGTTTTCAAAAGTTGTTTTGTGCTGCTTATCGGCGATATTTTAAACTTGGCGGCCAAGGTGTGATTGTCGGTCGACTGAGCTGATCCTCGCAGGGCGTTGCCAGGGCAAAATTGTTCGCGGGGAGAGGAGAGTGTGTCTGTTGAGAAGAGTGACTGTGGGCCGTAAAGTTTAGAAGTTGACGGTAAGTGTAGCGATGAAAAATCGGATTACCTTTTGAATTCGGCGATTTGTAAGGGGGTCAGATTAGAGAACGAGCTGCTGGAGGTTTGTATCGCTATCGCCAGGTATGTAAAGGCTCTTTTATTTCCCCGGCGAGAATATTGTAAGTATGACCTCTAGTTGTAGATTAGAATATCCATTCCTCGAAATGCTTACACTCCCAAACCTTCACTCATCATACAGACGTCGCACCGTCCCAACATCGCACTGCATCGCATCGCACGTCCCTCATTCACCCAACACCTGTCCAACAATAAAACATCAACACTGCACATTCGGGTAAGCTGAAACCGGTCATAATTCATGAATATCACGAAATTGATTTAAAAAAAACCTTTCAAACATTGACTGAATCGAATTACCCTTCTTTTGGTTTTTGAATATAAAAATAATGACCATACAAAAATACACTCATACAATCATAATGCATAGCTTTAATTTGCATACTCAACTGAACCATAAAATCGGTTTTCATAAGATACAAAAACTATTTATTTAATGTATATTAAGCCTATAATATTCGCTCATTTGTCAGTTCAACCTTAACCAGTCATTTAACACGATCATATCAAACATACCGTCATAAAAAATATAACTGACATTCATATCACTATCTAATATCATCAGTTAATAGTCCGAACCTAAAATAATAACCGTAACCCTACATCTCTCCTAATAATCCAAAACCCCTAAAACCTAAAGGACAGAAAGTGGAACAGAAGGTAAAGGAATAATCCATATGTTTGTTTATGCAGAAAAGACCAAAAATGCCGAACAGATAGAGATATATACGCTGAACGAGAAGTCACAAAGGAAAAGGGTTTATAGAACGACGCTGACGTCCTTTTGGAAGAAGGGGACTGTCATACGCATCAACAATGTTGCAGACAAACAAGAACAAGCCAACTCCGAGAAGGATATTCGCTCCAAGGTGAGTTTTAACGAACAACAAAACATCCAATGGCAGTCGACGTCTGCATTTTTTCTATACAACTGCATCTGCAGAATCGGAAGACAGGTGAAAGCAGTCCGTTAGCGAGAACTGATCCATGCTGCGGGAATATAAGCGAGATGCTGAAACCAATATGTTTTAATCAATACACAGTAAACAATGACTATCTCTAAAAGTCCTGAAGATTGGCACTCTGTTTATTTCTTCCCAACAGCATCCCAGTTCCGCCGATCGATAGTTGAAGAAACCCTGTAACCGAATTCCAGATGCAAGTTGCGCAAAGATGTAAACTGTCGAGTGCCGACCGACACACCAAAATTTTTAGTTTTTCGGGTCTCCAACGTAAGTCCGCGGTAGGTAATTCAAGCAATGTTTGCATTTTTAACTTAAACTGGCCACGACATCCATGTTATTTTTTATATTTAGTATTACAATTGCAGGATTTTTTTGACTTTTTTTTGCATATTAATGATAATAATGTATTCGTATTTTTAGAATTTTGATAATATTTATCAACGCAATGTTGCAGCGGCGACACACATTGCGGTTGTGTGTTGGTCTGGAAGTTTCTAGAACGAAACCTCGTGGCCATTGACTCGTCTGCGAAACAGTCGGCGGACATTCGCAGTTTTACTCAACAAAATCCACAGAATATGGGATTAATTTTTCCATATTTTAGAATTCTAAGTGTAAGTTGTACCGGTTTTAAGTAATAATTATTACTAATGTGGAACAAGCACAATAGTTGGGTATCTTATTAAAACTGGTTGTGTTCGTTTTGTTGAATATTTTGTAATGTCATGTTTTTTATGGTTTGCGGGAAATAAATTGTTTCCGCCGCAAAGTCATGTTAGCTATAAATGAAGTTATTTTTTGTATTTTTTATTTTACAGTGAGACCCTAATTGGTAATAAAATAATAATATTATTCAAATAAATGTTCAATACACACTCACACATACATTCACACATAAATAAATAAACAAATGGATAATACAATAAAAAAACAAGAAAATTTCTGCTTCGTAAACAATACTCATAGTTGTCTTTTTCGTGTCAAGGAAATCTAGTACGAGTACTAAAAGGTATCATGTCGTCTTTAAACGAAGCGAATGCCGATTCACTTTTATATTCAAGAAATAATGTATATTACTATACATGTACCAGTCGCGTATACATTTTTTAATGCAAATATTTCTATCGCAAATAATAAAGATACGAATGCAGTTTTATAATAATTAATTAAACACAAGACTAAAACAAACAGCTGCAGACGTTGGATTTGGACAAAAATACAATAATAAATGGGTCAGTCTTAAACATGGCGCTGATCAAATGCCAAATTGAAAGGTAAAATGTCGTTCAGTGCATTCTTTTCAGTTGAGAATGTGTCAAAAAATCTTCGCCATCCAAAATAGTTCCTGTCGTTCAAAGTAGATTTTTTTTTATATATATATAAAAAAACAATACAAGTCGATAAACAGAACGCAAAAATAAATCAAAATGTCCAAGCTAAAAAATTAACGACCGAGCGTATGTTTTAAGTAATAAATAACGATATCATTTTTGTGCTTTCTTTTTTCATCGTTAAACGTTAGGAATTTTGATTAAGAATATAAAACGGTATTCATTTATGGAATGCAAACAAAAGGTTGCGTGAATAAAAACACGCCATAAGAGGGCAGCACATTATTTTTAGTTTGAAAACAAATGTTAATTTCAAGGCTATTTGCCTATTTCAGTAGTGTTAGCGTATTGAGCAAAATTAAAACGTAAATACTCGATTCCGTTTTTAATATAAATAAAATGTAAACTGAAGAAACCGAGACTAGAATGAAAAGCAGACTTTGTAATTAAAAAAAGGGCTTGTACAATTAAAAAAGAAGCGAATCTTTTTTATTTCAATTGATGTTGAATATTTTTTTTACTACTTACTGTACGTACATTATATTTAAGATGGTCCAGCGATTTTCGTTTGTTTTTTCAATATTAAAATTACGTTATATATTTTTTTACAAAGAAACTCTATGCAACTAACATATGTGAATTTATAAGTAAAATAAGGTTTTTGTCATAACCACGAGTTGAAATTATTGCTCAAGCATTCCAAACCTAATAAATAACTGTAATATGGCGACATTGTTTATAATATAATATGCCAAGTCTAAAGGTAAAGTAAACACGAATTATTTGAAATTGTTAACGCGTTTTGGATTTAAAAAAAGCGCTTAATATGTTTGTACGAGTATATCTAATCGTTCATGATAAACATTAATGCAAGTAGTTTTGTAATTGAGTTATTTTGCATATTACTAACGACTCCGGTGATATAATTCATACGTTAGCTGTCAAGGCTTTGATTACGGAGTCAAAGAATTTGCACTGCAAAGGTCGTCCAAGAGAGACGCCATGTGCTCTCGTCGCGTACCTATTATTAGAACATCTCTGCTTTATCATCGGCCAGAACCGGATGAGAAAACAACAGAAAAAACAACTCGCTTTGAAATAGAGGAAAGCGAATCAAGGCCGACATAAACAAAAATACCAGTTTCGGAAGACTGGATAAAAGACGTCAAGTAACGGGTTGTTGGCAAATTGACAAATGCCAAGGACGATAGGAATAAAAGGGTTATGAATATAACAGAGCTTGGATAGCGTTCTCGCCTCAATTTGACGATTTAACATCCTTCATGCTTAGTGATATTTATAACATTTTTATTATGAAAACGAGGGTATTTGGTTGCCCCAGCTGTTAGTAATAATCGGACTAAAATACAAGTTCGAGAATCAATTAGGTTGATAATTTAACATAATCAACGGTTAAAACAATCACACAGAAATTACGATGAAAATTGTCCACTCCTACTTAGGAAAGATAGATGTTTACGATAAATACTCGTGATATACTCGTACTAAGGATACATAGATATTTACGGTGAAAATGATCTATTCGTACTTAGGACACAAATGTTTACGATATACAAGTATATACTTGTACTTTTTATTTTATAAATATTTCATTGTTCAGACGAATAGTAACTCTAATAATAATATCGAACGGGTCGAAAAAAAGTTATCGTTTGGATCAAACCTTTTATACGTCACACGAGTAAATTAAATAAACAGAGAAGAACAATCACGTCACTTTTTCAATCTATGTGAAGTGAATTTTGTTCGATATGGTCGTGGACTTAAAAAAATGAATATTTTTTTGCTATTTACTTAGTGATAAAAAGATAAAAAGCGACATGCCTGCCAAATGACATACTCGAGATAAGATAGTTGTTATTCAACACAAGGGCGAAGCAAATATGAATAATTTCGAATTCGCATTTTATATACAAATGTAAATTTTGAATACATTGATATAATCAAACAACGGAAAGACAAACAATAAAATATCAAGCATTTTGTTTGAGTAATATCTCAAAATGAAAAAAAAAACGTATTGTATTACACTTGCGTTATATACGGTACAACCTGAAAAAAAAAGAATTCCAACAGGAATCGAACCTGCAGTCTCCCAAGTCGGAAGATAGGCGTCGAACCAACTAGACCACGGAGGTCGTCAAACATTAAAGCGGAACCCACACACAAATAAGTATCAAAAGGTTCTGATTTATTGAACGAATTAAACTAACTTAATAAATTACATACAATATCTAAATTCGTCCTGATCTGTAAGATGGACTCGTTGAAAAAAAGCAGATTCGGCATACTAGGAGTATATATACAGTACTTGACATTAATTTTAGTAATGTTTTATTTATATCCACCGGATGACATCATGAAATGTCAGTCATTCGCAAAATCGAATGACATGTTACAAAAATATTTGCATACGAATTGTGCGCAAATTTTTGTCGTATTTTTTTTATTCACATCACGAATTTTCGCCAATCAACGGGATTAACCATTATATAATAAAAAAATAATGCGCAATTATTCAAGCCTTTCACAGAATCAGAAAAATCTTTTAATTTTCCATTTGAAACAGGAGAAAATTTACGGTTTAAAATATTATTGTAATATTGATCAAAAGTAGTCATTCATTAATTAAATATTAAACGATTTGTTAATAATTAGTGTAAACATACTTAACGTTTTGTTAGAGATCAAAATGCTATTTAATTGCCAAACAACGAGAGGGTTATTAGTTTCAAACATATTTTAAAGCTATCGGATGTGTTTATACCGCGTATTTTGAAGGTGAATATACCCGCAATGATAATAAATACATAGCGATTAATTTTATAGCATTATACATTTTGTAAAATAACAATTACTATAATTTTCTGGCAATTGACAACCTTTAAAAACACTACCGATTTAATAGTTGATATCAAAACCGAGAAACTAATATTATGTCGAAAAGTATCAAAGGTTAAAATAAAAACCTTTATATTAAAAACAAATAAACTTGTGATCACAGTTCAATACTTGAGACTCAATAAAAACTCATAACGCGCGCGTTAAAAAAAAAGAATTTTATCGTTTGTTTTACGACTCGGAAAGTCGAATTTAATTAGCAAAAGTGCGAAATTGAAGAGGAATCGTTCAATTAAGCGCCAGTCGCTGCTAATTGGATAATCGAGTCTCACGTAGCTCGGATCAATTTTCCCAAATGGTAATTGGACGTGTCCGTGATGAATGGATTTTTTGTTCCAGATTGACACAATAGCAAGGAGTCGTTATGACAGGAATTGGCATAACAGTCTGCACTTCGTCCATTGGTGCCGCTACGGAGAGACCCCGGAGCAGGCTCGATCACGACAGGTGAGAATGGAAATGTTTTATTTAAACTCTGTCATTTATATTGTCCGTATTTAGTACAAAATTGATTATGTTTACAAAATAAACAATATCGCCTTCACTTTCTATTTTTGCCATTATCATTGTGTTGACATTCGATTCGATTCACTTTGTGCTTCCCAACCATCACATTAGGCAGGTGAGGTGTGAAAAGGAAGGCGTTCTGAACTCTGCCACATCTTAAATCTCAGCACACCATGTCTCATATATATAATCCAAATTATGTTTTTCTCTCTCTCATGATCACGCCACATATGATAATTTCAATCATATTGACTTGTTTAGTTTTGTCCCCCAAAAACGAAAACTTTGGTTTCAGGTCACGTGGCCGATGGCGATGTGGAACATCGTTTGAGAGCTGCATCCCGAAGCGGTGCAGTTTGCTTAAACGGTGAGACATTTTTTGGGATTTCACTTTTTATGGGTCCTTTATTATGTGTTCATTCTATCACCTCTGTCAATTTCAGGGCGCTAAACACGCTTACTTCCAGTTTTATTTTCTAGCACGTGCTATCTGTGTGCCGACCTCGTGAACAGCTAATAGGTTCAAGTGATTCGTGACCCTGGAGCCATTTATTGACCATTCTTTTTACCAGCAGCCGTACGAAACCATACTTGTGCCGCGGTAGCTTAATTAAATGTCAATAGTAACCGAGTGAAAAAGACAACGGCCGCAAAAAAATGCATTGGCAAGCTCGCTTCCCACACCCAAGTCGCTTCCGAATCCAATTAATAAAAAATGTTTACAAAATAAATCATTTTCAAAAACACGATATACTCGTATAATTAAAAATTTAACAACAAATGTTTGAATGAACGATTCAAACATTCTAGTAATAAAATAACTAAACCTACAAATTAACTCACATGAGGTTACCTTTGATCAACATAAATTTGGTCATAATTATTTACTAAAATAACATACCCGATTTAGTTTTCGACAAAATGTTATATTGAATCAGTTTTCCACAGTATATATTATATACCTTGAAAAATCTCAGTTTCCCTTCAGAGTTTTCGGTTTGCTGAAATTTTTAGTTTTAGCTCTCCCTAGACTGATCGATATTTCCTCTCACGTTAGACAACCTGCTACCTGACACGATGGAGCTATAAAATCTGATGGTTTTTCAGTAAATCTTAAAAATAATAATTTTACGATTTACTAACTTCAACAACTTTAAATGTTTTCTCACATAATAATGAGAAAAGTCGTTGAAAATTAAATGCTCATATTACCTTTATTAAGATTTAATATTTTTTGCATGTTCTAAATGTTTTATAATTGATTAAGTGTTTCTAAAAAAACCCTAGAAATACACAAGATACATCTTGACAAAATATGAAATTTTACTCGACTTGAACACAAGTCTGTCGGAAGTATAAATATATATATATATATGGTATATATATTTTTTATAAAAATATATATCTTTTTTGCTGACGCTTTTCACATTTAAAATGGTCTACATTAAAAATGATTTCGAATTGGGGTTAATCTTTTTCATTTATGTATGTAGGAAATGCTTACATATTTCAGGGGCTTTCCATTTCCGCAGAAAAAAATACCTTTTCCATTTTGTGTATTGTTTTATTTGTGCTTTTCAATCATTACTAACACGTAACGTCGTCTTATGATCCTCAGAAGAGAAATTTCATAACTGTTTGTTATTGTGTAATCCATTAGATCAAGGATGGTTAAAATTGATTAGTCAAAATGTATGACAACATATTTAATATTTACTTGTAAACAATATTGGATATTTACCTATCAGTTTACACATAAGTATATTTACAAGGTTATCTAAGATGCACATATACTTAGCCGAAAGAATCGTGGCGGCAATTTATGGATCAATTTATTTATATGAACGAATATTGCTATTATTTATACAGGAAAATTACTTGAACAGTTAAAAATACTCTCTTTTTGATTGATGTGACTAAACACCATTGCAAACAAGATTTTTTTACCATCAGTAGTAATATGATATTATTCAGTTCAATATTTATATTGGAAATTGATTTATGTAACTGAAATTCGAGTCCTTAATTGAGTGGAGTGGATCTCAAACGGGGTTGAACAATTGTTGCGTAATAAATGATCTTTTCGGCGAGGCACTATTGGGGAAATACTCGTAATTCAATTTATCAATCTCTTTCACATAAAAGTTATTCCCAAGCAGAGATTTATTTAGCACTCAGACATAAAGAAAATTTGTAAAAAATACGCGAAAGTAACAAAAAATTAATAAATGACACAGGAACTTTTTATAATTTCTCTTATATAACAACTGTTATCCCTTTTTTATTGTTCCTGGTTTTAAATTGTTTAATATCTGTTTTCTTTCCTCAAGAAGCGTGAATTTTAGATAAAAGTACAAAAAATGCGTAATCAAAGTTTTATGATATTCACATTTTTATGTTTATGTGATTGTTTAACCTGCTGATTGTTGTTAGTTTAAAATAAATTAATCTTTCTCCTGACAATGCTCAAGAACGAGTTACGAGTATAATAGAAAATGCACCAGATCTTCAACAGTTAGTTAAATTGGCACGCAATGGGAAGCGATCGTGTTGATTTCTTGCTCGTTTAGATTCACTTGTTGATCGTTATTGCTGGCTTAAAATTGCAAGACGTCTATCCCGACAGAAATCGACTGCTTTTCAAGTGTGAGAAGTAGTGGGGGAAAGGCGTCATTGCATGTGACTGGCGTCCAGACACAAGATGTGGAAAAAATAGAATACGCCGAGGAAATCTGCGGGTGGCGCGAAAGTCGCTATTATCGCGCCAAAATGAAATCTGAATAAAACGCTCTTCTCAAATTAACGATTTTTTGGGTGAGTGTTATTATTTGAATTTTAATACCGAAAGTGACTTTCTCAACTGTTTTGAATTGTTTTCTCTTCTGTTAAAAACGTTTCAAATTTTAATATTGCATTTATTTTATGAAATATACTTCCTAGTAGTTTTTTGGCGTAAGGTATTGAAAGTGGCATTTTTTATAGTATGCCGAAAAAACTGAACGTGTTTTTTTTTTGCTTAATTGAGATTTTGCATTGTTGTAATGCTTACATGAATATAATATGTTTTCTTTAAATCGTTCCCCAAAATCATGAATATTTAATACTTCAAGAAGATTTTTTTTGGCGATGATTACTTATATTCGTATTTGTTCAGAAATAATTTTGATATTTTTATTATAACTTGAACTTTGAAATTATATTTTTTGCAACAATTGGTCAAATACGACGTGGAAAAATAATGGCATTAGAATTATTAAGTAATACATAATTTTTCCTTTAGAATAAATTTAAGATTGTCTAAAAATTGTAGAATGATAATCTCGATAACTATTTCACTTTCGTTAGTAATCGAATAATTACGTATTTATTTTTACAATACTAGACATACAGTCAATCGCGTATCGTCGATTGTAGAAATTTCAACATATTTGCCAAAAAAACATTCCTTTTTAACCCACGCGGCAGGTCCTCGAATAATGACGAACGAAGTTCAAGTGTTTTTTCGTACCTTTGGCGAGTGCAAATTAATAAAAGTATACAAATTGTATTGTATTACACTTTCGTTGTACACAATACTATTTATCGGGCTTATTTTTACGTAGCAATCCCTTCCAATCAACCAGAAATATGTTAAAGCGTCCTTAAGTGAAAACCAGATTGGACAACTTAAAAAAAAAACAGGATTTCAACGAGAATCGAACCCCGTAGATGGTAGTCAACGTCTTACCAACTAGGCCACGGAGATCGTCAAATTATAATCCGTATTTTTTTATTTTATGGCGGCTAACAAACTAATTAACACCCAATTAATCAACAAATCACTTATTAACGAGAGTACTTGACTTCGCGTGTAACAATTAAAAATTAGATTACAATACTAAAAAATCTCGACTTAAGGTTTTTATTCCATTTCAATGATGAATAATCCGTTTTATTTTCCATTGTACTCGTAATATTTTTTTAATTTGTAGGGATAATTTTAATTTTAATCCAGAGTTAGGCGATTGTATTAATTTCAAGTGAAATGAATGACCTTATAAGAATTCAGTGACTGACTAACCTTTGGTTATGTAAATATCGACTACATTGAAATGTGCTTTGGTGATGGATATTTCAATGGTGTTATCTATTCTATCCTACATCTTAATTTTATCGTTTTTGCAAGTTGTAAAAGTTATTGAGAGAAGTTTCAGTGCAGTCTTTGATAAATGCACTATGATAATATCTCGTAAAAACGAATGGTCACTGATAGCGCAACAAATTAATGAAACAAACGTACTGTTTGTCCTCGACACACATTTAGATTTGTCAATTTGACGAAAACGTTATGTCAATTAGAAAATATCATAACAATCGCCAAAGCTCTTATTTTATAAATATCTTACAAAGTATTCATAATTTCTTCACTCATTTTCGCTTATGTTCTTTGTTATTCGACTTTTATACGCGTTATGTGAATTTTATTGCGCAAGCCTTTTGATCGCTTAAAAACGCCGTCCAGATATTAATTCGTCTAGATCTTGAGCTCGAATTTATAGTCCGATCTAAATACTAAATTCTAACATTAAAATTTCGTGATTTGTATTCAAAATCGGACCTGATACACTTCAAACCTTATTTAAGGAAACTACGGTAAATTTGTATGAACTTTAAGTTAAATACTAACTTCTTCAGTAAAAAAAAATGTTAAGAGTATTTTGTGTTAAGGTCGGACGATGAATTTTGGCTTTTATCGCTGATATTACGGACCAAATTAAGTGTCTCAGGACGTTCTCAATCCCATACAGCAAATCACTGATATTTATTATTCATACTCAATTTTCAATTTATTATTCATACTCAATCGTATTCTGTAATACCGGTATGTGTCAAATAGTTGATATAACAATCCGTTAGTTTGTAACAAAGAACAAGGGTCATGTTTGTATGACGTTACTTGAAAAAGAAAAACAAATTTGCAAGCATTATTAATTTGCGGCCGACCTCTTTAGCTGAGCTAGTAGTAGCTTGTAACATACAATGAAGTATAATATATTTTACAGCCCATGTTAGTGTCTAAAACAAGAGCGTAAATTTAATATTGTTCGCGTCCTGAATATGCGACTCGGTGTTCAGAGTACGTCGGCACATTCAACCGACTGTTGACGCTCGGAAGCTTGCCGACGTGCATTTTCAAACGTTCGTCGCGTAATTTTCATACATATTCCAGTGCGCAGGCGCGGATACGCCCTCCTGCCGTTTGCTAATCGATTCAAATCCCTATTTCTCCGGCACAACATTACTAACCTAAACTTAAGGCATTTCTATGACCCATTTCAGTATAAGTTAACACGGGAATGCGAAAATGACGCCTACAAAATACCAAATTTGACTTTGACCCAGTAGCATGATACGAATTATTTTAAAAAAATTACATTTTTTAATGTTAATGCATTATATCGTTCTGTATTAATCTCGGGCTAGTATTTTTTTTATTTAGCGGGGATTTAAAAAAATAAAAATACAGAAAAAGATTTCTTAAATATTCAGTTGAATTACTTTAGAAACAATTAATTACAATACTATTTATGAATATTATAAATTTATAAAAAGAAAATAAAAATCAAATATAATATTACTTGCATTCCCTTAATTTAGCCAATGTAAAAAATGTACTCTTAATGTGCTAATTTTTTTAGTCTTACATAGATAAATGTAACTTGAAATGTGATGACAAATTCTAACACAAGTCAAATGGTTAAATATTGTTTTAAATGTGACTAAATAAACCTTCATCTAATTATATGGAAATGTTTTTTTTTACATGTTATTAAAATTATGTTAGGTAATCAAAGTCAATATATAACTGACAATATATTGTATAAATAAATGTGTAATTTATTATTACCAAATATAGAAATAGATAAATGTGTTTATTATTACCAAATATTTATTTCTATAGATAAACGTGTTATTTATTGTTACCAAATATTTATTTCTATAAATGAAAGAGTAATTTATTATTGCCAAATATTTATTTCTATAACAAAAATAATAATTCTGCTGTTTATCTATCTTTTATATTTTTCTTGTTGAAAATTAATAAACAGTTTATATTTTTGAATCATTCTCAAATATAAAATTTATTTGAAAACGAGTGATCAAGTATTTTCACACAAATACAGACAAGGAGCATAAAAAAATAAATTTGGAAAAAAAATGTACTACATATGCATATTGAGACTTTAATTTTTAAGATGTATATTTTTGATCTCAGATTGTTAAATCAGTATTGCAACAAATAATTAGTGTTTTATTTATAGAACAAGCTGAGAAGTAGATATTTAATTTCTAAAAAATATTGTATGGTTTACGTACAAATAATGCTTTAAAGAAAGATCAGAGAATTTTTTTTTTTTTAATATAACATTACTGTAGATAATTTGCATGCAATGCTTGTCATATTGGTGACAAAGTAGTGAGAGGGTTTTCTTTTTTGTTTTAGATAAACGAGACCTTGAAATGGGGCAACGTGGGCATGAATATGGGAGTGCTGTTGATCGCGGGAAACCAGCAACACAGAAGACATCTACAGACCGTGTGAGGCTCGGCCCCCCCTCTGCATCCTGATATCATTACCACAGTGCCAGCAGCGGTCAGCCAAGACGCCATCCCCCCAGGGAAGCCTACTCATAATGGCAATCCGCTGTTCAAATTGTGTTTCTGCATTCCTACGTGGATTGCTAGATAAGTGATCCAGGATAAAAAGCAGAGGCATACAACCAATGAGAAAACACGCTCTAATGTTGATGCTACTAAAGATCAAATAATGTTCCAAGCAATGCTTTATATCTCCACGGTTTTCGGAATCGTTCAAGCTTAAAGTTGATATTTACTTTTAAACGCTGTACGTTCTCTCTAAGCTCTCTGTGCTTTTGCACAAGTATTTATGATTAAATACATGCACTGAATAATTTTAGCATGTATTAAAAATTCTAACATCATCTATGAAGTAATCTTCAAAATTGATACTGTGATAACAGCAATATCACATAGTTTGAAGAATTTCTGAAGAAATTATTTATTCCAGCTTAAACTCCTAGTACGGAAGTTTAGAGGGATCGTTTCAGCTGGAAATCTAAGGTTTGAGAATTTTGTCAAGACAAAGTATTATCACCAGCCACCTTTTTACTGGGGCTTTTAGGGGAGATGCTAACATCATTTTTATAAAAGAATATAAAACTTGTTTTTTAAAATGCAGTTATTGATAAATAATATACATAGATTTGACCAGTATAAAGAAAAATATAAGAAGATACATTATGTTTTATAGTCAATGAAAAAAATGTAATTCACAAAAGAATAATTGTTGATTATTATACATCTAACAAATAAATTTTTAATTAAATTGTTAAATTCTACTTTCTTTAAAGTACAAAAGATTTAAAACAGAAAATAATATGTGCCTACTACGAATTTGCATTTCCCCACAATATTTATAGAAAAAAGCGCTGGCTTTTGTAACACTAAATTTAAGGATCTAGACTGTTAAGTTTTATAAGTATTATGAATACTGTTGAGTCATACTTAATATGTTACTATGTATTATGAAAGCTGATTAATATTAATGAGTGAATAACAGCTTGATGACTGTGATTTAGATTTTATTTAAGAAGGCATTCATAAATTCTTAACATTCCCAATATAAGATCACTTCAGTAAAGTAACTTATCTAGAATGTAAAAGGTGAACATTAAAAACCCACATTTTTTCTATACGAAAGTTAAGTGAAACATCACTTAATTGTGTGATATTAAAATTAGAAAACGTAAAGAGAGTCAAAGAAAAAATCAACTTAGTGGCGTAGAGGAAGAATACATGTCTTCCATTCAAAGGTT
Source organism: Odontocerum albicorne (assembly GCA_949825065.1). NCBI lineage: Eukaryota > Metazoa > Arthropoda > Insecta > Trichoptera > Odontoceridae > Odontocerum > Odontocerum albicorne. Next base: position 31,772,778 of record OX463845.1, on the reverse strand, counting down.
TTGGGTTTGATACCCATCAGTGATATAGTTTTTCATATTTACTTTTCAAATTGGTCTAATTGCATAATTTGTCTAAAATGTTAGCTCACATTTCAAAGATTTGTAATTCTCGTACATTATGGGGATTGTAAACTTAGCAAAAAGAATGTGCCATCCTTTCTGTGTTAGAAATTAACAAAAAGTGTACTTTTGTTTCATTTTGGGAATAAATAATACTTTGTATACTGTTTAATAGCGAAAAATATTCTTTGAATAAAAGTACGATTCCCTTTATTGATTTTATTTTCTTTTTACTGAAGTTGATCTGTTTAATTTAATGTTGTTTGATGAATTGCTTTTAAAATTTTACTATTTGCTAAAAGCGTTACGGAATTTCAAGATTTAAGACTATTATTATTATTATTATGTATTACAAGGAATTGGTATTATTTTAATACTCTCATCAAGTTTTTTTTTGTAATATTTAAGTTATTGTAAGTTGTTTATAAACTTTGAATACAAATTGATAAAACATTTTTTAATAAAATTTCATTACAAAAATGTTTTGTTTTGTACTTTCCTATTTTCTTGAAAGATAACATACTCAAACAAAAATTTCATGGATGAAATTTTATAAAAAACTTTGGAGATAATACATCGATCAATAAGCCCCGGGACTAACTACTAAAACAAAATTTGTTTGCCAAAATTCTTCTTTATTCATCAACATAGTCTCCTTCAAGAGCGATACATTCATTCCAACGCTTTCCTAACTTTTCTATGCCAGCCGTGTAGAACAATTTATCTTTGGTTTCAAAATAGGCGTTAGTTTCAACAATCACTTCTTCATTGGAGCCAAATCTCTTTCCCTGGAGCATCTTTTTGAGGTCTGTGAACAGCCAATAGTCGCTGGGGACCAAATCTGGAGAATACGGTGGGTGCGGAAGCAATTCGAAGTTCAACTCGTGCAATTTGGCTATTGTTACCATCGACTTGTGACACGGTGCATTGTCCTGATGAAAGAGAACTTTTTCTTCTTCATATGGGGCCGTTTTTTTGAAATTTCTGCCTTCAAACGTTCCAATAACGCTATGTAATATTCGCTATTGATGTTTTTCCCTTTTCAAGGTGATCGATGAATATTATACCATGCGCATCCCAAAATACGGAGGCCATAACTTTCCCGGCCGACTGTTGCGTTTTTTGTCGCTTCGGATGACTTTCACCGGCCGCTCTCCACTCAGCTGACTGCCGATTTGATTCCGGAGTATAGTGGTGGATCCAAGATTCAACAATTGTCACATACCGACGCAAAAACTCCTGTTTATTTCACGTAAACAGTGCCAAACAGTGCTCTGAATCATCGATGCATTGTTGTTTCTGTTCCATTGTGAGCAAACGCGGCACCCATTTCGAAAAAATATTTTTTATGACCAAATGTTCATGCAAAATAGTGTAAACAAACCAAATGATATCTTTAGGATGTCAGCTATCTCATCCAATTTTACTTTGCGATTTTCCATCGCGATTTTGAGGGGTTTGTTTTGTTTTCTGGTGTAACAGCCTCATTTGGACGACCAGAGCGTTTAGCATCATTTGTGTCTGTACAACTGCGTTTGAAATCAGCATACCACTGACAAATGGTTGTTTTCGATGGAGCAGAGCCTAGATAACACTTTTCAAGCCATCGCTGAGTTTGAACGGTATTTTTTCCCATTAAAAAGCAATATTTTATCAACACACGAAATTCGTTTTTTTCCATTGTTTTGAAAATAGCACAAGTAGCGTCACTAAAACCACTAACTCAATGAAACAATGTTGGAATGTCATGAAAGTTTGACACGTAACTTCTAAAGGCTGGTACTAACTGAGAATGGTATGGATTTGTTATTAGAGGCACCATCTGTTGGTTAGTCCCGGGACTTATTGATCGATGTTTTAGGTGTGACATATATCTCCAAACGTTAATAAACTATTATCAAATCTTATCTGCTTAATGGGCGCACGAAGTAAGATAATGAAAGAAAAGTAACAGCAGGCAATAGAGTGAATGGTGGGTTATACAATTGTTAACTGACTGAAGCATTTCCAGAGAAGTACACCTGGCTGCTCATAATATCTTGATCCCAATATTCGGATATGTAAGTGATGAAAGTAAGATAAATGCGATAGAAATAAGATTGTTGCGTAGTATGTGTGGAAAGACAGAATAAGGATTAAGAAAAATAGGAATAAATGGGGAAGAAGATGCAGTGCTTAAGATGAAAAGAGCAATGAGATGGTTCGGTAAAAAGCATCCATGATGAAACTTTTATAAAAATAATCTATAAAAGGAATATAGAAGGTGTGAGGAGTTTGGAAAAACATGGCAAGACCAAATTAATAAAATTCTGAAAGAAAGAAGATCGAATTGGGAGATTATGACAAGGTGTATTGATGTAGCAGAAACAAAAGATGTATGCCAGGATCAAATGAAATGGTGATCTGTTCTCTCTGCCTACCCCAATAGGAATATGGTATGGTGATGATATCTGTCACAGTATTATTTCAAATTTGTTATTATCGAATTCATGTTATGTCGACAGTAAAACAAAACCACATTATACAAAACAATCCAAACTGTGTTGCCATACGGGTGTGAAGCATGGACAATTGCTATCAAGTTATCTGAAATGAAGGAATGTTCTGAGAGAAACGTTCTATAAGTAAGCAAAATGGAAATATTTGGAGAGATATGCATAATCTTTGTCTCTTAGATTTTTATCAACATGAAACAGCAAAAATTAAGATGGGTTCATGTTTAGAGAATGCTGAACACACGGGCGCAGAAAGGATCTTTTTCAAACACTTGATTGGGAAAAGCAACTTAAATACAATGTTAAAATTGAAGATAAGGTCTCAAACTGGATGTTTAGTTGTTGAGAACAGGGAGAGGTGAAGATAAACATAAAGGAAACTAAGGTTTGATATGACACCATTAAATAAGAAGATGAATAATTTAACAGTTTTAAGTTATGACATAAGACGGATATGGTAGTAATTAGACAATAGTTTACAAGTTAAAAGTATTAAAAGTAATTTTACCAGTGCAGATATACTCGTACATGTATAAATGGATGAAAAAAATGTAGAGCAGTACACCAGAAGAAATCCAACATATAGGAGTATACATACATACCATCACACCGTGTCCCTTGTAGGGTAGGCAGAGCTAATAAATCTCCAAACTTTTCTGTCCAAGCACACAACATTCGCCTCCTCCACATTCACACATCTTGTCATGCACGATCAATACTTCTCACTTTACCTTCTTTCAAAATCCAGTCTAGCTACGTTTTCCTCGGTCTTCGTCTTCCATGCACATCTTACACTTCTGACTTGTATACTGGCTGAGTCATTCTTTGTACACTCATTCTCTCCACATGTCCAAACTGTCTTAATGTTTTATTTTGTGGTTATTTTAGAGAAAAAAAGCCTTCAAATTTATACAACGCAATTTTGTAATTCTAGTTACCTGAAGTGCTCCAAGAAATTTATAAGAAATTTGATAAATTTATACAGCGCTTTTTATAATTTTAGTTATCAAAGAGTGATGTTAAGTAGTTTCTAAGCTTCCAAAAAGGCTTCAAGTAAAATCAGACAGAAAATCAAAGCTATTATGCTCGAAAATAAGCATGCTACGTACTAAGCCATAGAACCAATATCGAAATACTACACAGTGAACTGAATTACATAGAAAAAAATATAAATTTGTTCCCATCATAAAAGTTAGGACCTGCAAAAAATGCTCCAGAAAGTCTTAGCACACACAACAAATGAGAATATTCACAGCGAGAAATAAAACATTGCAAAATTTGAAACTCTCACAGAAATGGCTGAGAGGAATAGGTTCATATTTATCAGTAAGTAGTGTTGTAAAAGTTACTTTGGAAAAAGTAGTACTGTTACAGCTACTTCTCAATAAGCATAGAATGCTTATTCATTTGAATAAGTAAAACGTAGTAACAATGCTAATTTACAGATACTCTTAAGACAAAGTATGCCACTTGTAATGCGTTACGTAATAATTCTGTCAGTATGTGACACAGCAATAAAAACTTGAAGAAAATGAATAAAGTTGCACTATGACTTAAAATTTATTTAGTCCATCTATCTTAATTTCTCAGAAACAGTGTAAAAAATAATATTATGGTTGTGTATTTACATTCAAATCGAAAGAGAGTTGAATCCATTTCAAGTTAAAATAATAATAGTTCTCACAGTACTTTTTAGTGGCCGGATGAGTAAAATTGAGATTCCAAATTTAGGGTGTGTGCATAGATATTAGTCATCTCTATGACTACATTATCACATCTTTTACTATAAAATTGAAGTCTTGTGATTTTATTTCTATACGCTACTGACATCTTTTGGTGTATTTCAGAACCTAATTGATTAAAAAATATATTACCAGAATATTATTTGGTTCAGATCCTGATTATAGTGATAAAGTCTCAAATTTATATTTTATATTTGAGGTGCATGGCCGCGCGGTAACGCAATGAACTTCCGTCCGGAAGGTCGGTTCAACCCCGCGCTGTGTTACTCCCCTCTAACGACACAGCCACTTTTTCCGTCTAGTGTTCGTGGATATAAGGATACATATGAGTCCGGTCATATCTATTATCTTGAAGAAAAAAAAAAAAAAAGTATGCATATGTGCAATAGTTTATGAAAAAATAGTTCCCTAGACTTTGATTTACAGTATACAAAAAGGAGAATATTTACTTAATTTTTAAACAAGATGACCTCCATGGCTTTGTTGGTAAGAGCTGTCTTTCAACTCGGGGGTTGCGGGTTCGATTCCCGTTGGAAAACATATTAAAAAAAAAAAGAATATCAGTCTGGTATTTACTGAATGTCGTAAGCTAAGGTCTTCAAAAAATAATTTTCAATTACTTTAGATAAAAAATCAAAACATTTTTAATCAGGCGGTATTAATAAATGTAAAAGTTTTATAAAAAGTGCCTATCATCTTCAAATCTGAAAGAGTTAGAAAACTGAAAAGAAAGTATGCGATGCGCCGGGTGTCTTTTTAAGAGTAAATAATGCGTGGATCAGATTTTCTCTTTGCCTATGCTGTTAGAAAAATGTACAGTTAAAATAAATAGGTGTAGTGTGTGTATGTGGACTTGGATAAAGCTTATGACCGCGTGATAAGTGACAAGCTATGGAAAATATTGAATTAACATGGTGTTGAATGTAAATCAATATGTGGTACTGCTTCATTATATGCTCAAAGTAGATCTTGTATTAGAGTGAACGGTTCCTTGAATGAGAAGTTTAATATTTCAAAAGGGTAGAGCAAAGATGTGTTATGTCACCCTGGTTGTTTAATATTTACGAAGCTTCATGTATGAAGGAACTATACTTTTGGGTTCAATTTCTGATGCTACCCAATAAAAAGAGTCCCAGTCTGGTTGATAGTTCGTTGATTGTAATTGATGTTATTTTTACCGCTCCGTATGCAAAATAGTAATCCAATAATAATAAATGACAGTGAACATGTGAGTGATGTATCTAATCCAGTAGCTCTAAACCCGAAAGCTTAATTAATAGAGCCAAAGACAAATTTATATACTTGAACTAATCCACATTATGAAAGCAGAATCATAAAAATATACGGATTATTAAACAAATTTATTAATTTATAGAAAATTGACAAATAAAAGAGCATTTCTTGTTTTTCTTATGATCTCCGTGGCATAGTTTGTAAGACGCTGAACTAAAAGCTGGTTTAAGGTTCGATTTTCAAATGTAACTGAAAAAAAAATATTTAAAAAAAACCAGTCGGGTAAAAGAGTTCATCTGAAAACAATACTTGCATGCACTAGACATGTGCGAGTGTTGTTGAATCTTCATGTGCCATCACATGCAATGACAAACTGTGAGTTCAGTGGCCAATCAGTGGGTCTTAAACCAATGTTGTCTATCGGTCATGCTCTTCAAAATGTTTGCATAAAGTTCAGATATGCTGAGGAGTACCATACAAATAAATTAACTTTATTTTTAGATTCATGTTCTAACATTGTCAATTAATAAGATGAGGAACAAAAAATCAAAACAAAGTCTATATTTTTTTGCAATGAATTATATGAACTGGCATATAAAATATTATTAGGTGTTAACATAAGTTGTGTCCGTTTTTTTCCAAATTTAAAAATGAGCACCAAAAGTAAAACAAAATGGTAAAGGTTATACGTCATTCGAAAGAAAATTTTCTGCTCTACAAGATATTGTATTTGCTTTTACGTTACATATATTATTTTATTTGATTATAAGCCTTCAAAATGGAATGTCAAGTAGACGAAAGTGAGCATTTTCGATACCTCCTTTTGTTTGCGTTCAATCGAGGGAATAAAGCTGCGAAAGCTGCTCGCGATATTTTGGAAGTGTACGGTGAAGATGCTATGAATGAAAGGACAGCTCGTCGATGGTTTTTGCGTTTCAAAGACGGTAATTTCAACCTGAAAGACACGGAGCATTCCAGACGACCAGTGGACTTCAATGATGATCGCATAAACCATATTATTCATGAAGATCCCCTTCAAACCACCGTAGAATTGGCTGAGCAGATGAATTGTAGTCACATGACTGTATACCGTCATCTTAAATCAATGGGAAAAGTCCAGAAGTTCAGCGCTTCGGTTCCACATGTTTTGTGTGAAAACAACAAAAATCAATGTTCGATAATTTCTGCTGGTTTGCTCGCACGTCATCGAGCTACACATGGCCACAAGCAAAGGTTCCTTTACCGCATCATTACTGGTGATGAAAAATGGTGCCTTTATGTGAATATGAAGAAACGGAAATAATGGGTGAGTTATGGTCAACAAGCAACCCAGAGCGAAACAAGGTTTGCATCAGCGCAAGACGATGATTTGCATCTGGTGGGATTGGCAAGGCGTCATCCACTTGAACGCAATCAGACAGTCAACGTGGAGCTATATATTCTGCAAATGCAGCGGCTTAACACTGCAATTCAACAAAAAAGTCCGGATCGGCTATATGGCGTTATTTCTGTAACACGATAACGCCCACCCTCATATCGCCAACATTACGAAAAATGCCATTCAAACGCTTGGTTGGGAAGTACTGCCACACCCTCCATATTCTCTAGACCTCGCGCCGTTGGATTTCCACATTTGCCGGTCACTTTCGAACAATTTGCACGGCGTTTCCTTTAATAATGACATCGAATTGCGCACATGGTTGGACGAATTCCTCGAGTCAAGACCGGATAGTTTTTATCGCACAGGCATTGAAAAACTTGTAGAACATTGGCAAGAAGTTGTAAATAATGAAGAAGAATACATTATTGACTAATTTGTTGTAAAATAATGAAGGAGAATACATTATTGACTAATTCGTTGTAATTTTTTTTTGTTGTGTCCTCTTGTTCTCTTAATTTGAAAAAAAACAGACACAACTTATGTTAACACCCAATATATAAAGCACACACAATAAACATGTAATAAAGTTAACAAAAAAAGTTCATGAAGAAGGCCTAAGCTACAAGATTGAACGAGGCATCGTACGTGATTATTTAAAGAATTGTGGAGTGAACTGATAATGAATAAAAACTCTCCATATATGTTTTTAAATTTTCCTTAGTACAGAATTGTCCCTTCATTGAAATGTCAATTAATAGTAAAAAATCACTTACATCTCTCAGGAGTCCAAAAAGCACATCAGTGCTCAGTGATCTCTCGTGCGCCTCGTCCATGATAATGGCTGAATAGTTGTCCAAGTCAGGTTCCCTGAGGCTCTCGCGGAGAAGTATTCCATCAGTCATGTATTTGATCACTGTTTTTTCTGATGTGCAGTCTTCGAAACGAATAGCGTAGCCAATTTCATCACCTGCATCAAAATAAAAATTCAAAGTAGAGTCAAAATCACCAAAATGGAATCAAGAGTTATCATGACCAAATTTGAAAACTTTAGTAGATAAATAAATTTATTAATTTCAGTAATTAACCATGTTCTGAAATCGTAAATATTCCTATTCTTTCACAAGTATTAGTGTGGAGATAATAGTATGCAGTAGTGGTTAGTGTTTCTAAAGAGGGTGCATTGACTACTATGTCTCTTATAATATTGGCTGTAATGATGTGGCCTGGTGTAATCATTAACATAATCTTAAGATGTTATTAAAAAAGAAAAATGACTGAAATGGCGATAAGTTGTAGAGCAACACCAGGACACAACTGTCCCCCTCGCTATGTCACTGCATCTATATCACCAAGGACATATATTTAGAGTATTTCTTAAATTTCTTTTCAATGTATAGTCAGTATTTGAGACTGACCAAAGTATCCTACACTAGTATCATGGTATTTTATTCTATTTAATGATAAAATATATTTTATTTGATTCTAAATAGCTAAATGGAGCATAAATTAAAACATGGTCTTACCTAATGTAGTTCCCATTTCATCTGACACTCTCTTTGCAACTGACATGGCAGCTACTCTTCTGGGCTGCGTGCACCCCACCATCCCCAAGCGACTGTAGCCATCCTCGTGTAGATATTGAGTTAGCTGAGTTGTTTTTCCTGAACCAGTCTCACCTTGGAAAAATAGAAATCAAAATTTAAATACCTACAATTGATTTTAAAAATCCACAGCAATCATAGGAAAAAAAATGTCTAAGTACTATCACACATTGAGAATAAATGGAATTCTCAATCAGTGCAAATAACATTCCTTATGAAGAAGTAGGTTCTAATGAAACACCTGCCTGCCTTAGGACAGGTAGCAGCCTAGTTAGGTAGATGAGTATTTAAAACAATCATAATATAATAAGCGGAGAGAGGAGGAAGTCTAGTAAAAGCATATCTGGACCAAGTAAATGAAATCATGAAGATATCATTTGGTAGTGTTTACACTATTTTGCATGAACATTTGGTCATGAAAAAGATTTTTTCGAAATGGATGCCGCGTTTGCTCACAATGGAACAGAAACAACAACGCATCGATGACTCAGAGCGCTGTTTGGCACTGTTTACGTGAAATAAACAGGAGTTTTTGCATCGGTATGTGACAATGGATGAAACTTGGATCCACCATTATACTCCGGAATCAAATCGGCAGTCAGCTGAGTGGAGAGTAGCCGGTGAAAGCCGTCCGAAGCGACCAAAAACTCAACAGTCGGCCGGGAAGGTTATGGCCTCCGTATTTTGGGATGCGCATGGTATAATATTCATCGATCACCTTGAAAAGGGAAAAACCATCAATAGCGAATATTACATAGCGTTATTGGAACGTTTGAAGGCAGAAATTGCAAAAAAACGGCCCCATATGAAGAAGAAAGAAGTTCTCTTTCATCAGGACAATGCACCGTGTCACAAGTCGATGGTAACGATGGCCAACTTGGATGAGTTGAACTTCGAATTGCTTCCGCACCCACTGTATTCTCCAGATTTGGTCCCCAGCGACTATTGGCTGTTCGCAGAACTCAAAAAGATGCTCCAGGGAAAGAGATTTGGCTCCAATGAAGAAGTGATTGCCGAAACTAACGCCTATTTTAAAACTAAACATAAATCGTTCTACATGGCTGGAATGAGATGTGGAAAAGTGAAAATGTGTGCTGTGGTGGAAAATTTGGTATTCTATTTGTAAATAAATAAAATTAGATAGATAATCCTTTTAGATAGTTAATTAAGTGCAGGATCTTGGTTGTAGGCCATCCAACATAAATGTTTTGCTAATGAAGTAAAGCAATTTCTGAACACTTTTTTGACTTAAGCTTTATAGTGACTTTAGCCACTTTAAGGTAAAGGTTAAAATGGCTTAAGTCACTATAAAGCTTCTTTCTTGGGAAATTATATTTCCAAAAATTGAAATAATATTTCTGCACATTCCTTTTTACATTCCAAAAGCATTTAAAGGAAAATAAACTCACCAACAATGATAACCACACTATTCTCCCGGATAACGTTTAGCAGTTGTTCTCTTACAGCAAACACAGGCAAATATCTCCGTTGTTCCAATATGGTTTTCTTCTTTGCAAAATCACTTTTGGCTTCTTGTTCTAAAAATATAGAATAAAAAAAAAACATAAAATTTATAACACAAATATTTAAAAAAATAAAATATGCGCTTCTAATATATAGAGACTTGACGGGTATATTTAAAAAAAAATTGTACTTTAACATTGTTTATTTGTATTTATTTTTTATAGATTCTAAAAAAAAAATAGATAACAGATAACACTTTATTAAATAATTTATTGTACATTAACCTTTTTACGGCGATGGCTCGAGTATCTTTCGTGTGTCCCACAGGCGGCGGTGTTTTACCTCAATAAATTTATATTGTATCTACATAAAAATATGACTCACCATTATCCCGAATCTGATTACTGTGGAACTGTGCGCCGATGCATTTTTTAGCTGACACTATACACACGTAATATTATCCAAATCAAAGCTATAAATAAAGTGCGACAATATACGAAGCAATAATCGAAGAAAACAATAATCCATAAACAATGAAAAAGGCAATTAATTCAATACGCAATACGCGTACTTACAAAAAAAATATCGACGCAAAATACGTCATATTGATCGGGAGCAATCGTCATTAGAAACATGACCTTCAACACACCCGAACGTGTGGCGCTAATATTTAAAATGCTTTAAATTTCGACGGCCTCAAATCGGTCTGTTTAAATCCTTCTTATGGATCAAGTACTTGAAGTTTTGATGATTTTAAAAGAGATATCACTAGAGGACACGTTTTGCCTTATATTCAGGTTAAAAATTTTAAAGAAGATTTAATTTTGACTGAGATATCGTCACGCAAAGTTAGTGGCCACTTAAATGGCCGCTCGCCAGGACGGCACGTATTATGTATGGGCCAGTTAAGTGGTCCCCCGCCGTGAAAGAGTTAACTACTATTACTGCTACCGCTTATACTTTTATCTTGGAACACATGAATACCACAAATTCTCTCTACGCCAACTTACCAGCCATTTAGCGAGTCTACTGCAGAGGAATTAGATGTATTTAGCTTTTTAGTTGTCTTAAGTAATTTTTTTAAACTATACAAGATACAATTTAACAAACATAAGAAAAATATAATAATATGAAACATGGTAGATATTATGTGATCTGAATTCAATAAACTAGGCAATAAATAAACATTGTTATTGGATATCTTTATATTAATATTTTTGTTTCAATATATGGCTGTGGTCTAGATTACAATCCATTTTTAATAATATCCTTAACAATTTTCCCTGAATTCAATAAAAAAATCCAAATGGTTTTCCAAAAACAAAATATAATAAAATAAAACACCTCATAAAGCATTAAAAACCAAAAAGAGAAAAATACAATAAAATCAGAACCAAGCCAAGACAAAAGCTTCACCTCCGTCAGTCTCACTTCCCACATTAATCAGTCAAAGTCCTGAAGTCACATTGCGGGAGAAGTTTTTAAGAAGACCGGCTGATCAGCCTTGCACCTATATTAATTATGTTGATATGTTTCTGTTTCATTTTTATTTGCACTTTTAACACTGTCCAGGAGCAAAAACATCTCCTCTATTCGGGGATAACAGTACCCGGTTGTGGTCAATCTTAGGTCCCTGAGCTGTTTCTTTTGACATTCAACTGAAGTGATTTTCTATAACTATATCATATCAGAATCCAAATTTCAGTCTTTTATCCATTATACAAGTGCCTTATTCATTCATTTGGGTGAATGAAAGGCTAAGAATGGAAACCCTGACAGAAAATGTAGAATCGGTGTACTATTAGGCAGCTAATAGAGCAATGCACTGTCTTATAGCAATCGTTGCAGCCAAGCTAACGGCTAATGTAATTAATGAATATATTACTCGTATTTATTGCTATATTTTTAATTGTCATATTGAGGATATATTTGGTGACGCTGAGATTGTAGCTCAGATACTATCCATTCTAATGTGAAGTTGCGATCATCATCTGTACAGGCAACAGTGAAGACAAATATGTGTTGGAACTGCTGTGTGGATATTGTGTAAAAGTTGAATGACTTTGACGTGAAAAACTATTGGGAATTGAATCTTAAGACTTCAGTTGGAAGCTACCTATTTTACCATTAGATTTACTACAAAAATATCTGATATATATCACTATCACTATAATTGGCCATATTTTGGTATGTATGTTGAAAAAATAAGTTTAGAGTCATTGGCAATATAACCGTAATTTCATAAAAAAATTAAACAAATAACACACCTTGTACTGTAAATCTGATAACGATATGAACGTATTTTAAAAATATCCAGTTCCTTACTCTTATATGAATAAATCAACATTAAAATCACTATACTCACCAACCATCATGTGTTCAGCAAATTTATGATCACTTTTGTAATCCGCCGTATCTGTCATTCTATCCAGTTTTGAATCCTCTTCATCAGGTGCACGTTTGATTCCCATGATATTACCTAGAAAAATAAATAAAAAAATTGAGAAAAAATCCAAGGAATATGTAAATAAAATTTTGTTTGGGCCTGAAGTTGACAGATATACAATAAATCTATAAAAATAAAGGATATGTAAATAAAATTCCAAGGAATATGTAAATAAAATTTTGTTTCGGCTTGAAGTTGACAGATATATAAGAATAAATCTATAAAAATAAAGAATTAACAGTTCGAAGAAGAATATCAATGTAGTGTGAGGCGGAATCTTGTCTGTATTTGTATTAATAGAAGGGAGAGAACTCACAAATTCAACCCTATTTTGTGGAAGAAGAAAAATTAGTTAACTATATGAAGGCCATATGGAGCATTCAGCGTTTAGTTTGAAGATAAAATATTGGCTGTTTGGTGCCTGCATCCTGCCTATTTTACTATATGGCTCTGAATCTGATAAAACTTCTCAGTTTTGAGTACAGATGACAAAGGAGGAGGTGGTATGATCACGTGACAAACGAGACAGTCTGTCTTTGGACATAGCAGTAGCTTATAATTACCACAATACAGGTGAGGCACTGGAGGTGGTTAGGCTACGTAATAAAGATGTTGCTTAGTAGTTGGTCTGTGCCGTTTTATCACTCACAAGGGACTCAATTAGTTGGACGCCCATCCTACACTGTACACCGGTGTTAAGATGTGTTATGATTTGCAGTCTCGTATTGACATGGGAAGATTTGGAGTGCCGGACTGTGGATCAATCTGAGTAGAGGCGTTTTACAGCATCCGTACTCCTGACAGAACATGATGTGATGATGATAAGAAGGTAAGTAAAAAAATGTGTGAATTCTAGTTCATAAAATACTATTTTATTTAAATATAGAATAATACAGTATGAAATATCGTTGATGAATTTCACCTAAATGTATTCTAATTTTACTAAAAGGAGATTCGTAAAATGGTAAGTAAAACACATACTATATATGAATTATACATACACAGTAAAATGTAATGAAACGTGAAGAGTGTGAGAGAGAAAAAGTGAATGTTGCTTTATTATTTCAATAGCAAAAAGTGTAAAACAAAGAAGTGTATGTCATCATTGTTATTTAATTTGTATATAAATTCATGCATGCAGGGAGAAGTAGACCCGGTAAATGTGATTGGATCGGGTGAACCAGATTATAAAAGAAGGTAAAGTGAAAAACACAAATAAATAATAAGGGATTATAAAAGACAAAATGTATGAATGAGGAGAAAGTGAAAGTACTTTTTGTTTGGAAATATGTTATCTCTGTCTACCCTGCAAGGGACACGGTGTGATATGTCTTTTGTTATATACGTGATAACAAATAAATGGAAAAATAAGTTCTAAAAGATTCTAAATAAGACTGAAAGGTTTTTGTTGTGGTATACTTTTTGTATGAGCAATGGAAGTTATTTTTATTAAATCCAAAATTGTATTTCTCTTACCAATAGTAGTACCACCCAACTGCCAATGTTTCTTTTGAGCTTTCTTCCTTTCTTTTTGCTCCCTAAATGCTCTCACAAGAGCTGATCCTTTCCGGGCATTCAATGCCATATCACTGGTAGGGTCCCTAACCTGAAAATAACCAAAGCAAACATTATATTTAAGAATAACAAAATATTGTTTCATAAATACTGCTGTATTTTATAAGCTACTATAGATCAAATAATATATTTTTTTATTACTGCAGATGGAAACTATTGACCAACAAAACACATTTGAATGATTTTACGAAAAAACAAAAAAATTTAGCAAAATGATTGAAAAATTTGTATCGTAAAAATTAAAGTTTGAATTCCAGCTGGTATATGGGGAATTGAAATAAAAAGTAAATAGAAAACCATAGAATGAAAATAAAATAAAAATATTAAAACATGTGAAATGTAAAGACATTTAAAATATAAAGAGTATTTGACTGCTTTTAGAAAAACAGTGGTTTTAATTATATAACATTTAACCTCTAAGCGTGTGAGATTTTGTAAGTAAAATATGTATGGAGTGCGTTTTTTTATATTTTAAAATTATCTGAAATTTGTTTTTTTTTTACCTAATTGTTAGTTTTCACATTTGAGCCATGTCCGTTTTATGGATAAATTCATGTATTCGGGAATAAAAACATCGGAGGTACTGTGTACGTCCATACTCTCTTGAGGTAAAAATTCGCTCGCCGTACGGCCATACTCGTTTAGAGATTAATAAAAAAATATTTTATGAAATAAGTTTTTTGCTGTGTTGAAAAATTACCCTTGTATTGTATAATTTGATTACTCACCGGAATCACAGGTTCAGGTTGTTTTGTAAATACAAGTCTTCCATCTAAAAATGGGGGAACAAAATTGTGTACCAAAAGGTGAACACGATCAGCACTTTCCTGAAAAAAAAAAAATAGATGTTACATGTAAAAAAAAACCTTTGCATTCATTATTTCGATTGGCATTTCATATGAATTAAATTATTCTTTTCTTCAATTTTAATAGAATTTGAGTTTCATGCAACTAGGAAGCAGAGCATAAGTGAGTCATTTAGACACTGAATTTATTTTTATTATGGTAATTTTTTGTTTTATTAAGACACCTAAAAATGATAAATAAAATATTTGGATTATCAGTTTAGTATTTAGATAAAAAATTTGATTTTTTTTATTTTTGTAAATGGTCTGATTTATCATATATGCTTAAAAATCAATCCGTTACAGTTAAGAAACTAAACAATAAGTAATTTTATATTGATTGCAACTGTTAAAAATGGGTGCAAAATCGGTAAACAAATTCTTCCATTAGTAAGCCACGCACACACTTGAAATGTACTTTTCTCACCGTTTACTGTGATATTTTTTTAATTTATTGCAACTATTATAAAATGGTCAAAAACAGATCAACTATTTTGTCAGTAACTTTAAATTATTATACTTTTCTCATTGTTAATATTTTTTTTAACAGTTTTAATTCTACTTTTAAATTTTTTACTTCATATAAAAAATGTAAAAGCTTAATGTCATGGAAAAAGACCATCATTGTGTATTTGTCACCTGTGATTTTTCTTGTTTATAAACTCATCATATTTTTAAAGATAAAAATTAAAGAAATGGAAAGAAGACTAACTTCATCAAATTCTTGATTAACATTAATGGCGTGAACTACTCCACTGGTCAACATCCTGTTTCTCTCCCACAACTCATTGTCTTTATTGATCTGCTGTCTTTTAGCTGATAATTTTTTCTTTCTGCGTTGCTCTAGTTGTTCTTCTTTTTTCTTTGTGTACTCAAGACTTGTGCTTGAAAATGGATTGCTTTCTTCATCGTATCCTGTAATGAAATTAAAAATCATTGTCTTAATGAAAATTTCTTTTTTCTTAGTAAGATAATAATTTTATTTTGAAGATGACAACTTCCGTGGCTTAGTTGGTAAGATGACTGTCTTCTGACTCTGAGATTACGTTTTCAATACCCGTTGGAACCTGATTTATTTTAAGGATTACAGTCTGGTCACTTAAGGCCTCTTCGACATCTTTCTGGTTGGTTGGACGAGATTGCCACATAAAAATAAACCACTAGGTTGTACTATATATGTATAATGAAAATGTAAAACAATATGAAATGGTTTGTTTTCAATTCCAAATCATTATAGAAATAGAAATTATAAAAATAAAAAAAATAAAAAACCTTTCTGAAATCTATTTTATAATATATTTGTATGTAACACCAAATGGTGTTGACCCCATATTTTTTGCTCCGCCTCATTAATATGTTTATAAATTTGTCAATTATTTCATATACTTAAAAGTACAGTCAGCTCTCTTTATAGAAAGTTGGCCAATCAATTATATGACAGATCATTTATGTGGGAGTATTTTGTTACTAAGCTTTCCAACTTTGTAGAAATTTATATAATATCCACATAACTATATAATATAAGAATTATTGCTGAGATTACAGTAATCCTACTATGTGTTAAGCATTAACCTAACTGACCTGAATTAATTTTAAAGTCATATTGAGCAATAAATCTACCAGTGATTTCTACATGGTTCAGCTAATGATTCAGCTAAATTAAAAGCACTTAGTCACAGTATGAATATCAACAAGGCAATTGCTTTACTATAAAAAAATGTAAAAAAGACTACCAGAAAATAATGACTCAATAAAAAGAAAATCATGTGGATGAACATTTTGTGTAGATATATTCGAGATTTTCAATTGTTGTTTAACATGATTGGAACATAAGTTTTTAGGAATTATTACATAGTGTATTGTAATTTTAAGCAGATAACTATGCTTCAGGCCAATTGCACAGTCCGTTCTCAGGTGTCATACATCCCATGTGACTTCCGACTATGGGCTGTCAATCGGTTAATTACTAAAAACTTATTTTCCAATCATGTCATGAAATTCTGTTCAGGATAGCAATAAAATCATGAGAGTCAACTAATATACATTTACAAAGCTATTGTCTGAAACATAGACTTGGAAACCTTGGGGAATTCTTACAGTATGGAAAAAGAATGAAAGAAAGGAAAATAATACCTTCTCCCATGTTGTACCACTCCCGATCTAATCTCTGTTCCTCTTCTTCCCATCCTTCTCTCTCAGATTCAGTTATTTCATTCAAGCGAACACTTTCATTTTTACGTTTGCTTCCTTGCCAACTGTTGTATCTACAAAAAGAAAAACAATATTAACATAAGTTTATGAGATAGAGTAATAGACAAAAAGCAGTGTCATGCTAAAAATGTACAGTGCCTTTCAGAATACGGAGTTGAATTAGGGTCAAGCTGAGATTGCCTATTGCCTCTTCCAATTGGTTATTTTTCAAATTGACTATTAGTGTCCACACTATTAGACTTCATAATGAGTTACCAACAATGTTACACTCGGCCATTATTTGATGTACTTTAAAAAATGGTTTGAATTATGTTACATTTTTCTTGTCTTTTTCTATCTGAATGTAAACTCCCTAGTTAAACTGGGCCAACAGACTCATTTATCTTGATCGACTATTTAGAATGGCTACCTCTATTGCATGGAATAGATAACCTCTGGGGTATAGGAGAGCTAATCACATAAAAGCTTTCAATAGACTTCCAAAAATGATGTTTTTTTAAAGATGCTACTGTAGAAACAATCTTGAGAACATTTTTAAAAATTTTACTCAAAAATCACACAGTTCATTAAATTTCAAAATGGATAAATTTCAAACTTGTGATAAGGTAAACAAAATAATGTGCTCCCCTGATGATGAGGTGAAAGCCTTGAAACCGGTAGTGTTATACCGTTACAAAACGTGGAATAAACAGTGTTTGATAAAACAAATTACAATGTATTTAAACCTCCACAATGTTAATGCCTTAGCTATAAATAAAATATAAAATAAGAAAGACTTACTTGTAACTAGGTGATGCACGGGGAGTATCATCATAGTATCTTCCTTTGTAATCTTTCAGTGTCTTTTTACCACTTCTCCAGTCTCCTTTAGATTTGTATGAGTGCTCAGAAGATCCCTCTTTGGATGAATGAACAGTTGGAGTTGGAAAATCCCAGCTGGACTTTTTCATCGGAATCTTGAAGTTGTCATCATCTTCATCCCATGGTGTTTTATTTGTGGGATCTTCAACTTTCAAACTGAAATTTTGACATAAATAGTTTGAAAAAAAAAGAAAAACATTAAAACACATAAGATTGAATAACAACAGTCTATCTTGAAAACTATCCAATGTTTTTCACATAATTTTCCAACCCTTTATTCCTTCATAATAATCCAAATACTGTAGGGTTTTTGCTAAAAGTTGGTAAGTGACAAAAAACGTTAGATATTGCAATTTTTTAATATGGCATCTTTATTTCTTATCTTAAATGTTATGTTTGAAGGTTTTTTTTGTGAAATGTCAATGTTCAAATAATGTTTGGTTCTAATGAATCTTAGTTTGTATGAAAATGAGTAAAAAAGGATTGAGATAATTACATGAAAATCATTGCCATGCCTTAAATACTGTTTTACAAATTCAAAGTTCCTTAAAACTTTTACATATCATAGATAATTTACTACGTATATGACTCACATAGCTAAATTTGAATGCCTAAAATATGAACCTAAAAACTAATTGTAAATTTACACAAGCTGTGGAATTGCAACTGGCCTCCATAAAAAGCATTTATGAAACAAGAGGAACAAATTTAAGAATAAGAAAAATATTCCATATATGCGAATGGCCTTTGAACAAAGAAGTTTCATGTACTTGGCTCCTAAGTTATTAAATGCATTATCTAAAGCCACAATATATATTAAAGTATAAAGTAAATATAAATTCATACTCCTGGCAGCACCCAACCTAATGGGCAGCTCTTCCTGAAACTTTCATCCCTAGCAACCATTGATAAACTTAAGTATCTGGGAACAAAATTTGTTGAGAGTAATAAATAAAGTGCTCTGAAAATCCACAGCTCCTATATATTCACAAAAACAAATAGAATTGTGATAAACAGTCATCATAAAGTCCTTGTTCAGTTTGAAATTTTAATAATTTCTGTTATTTACGAGTAGAACTTAAGATAGTTAAAAACTGCATAAAGTTGCTATAATGACCACATGTTTCAATTGTGATAAATATTTTTTATAAAACAAATGAAAACAAAAATTAAGAGAAAATATAAAAATACCTCGGTGTTCTGGGTTCATCTTTGAATCTCGGATAGTAAGTGCTGCGACTGCTACTGGCTTCAGATCTTTCACTATAATCTCTTTTTCTATCACTACGATCACTTCTTTCATCCTTGTTTCGTTTTTCACTTCCCCTGTAGAGATTGTCGTATGCTTTATCCTTGTGCCTGTCTCGCCGTTCTCGGTCATATTTGCCATCGTCATCATCGCGCTGTTTTTCCTTATCTTTTTTTGATGAGGTGTACAAGCCTTTTTCCAAATTTTCGAGTTGTTTCCTAAAAACGTATTCAATAGTTTTTAATATTATCAACAAACGATTAATACATAAGATATCAAGTGTTAGTATGAATCTATTAGCTCTGAGGTGACAAAGAAACGCTCAGAAGTTAAAAGGGACATTAAGAGGAAGTACCTAATTGAATGGCCACAGCTAGTATCTTCCTATCCTTACACTTAACTTATATACATATTTCTTTTCTAATATTTTTAATCTATCAATAGTGGGTTCGAGTCTGGAGTTAGAGTGCCCTTGAGAAGATTTTGCTCTCTTAACGGCGCTATATTGATTGTCTTTTTTTTATTATTAAAAAAATATATTGAGATAATAGATAGTTTTTTTAACGTTAAAGGTTAGAGAGAATTTAGATCGGGTGATTCATACTTCACTTTTATAGCAAAGCAACTCAGGTATCAACCAAAGTGAGGATAGCGAGGAAGCAATAAAAGACGATACTATTTCCTCACTCGCTGAGTAGATTTGTTATCTCCGACTAGTAGCTAAGATAACTTTCAAAAGTACGTAAAAATGTGATTTTAACAAAACTTTTTCGTTTTGTTAATTTTTTTAATCATATGTTTCCCTTCTACATATATTTCCGAATTGATGTTTCAGACGTATTAAAGAATGTGGCCGAGTGACAATATTATCTTCAGCTTCAGTTATCAAGCCTTCTGGTTTAGAATCACTGGAATAGGCACAGAACTCACGGTTCGTTATTGCACATGTTTGTAATACTACAACACAAGCAGAAAAAACAATACTCGCACATATACTCGGCATTTGTCAGCATTGTTACCCGATAAATTCTTGACGACAATTGTTTAACATTACCAGTTTATTTTCTTATACGTTTTGATGAGGTATAAGTGTGTAAAATATCTTTAGCTAACAATTTTTATTTTGTATGTTTATTGGAAAGTACAAATTTTATTCTAATGCCATGCCAATTATACCATAACTTCATCTTCCAAATAATCCTAAAATACAGTACTTAAATGCCGCATAAACGGAAAGTATAAATAAAAAAATTGCTGAAAAATTAAGTGCAATAATACTCTTAAAAGTTACAAACAAAAACTCTTAAAAGTGATACAAAAGATAATTCAGAGGTTGAAATTTTTTATTCTTCACTACTTCTGATTGTTAATACACTATGGGTTTTGTATTGAATGAATGTTAAGTTGGAAGTTAGCCCTGTGACCCATTGGCTAGCATACGTGCTAAGCACCCAGGTCTCTCAGATTTGATTCGCGGAAATTCCCTGACTGATTTCACTTGGTGGTTTTTTCATAAGAATTATTCTTACCATTGTGTTAAGTAAATTCTCCTACAGTCTTGAAATAATTGATTTCATAAAATAGCTAAGATAGAAACATATTTTTTTTAAATACATGAAATGTAGTACAAAATATCAAAAGAATACAAAGAAGCCGAAACCATCAGAAACTAGTAAAATCACCAACATTTCAAATACAGAATCCAACTTAAATAGTTTTCTTGTCAAGAAGTATCTTTTAATGAAAATAAGTATAATAATACTAATATGTTTATACTATACTATAACATATATTTTCTAATTACAAACATATGTTAAGACAAAGAAAAAACACAAATTTCAGAGAAAGGTCTAGGCTCATAGATACCCCCCAATCAGGATGCAATCCCAGGAGGGCAAGCCTGGCCGAGAGGATGCCAGACTTTTTTAGCCTACACTCTCGTATATGCAAGTTATAATATAAATCACCATAAATGAATTCGGTGTTGATAAAATTATAAACATAACAAATAAGTTTAAAAATATTTAAATTCAAAGCTAGATGCACTGCCAGTGTAAATGAGAAAACAATAAAAAGAAATGTATCTAATTTTGTCTTAACAGAAATAAAAAAAAAACAGGAAAGCTACTATTTGTCGTTGGATTAATTTAATTGAAGACCTACCATACTGTGAAAAGCGTTAAATCATTGAAAATATTTTGTCTAACTATGGTGAGATCCAAGAATATTCAAGCAAAATGGGGGTCTCTTTATTAAAAGCATTTCAAAGAATTTGATGAGAGGAATCTTTATCTAATACATAGTTTGCGCAATATACAATATAAAAGTCTGATTTTTTAAGAAAAAAATGTTTGAAACGAGCAGTTATGAACAGTATCAATTATGACTATGACACAAAATGTAAGCCAATTAGATACATTAAAAATCTATACCTTTGAAGCCGTTGAGTGATGCGTTCTTTAGCTTCTTCAGATAAACCACCGGTATAAGTAGGAGTTTCTTCGTTTCCAACTCTGTAATTTCTCGAAGTTTTCGACGAACTGCTCTTTTTTATATCATCATCGTCTTGGTTAAAAGACATCAAACGACTTTTCTCTTCCCGCTTAGCTGCTGCAAGCTTATCTAAGCCCAAAAGCGAAGTTTTCGGTGGTTTTGAATCAGAACCACCGGGCTTTTTCTTTATGATCAAACCTCCTTTGGTTTCAGAAACCCCCTCCAGCCTATGGACACCATCGTCATCATCAGCCATGGTATATTTTGCCACAAATTTTCGTACGTAAATACAAAACAGATGTACAGGTTAGAACGTTTATGAAATGTCAATTTCAAAACGTTATTTAAAGGTTATGTTTTTAGCTGTCAAAATAGTATTGCCATGTTTGTGATTTCCACAACTTATTTTTAATTTTATTATTGTAGAAAGATTTACGTCAATTTCATTATACCTAAATTTAATACTATCCATTAATACTCACCAACAGAAATTTATAAAAGAAAGAAAATAAACTTAATTTATTTGATATGATGAAAGTCCACTACATTTATAATTTAAATAAACCAGATCACATATATTGTAGCTTTTAATTTCATATAATTATTATATTTGCTTATCACATTTATTAATGATTGAAAAAAACTTAAAATTGCAAGTTTTTTACGTTTCCACCATTTTTATAGAAGATCATGAGCAAACGCTTAATGAGCAAAGTGATTTAGAGTTTAATTTGGTTATAAGGAATTTAGTTTATAAAAAAATCTAAAGATTAGATAGTATATAAAACAAATGAATAAAATACGTTAATTACCAAAATAATTACTCATTCTATAGCTTTAAGTACTTTATTTATTTTTAACTTAAGTCATTGCAGATTTTCTGAGAATCGTGGAATCCTATGTGTATGTATCACAATAGAATAGCTGTTTATTTAAGGTACATGCCTTAAATTCAAACCTGAGAAGGAATGAAAGTGTCAGACAAATTTATAATCACTTTAATAACCTATTATTTTTAATTGAAATTTTGAAAGAGAATTGAGTATTTTCAGAATAAACTGTCAAGTCTATGATTTTTTTCGTAAAGTGATATTTAGACAATAATATGATAATCTTAAGTTTATTTTATGTATATTTCAATAGTTTTAATAAATAGAATAGGAAACCTAAGCCTGGATTCCTATTTGACCACGGCAATACCATAAGATTCTTATGGGATACCTTTAGGTCAATATTGCTCATGAGTGTGGCATGCCTATGGGACTGCAGGGTTTTTCATTTTTTGGAGGTGTGTTATGTTAAATTGTTAGACCTCCCCATATTGTTTTACTGTTAATATACTTTTCTGGAATTTACGCAAATCAACTTGCGATATAATTTCTGTGATGTAGAAGCTGTCTAAAATAATTTTCAAAAAGGAATTTGGTACTCTACATTTATAAGTATGACATTTTTTGGCGACTTTAAAATATCAGTTCTAAAAAAGCAAAGCCCACAAACAAATAATTTTCAACATATACCAAAAAGTCAATATTTCAATTAGTCAGTAATCTTTAACCGTCAGAGTGCTGAGAGTCTATATATAGACGTTTCATAGTGCAAAAAATGTCCAGCAGTAAAACGGTTAAGGTAGTTGTAAAGTAGCACCTTTATATTTGATAGTGGTTATTTTATATTTAAAGAACAACCTTAAACCTATAATATGGTGTAAACCTATAGTATGATGTATAACCTAAACTTAGTGTAATTTTTAAGCCAGTAGTGAATTTTATTGTAGCTTGAAAATTACACGGGGTTTCAAAATTTACTTTGTTTTTATGATAAATATTTAAAGAGTAATTTGGTTTTATTTTAATATATTATTAAATATTTTTAATTGAAACTGACTCGGAAATCATTTGAGTAAAGATAATAAATTCTATTTGAATATTCTATTTGCAAAAATCATGCTGGGAATATGGATCCGCCCGATTGATATATTTTGAGAAGTAAGTACCCCCCATTGATGATGTTTTTTGTTTACATTAATTTGACAGCTAAAATTTGACGTTTCGTTTAAATTTTGATAGAATGTGATTATTCAAGACGTAAATATGGAATAATTGAATGATAATCACTTTTTGCGTGGTTGTTTTATGTGATGGTCAAATATTTCCTTTTATTGCACAGAAGGCTGTAGCGAGATACCTTACTTAAAGTTTCAGAATAAGGTGATGGACTTTGCTCCTGTTAATAATATTTTTTTAATCAATCATTTGCTCATTAAGTGCTAGTATATTCTTTATTTTACATTACAATTACTGACATTGAAGTCAAGATGGCTGTTGCGAATAGAAGTCGATGTATATTTTGTAAAATTATCGACGGCATTGAGAAATCGGAGATGATATTTCAAAATGATAATATTTGTGTTTTTCGAGATATTAAGCCGGCTACTAAAAATCACATTCTTGCAGTACCACGAGAACATTTCAAAGATTGTAAGTTTCTGCCTTCAGAACAAAAGCCATTAGGTGAGATTTTTATCATAATAAAGAATAATTTGTTATGTAATGTATATATGTAACATCCAATTGTTTCCGTTAGGAACATAGGGATAGTATAAAAATGCCTCAATTCAGGTCGATTGAAGTCTGGCACTTCACAACCTCTTATCCTAAGCTAAGACTGGTGAATGCCCTTATCATAATAATGGTTGTAAGATGATCATCTAATATGTTGAGACCCTAAGCAATGATTTACATTAAAAGTATAACAACAATCAATAACCACGTATGTCAGATTATATACCATATTCTTTGTTAATAGCATCTGTGTATATGGTGTAAATTGCATTACGCGAGCTTTCTTAGTAATTTAGTTAATTTTTTGTTAGATTCAATGTTGGGTTCACTGGCATTTAATGGAAATCTTAATTTTCATTGTGTTGTAAATAAGATTTTTCTGATTTCTCTAGTACTATATATTACTATTCCTCTAAAAATAATTTATGAAGATTTCTATAGTACTGTTTACAAATGAAATATCACCATTTTAGGTTTTACTTATGTGCACTTTGTTATATTATAGAATTTATGAAAGGAAGGTTATAAGTCGCTAAATAAATTGAGGAATGAGGTTTGATAATTATATTGAAATCAGGATGTCAATAATTGATAGATATTAAGTCTATAATCCATTAGATCATTGGCACCAATAATGCCATTTTAGATGTTTTGGCAGATTTTAAAAATAATATTCGAAATTTATTCTTCAAGTGTAAAACATGAAGGTATGAATGTTTTTATGTGTGAATAAAATTATGAGTATCTCTTAATGATCATTTTTAATTCACATACACTTTTACATACTGGAGAAGTCAGTTTTGTTTTGTATTGACATAAATTTATTTACATAAAATGTTGCACTATAATGGACCTCTCATCATCACACATACTGATAATATTTTTTTGGCCATGTTCATTCAAAGCTATTTTTTTGTACTTTGATACATTTTTTAGTGTGGCTGTTCTGTTCAGTTACCCTTTTATAATATAATTTGTAAATAAAAAGCGAACCACTTTCGCAGTGATTTCTTCTTTTCATTAGTCCTTTCATTTGTATCAAGACGTTACAATTATAACCTGAAGGTTAACCATTAATATTTTTCAGCGTGCAACTTTTGCTATATATAGAAGATTTTTTTATTTTATAGTAATGTAGCTCAGTAATCCTTGGCTTTTATAACACACTCTGCTTCCACATGGCATAGATTAAAATGAATGACATGGTATGAAGTAGGTTATAATTTAAATGATTCGGTCCTCTCAGTTGTAGAAGTTAGTTGAAATTGTAAGTCTTAATATAAGAAAAAAGGACAAATAATGTAAGTCTATTGTTATGAAATCTAGAAGTATTTGTATTGTTTTGATGAAAAAAACTTATAATTACAGATATTCACACAGCTGAATTTTAATACGCATCTTTTATTTCAGTGCAAGAAATGATGACTGCTGCACAAGAAGCCCTTAGAACATTAGGAGATGATTTATCAGATGTTCGATATGGTTTTCACTGGCCTCCGTTTCATTCTGTTGCTCATCTCCATTTGCACGCAATATCTCCTGTTTCTGAAATGGGATTTATATCCAGAATGATATTCAAACCAGATTCATTTTGGTTTGTATCTGTAAGTTTATTCTCATATTTGGTTTAAAGATTTTAGTATTCAATTATTTTATTCATTGAATCAAATAAATCTATCATATTCTCTTTTATTTTTGTGTCTATTTTGTTGTATCTTATATAACTTAATTTTTCCAATAATTGATGAATTTTTGTACGAAACTGATTTATCAATAAGTTAACAATGTTTATTTTTAGACGAACAAACTTGATATTCAATTAAATATTTTTTGGAGACTTGTTGCTTAGGTTTTTTTTTTGAAAAGTGATGAAATAAAAAAAAAAGCGAGAAAACTACAATGTGGATCTGTTGGTTTATGTTGTGTCTCAGTTCCGTATAAATCTTCAACTGTTTAATTATTTTTACTATCACATAATTTTGAACATGTTTTATCAAATTAGTTTTTTGATCTTCAGAAATGTATTAAAATTATATCGCAACATTTCCATAAGGGTTTTAGGTTTGATTTCCGATGGTAAAAGAAAATGGTCCCAGTATGGTTTAGTTTGCAATCAAGATTATTGTTATCTTTCTATGTATTGTCAAAACATACAACAACAAACTATGAGTTACTTGCGTACTCTAGTGCAGTGCTCCGCAACCTTTTCTCACCTGCGACACACCAAAATTCTTCCTAGAATTCCGCGGCACACCAAAAGCTAAAATATATAGTATAACGCATGCGCACGCGCATAAGGGTAATTTTTCTTTCTCTATGACTAATTTGGTGCGGCCATGGTGTGTACAAAGCACACTACGCAGTTTTCAACAGTTGGCACCAGGCGCTGGGGGACCATTGAAAAATTATTTAGTTATAATAATTATTCTATACTACATTTTGAAAAATAGACAATATTATGAAAATTAATTTGTCATTGTGTATTAAATACATAATGAAAAATTGTAAAATGTCAAATACATTGAATTTGACCGCGGCACACCTGTATCCGGCTCACGGCACACCAGTGTGCCACGGCACACCGGTTGCGGAGCACTGCTCTAGTGGTTCTAATCCTGAAGGCTCAATTAACTGAGTCAGATATAATGTTTGACCCTGCTCTTAAACATGTTCAAATCATAAATGCGAATTTATTAAAAAGTTTTAAATGATTGAATAAACCATTGTTGCTAGTCATTTAAATGCAGATGTATATTTTTATAACTCCATTGTATTGTTCACTTAAACAATACAATGGAGCTATCAAAATAAGAAATAAATTCTGCTTAATGCAGAAAATAAATAGTAAATTAAAATTTTGAGCTATAAAATATTTCAGAAATAAACATAATATTAAGATTTTCTGTATTTATCTAGAAATTATACCAATACATGTGTATATGTATAGCTTAATAATCTCCATCATATATTGATAACTTTCACTTGATTATTTTAAGTTTGATTTCCGATGGTGATTGAATGAAGGGGTTTTGACTTGTGTATTTCTATGTCAAAGATAGTCAATATCCTTTTGTCACAAATTGGTTTATTTTAAAATTATATTCAGACTGAATTTTATAATAATATGTATATTTTTACATTAGATAAAAATATGAATTGAAAGAAGATTCAGTGCTTAGATGAAAAAAAAGTATTAAGTTGGTTCGTAGGAAGAAATATTGATGAAAGATTTACATAAAAATAATAATTTGAGCAGCCTATAATGTACAAGAAGTTTGGAAAGACAGAAAAACGTAACATGACCAAATTAATCAAATTCTAAAAGAAGTAAGAATGAAAAGTCTATGCATCATGAGGTGTATGGACATGGCAGAAGTGAAAGATGTGTATCAGGATAGAATCAAGTCAAGATCTGTTCTTTGTGCCTACCCCAGGATAGGGACATGGCATTATAATACTTTTGTAACACTTTTTTCTTATTTTCAGCCCGAGTATGTTCTATCAAGGCTTTGATGACATTACGACTTTAAGAAGAAAATTGTTGTGCAAATTCTTAGTTCATACCCAGTTGTTGCCCTTTATTTATGATCTTTAATTTAGTTTATAAAAATAGTTCTTGTCATTATATTTTGTTCTATTTATAAATGTTTTTATACTGATTTCATGAAATTAAATAAATTTTCGGCATTGAGTCATACTTCTAACACCGAAGATACACTGTTACTGTGAGTGATATTGTGAGGTGACCGAGAATTTCTTTGAATGAAAATTGGATGAAATAGGCTTAGAAAATACGTTCTTTTTATAACACAGTGCTTACAGCACACATGGTATGACTTTGATATATTTTTAAAATCTTTTTCTTGCTCACCATGTACTTGGTATGAGCTTTGCATAATCTAGAATAAGTTGAATAGTAATTATTAAAGTTAAGTAAAACAGTGTTTTTCTCCAACTGAATAATTCTCCACACTTAGTGATATAAAGAATGTCTGGCTCTCAAAGGTGTTTGGCTATATTTTTGGTAATTGCATGCATGAAAATAAAATTAGAACATTAATTTCGTAATTAGTAATTTTTTAAGAGTATTCATATCCAACTTTTACAAGAGAAAAAAAAACATGAAGTGTTTAACATTTCAAGTGTGTTCAAATATTACTGGAAATAGTGTTTTTTATAAGTGCACAATTTTTTCTTGTTATATTTTTTTATTCTTGCTACAAAAGCATTAAATATAATTATACAACTTGTTAAAATACATGTTATTTTATTTCTTTCTTAAATTTACCAAAAAAATTACAGGTTTATAAAAGTTCTTTGGCATCTAAATGGTGCTTTTTTACAAATATTTTATATGGTTTGTTTGAAAACTTATACTTGCTAGATATGATGGTACTCATATATTTCACAAAATATTTTTCATATATTTAATACCATTGTTTAATTGCATAAAAATATTTTAGGACATTATTTTTATGTTAGCATTGACCGGAAATGAAATAAATGTATATGTTAAATATTAGAGCGTGCTTAATAAAAATGGACATATTATTTGATAAATTGCTTGCTATTTCTTGATCATGTCTAGCAGCCTTAGTGATTGCAATTATATAATGAGACAGGCAACCTACCAATTTTACTATATGAAAGCTCTGTCGTCGCGTAGGCATGCCGCAATAAGTTCAACCTTAAGACAGCCTGTAAACAGCCCGTGGTGTCACCACTATCAATTGAGAATTCAGTGTACAGACTTTTGAAATTTTCAAATAACTCTTTAAATTTTTACAAATTTAATTTGTATGACCACTTAATACCTGAACTCATAAAGGAGTTGGAAATTTTTATATCATCTGTAGTACTTGGGTGCACTTTGATTAGGTCAAGATGTATTGGTGAATTGAAATTATTTATCATTTTATCAGATTTTTAAACTATTGTATAATTGAGTACCTTGCTATTTTTCTCATATTTCATAAATAGACGACTATAATTTTCCACCCCGCTTTTTATATTTGATAAAATGAATTTTATGTACCAAAATGTTTGGTGTTAAACCGATCCAGTGCGTTAACCATGTATATGTGGGTTCAAATGTCTGGACACGGGTGTGAATTACATTTTTGCTTGTACTCTTCTTTACTTCTTTATAACCTCTAAACAAGTATGGCCGTATGGCGTACAGCGAGCGAATTTTTACTTCAAGAGAGTATGGACGTACACGGTACGTCCGATGTTTTTATTCCCGAATACATGAATTTATCCATAAAACGGACATGGCTCAAATATTTTTATTTATTCAATTATTTTGCATATGGTGGCCACAATTGCGTTTTTTATTTGTGAAAAATATTTGTTAATAGATAACTAATAATTTGGTAAAAACAAATTTCAGATAATTTTAAAATGTAAAAAAAACTCACTCCACCATACATATTTTACTTACAAAATCTCACTCGCTTAGAGGTTAAAACGTTGCCAAAAGGAACACATCGTATTTACGTGACAAAAAAAATGGTTTTAAAAAAATAAGTATTCTTTTTCTGCAGGCTTATATTAATATTTTCTACAGTAAGATGCTTGAAATTAATGTAATCATTAATTAAAGATGGCCCTCCAAAAAATCACACTAGCAAGTTTGAATCTTGCATGCTAATTACTTGTGTTTGTCATAAGCTGTGTCTGTCTGAGAATTTGCGGACCTTAGGAATCACTGTATCAAATTCCGCTATTAGCATTAAAATATCACAATAAAAGAGATGTCCATGTGCTAACTACCATTCATTTGAATCAGGAAAAAAAGTTGATAGACAGGAGAAGCAATAAAAAAACTTCAATGTGTAATTGAATATAATGTATGGGAAGCGTTGTCTTATCGGATGTAACATTGACTAGTGTTAATTCTTTAAGAAAAACTGTCTAGTGCTATAAGAATAAGACAATTAATAAAAAAGTGTGTATCAACACAAGATTCTCCTTTTGAAAGGTTTCACTATCAGATAATTCACTACTGCGATTTACTTTCAAAAGGATTTCAGAACGTATGCCAAGAATAGTACCAATTGATAAATCAAATGCTCTGTTTCATGAGTGCCATGTTTATGGTCATGCTTCTAAAATTCCTAACAAAAGAAAAATGTCCAAGTATATGTTGTTTTGGTTCCTATGTGTCTAACCGTGTTTTGGAATTTACCATGAACCAGACGATTTATAGATATTTTGTAAAAAAAATGTATCTGAAAATCAAAATAATGTTTTTCCCATACACGTGTGATGTTAAAATGAGGAATGAAATTTTAGCTAAAGAGTATTTTTTTTAATTAGGAAACATTGATACAAAAAATGTAAAAACAAAAATAATTGTTACGCAGTGATCCTATAGCTGATATTGTCAAGTCAAAGGTGAGTAATCTTTTGTCTTTGTTTATCTAAAATGGCGACTAATTGCGGCAGAAAACTTGGAAGCGATGGGTGATACTAACATTTTTATCCATAAAAAATAATCTTAGTGTTGATTAAGCCATGTACGAGGCATATCCAGAAAGTAAGTGTACTGAATTTTTGTAGGTTACAATTTTTTTTATTTAAACAAAAAAATTACGTGGTTACCGTAGTACATATGTAAGCTATTTTTCGACATGGTCGCCATTCCTCTCAATGCAGGTGGTGAAGCGGGGTATCAACTTTTTGATGCCTTCCTCGAAGTAGTTTCCCGCTAACCCCTCCGTCCACTTCTCCACCTCCTCCTTTACCTCCTCGTCGGTTGAAAACCTTTTTCCACCCATGTGCAGCTTCAGGGAGGTAAAGAGATAGTAATCTGAAGGTGCTAGGTCAGGGTAATGCACGAGATGTTTCAGGACATCCCATTTAAACGAGGCGAGCAGTTCCTTCGTGGCGTTGGCCGTGTGTGGTCTGGCATTGTCGTGCAGCAGGCAGACTCCCTTTGTCAGCATGCCTCTCCTCTTGTTCTGAATCGCCCTCTGCAATTTTTTTAGGGTCTCACAGTATCTTGCAGAGTTGATGGTCTCCCCTTGAGGCATATATTCAATTAAAATTATGCCTTGACAGTCCCAAAACACGGATGCCATGATTTTCTTGGCTGAAATTGTGGTTTTGAACTTTTTGGCGGAGGGTGAAGAGGTGTGACGCCACTGTTGAGACTGCCTTTTGGTTTCAGGCGTGTAGTGTGCAACCCAAGTTTCATCTCCAGTAACGATGGAGCGGAGAAATTCATCTCCATGGAGTTTGCAGCGCCTCAAAAACTCTTGCCCGGCCTCCACTCGATTCAACTTGTGTTGGTCTGTCAGCTGTTTTGGGACCCACCTCGCGGACAGTTTCTGATATCCGAGGGTTTCTGTGATGGTTTCGTGTAGTAGAGATCTGGAGATTTGCGGAAACATCGCAGAAAGTTCATCCACAGTCAATCTGCGATCGTCACGGAGCGCATTTTCGATTTTTTCCACAATTTCGTCAGTCACAATTGAAGGTCTTCCGCTCCTCTGATCATCATGCACAGACGTACGAACGTTTTTAAACTCGCGACACCACTTGTACACACTCGTACGATTCATAGCTTTGTCACCATATGCAGTTTTCACCTCATTATAAACCTCAACCGGAGGTTTTCCCTTCCAAACGAGATAACGGATGACGCCGCGTATTTCGCACTTGGTGGAAGATTGGATTGACATTTTTCACGAAACGTGTTGTCGCGTCGACACTTCTCAACGTACTGACCTCGAACCGGTCTCGTTGCGGAGGGGAAGGGTCAGGCTACACGGAAGTGTAGCCAACATGTCGAAAATAAAATCCATCCGGTCGTGAGAGCCTCAGTACACTTACTTTCTGGATACGCCTCGTATGTTATTTAGTTAAAATAAGTATAATAAAGTTCAAGTTTTCTTTGAAAAAGATTGTTTTAATAAATTTGTAAAATTATAACAAACATTTAGTATAAAAATATGCCCCATTGAGGCTCATTTGGGTTGCCGAAAGTGATGCATTGAATCAGATAATTCATCTTATAAAAAATGTAAGATATAAAGGGAATTAAAATATTACTTGAGGTTAATAAAAATGCAGAAATCTTTTATATGATTTTGTTGTTGACTTTGTCAAAATTGTGTTCACAGATTTGAGAAATATGTTTTTCAATTTTGAATATTAAATAATTTTGTCGAAATGAGGAATGCGTCCTTGATTTTTATTTATTTTATTTAATGATGAAAAGTTGACAAAGCAAATATACAAATGGGAAGTGCAAGGTGTGGGTAGAAGAGATAGACTGAAGAAAATGTGTCTGGACCTGATTTTGAAAGAAGGTAGTAAGAAGGTAAGTGAGCAGTATGAATAATAAAATAATATTGCACATGATGAGAGGTGTGAATGTGGAGGAGGCGAAGGTTATGTACTTGGATAAAAAAGTTTGGATACTTGATCTCTCTGCCTTCCCCGTAATGGACACGGTGTGATGATATCAATGTATGTTTTTTATTTTAAGAGTTTCATATAAATACATCTGACTAATTTATGCAAGTTCTTCTAATGATCCTACTTTTATTTAAAGTAATCAGTATCCATGACCATGTTTTAAAAGTAGTTAATTAATATATTATATTATTAGAATAAAAATAACGAAAATAAAAACAAAAGATAAATCTCAAGGATAAGAGGATCTATATACGAGTTAGAGAGGAGGCATATTTTGAGATAAATAATGCTTTTTTGTTTGTTTCGCAGCGTAAACATTTTTGTACATTTCCAAAATAAATAATTGCTGTGACTGGTGCATTAGTAATACTAGTACTGGTATATTAATAATAGTCATGAGACTATAAGCCATAATCGGTTCTTAAATTATTTAAAGGAAAAGATAATTAAGAAAGGATGAGTAGAAAATGAAGTTAAAAAAGTGGATAAAATATGTGCAAATTCAAAGTTAATTATTTTAAATTGCTATATGTTAAGTTATAAAACTTGGTTACCAGTGGTTTTATCCTAATTAACTTACCATCAGTTTGCTACTCCCCTACCTGTCCCTCCTGCTTCATTTTTGTATAGGTGCACATGTATATCTAGAAGAAAAGGTAAAAGATTTCCCGAATTCTTAAACTTTTGTATCTTGCTTCTTAACACTTAGAGAAATAAATGTAAGTGAATTTCTGTATGTAGATTATATAGTTGTTCTTGGTAAAAATGAAGGAAAGGAAAATTTATATAGCGGTAGTGTCTACAGCTAATACATTAGGTATTTCCCAGCATTTACACACACATACGAGTATGTTCAGAAAAAAACATACATTTATTTGGTAAGAGAATGGTAAAAAATTTACAAAATGAAGAACTACAAAGAAAATTTTGTAGATCTTGTGATATGTGATAGTAACACATTCGGCTTTATGAGTAGTGTATTGTGTAGTGTCTATATAACATCATAAATTTTAATAAGAATTCCCAAAAGTTTTGCCTTTAAGTGCCTCCTAAAGCAAAATGAAATATTATGGTTATATGCCACAAAGAGGTACTATATTGTAAGAAGTGTCTGTGATATATGGTTTAACTGAGAAAAATTGTACAGGAAGATGATTTCTGTTATCTGGGTTGTATGTTAACATGTTATGGGTGAATTGCAAGGAATATTGGAAGAATGTTAGCAATAGTGAACAAGGTGAGAAGAGCACTTAATGTAACACAATAACCGCTCAATATTAAATGTAGTAAAAATAACACATTCACAATGATGTGTTGGTAATAACATTGAAATATGAGAGTGAAACATAGACTTTGAAGAAGATGTATAAAAGTAAGATTAATTAATGCTAATGGAACTTCAATGGCATGGATATGTAATGAGAAGACCTAAAACTCACATTATTAAGCATGCTAACCTAGACTCCATCAACTACCAAATTAATGGGGAAGACTTAAAATATGTAAATCTTATAATGGCAAATAATACTACAAGTGAATAGTGTCAGATAACGATATCCAAAACAAGAAAAACTAACCACAATAGATAATAATTCCGGATTTGAGATACAACCACAGAAAAGAAGATGAAATGTCGTGGAGACACGTGCACCAAGGAAAATTTATGGAGTGTGAAATGTATGAAAGAAGGAGAAATTAAAACATCGGCAATGAATGCATGTCCAAAGAGGATGTTGATAGTAAGATGAAGGAAAGAGCCTTAAGGTGGTTTGTACATGTGTAGAAAATGAATGATTTAATTAATATAATATGTCAGAAAACACATGGAGGAGGTATACAACCACTACTGAATGTGGATTTATTATTTTCAAGCGATTTTTTTTCCACATTCACTGATTACTTGGATCAATGTGTGCATTCACTAGTAATACTGTAGATTAATTGTATAATCCAGTTCCACTGTGACATATACACAAATATAGTAAATTGATAGAAAAGTGGGAAGGTTTGTCCTCTCTGTCTACCCCAAAAGGGACATACCTCAAACGTATGTAAATAAAAATATAATAATTCTTGAATTACTTCTTCATTAAGAAATCATTTAAATATTATTTGTTTTGTTAGTTTTTTTTATAACAAGATATTTCGTTTCATGAATGTTATTCTTAAATTAACACATCGATCAATAAGTCCCGGGACTAACCAACAGATGGCGTCTCTAATAACAAATCCATACCATTCTCAGTTAGTACAAACCTTTAGAAGTTACGTGTCAAACTTTCATGACATTCCGACATTGTGTCATTCATTGAGTTACAGTAGTTTTAGTGACACTACTTTTGGTATTTTAAAAACAATGGAAAAAAACGAATTTTGTGTGTTGATAAAACATTGCTTTTTAATGGGAAAAATACCGTTCAAACTCAGCAATGGCTTGAAAAGTGTTATCCGGGCTCTGCTCCGTCGAAAACAACCATTTTTCGGTGGTATACTGATTTCAAACGCGGTCGTACAGACATAAATGATGCTGAACGCTCTGGTCGTCCAAATGAGGCTGTTACACCAGAAAACACAAAAAAAACTCTCAAAATCGTGATGGAAAATCACAAAGTAAAGTTGCGTGAGATAGTTGACATTCGGAAGATATCATTTGGTAGTGTTTACGTTATTTTGCACGGTCATGAAAAAGATTTTTTCGAAATGGGTGGCGCGTTTGCTCACAATGGAACAGAAACAACAACGCATCGATGATTCAGAGCGCTGTTTGGCACTGTTTACGCGAAATAAACAGGAGTTTTTGCGTTGGTATGTAACAATGGATGAAACTTGGATCCACCACTATACTCCGGAATCAAATCGACAGTCAGCTGAGTGGAGAGCAGCCGGTGAAAGTCGTCCGAAGCGACCAAAAACTCAACAGTCGGCCGGGAAGGTTATGGCCTCCGTATTTTGGGATGCGCATGGTATAATATTCATCGATCACCTTGAAAAGGGAAAAACCATCAATAGCAAATATAACATAGCGGTATTGGAGCGTTTGAAGGCAGAAATTGCAAAAAAAACGGCCCCATATGAAGAAGAAAAAAGTTCTCTTTCATCAGAACACTGCACCGTGTCAGAAGTCGATTGTAACGATGGCCAAATTGCATGAGTTAAAGTTCGAATTGTTTCCGCACCCACCGTGTTCTCCAGATTTGGCCCCCAGCGACTATTGGCTGTTCGCAGACTTCAAAAAAATGCTCCAGGGAAAGAGATTTGGCTCCAATGAAGACGTGATTGCCGAAACTAACGCCTATTTAAAAACCAAAGATAAATCGTTCTACACGGCTGGCATAGAAAAGTAAGGAAAGCGTTGGAATGAATGTACCGGTCTTGAAGGAGACTATGTTGATGAATAAAGAAGAATTTTGGCAAACAAATGTTGTTTTAGTAGTTAATCCCGGGACTTATTGATCGATGTGTTATATGGGAGATTGATTTGTATAGGAGGTGCGGTGCAGTGGCGAAACGAAGTGGGGTTAGGAGGATAGACGTCCCCGGAAGAGGGCGCAAAGTCAGGGACTAGAAGTAATATTTTGTCGAAACTTTTTTCTTAATTTTGCCACGCACTGTCACGTCACGTGTCAGCGTCATGTTTTTTTTTATAGAAATTCCAAACAATTCCTGTTGTTTTTGCTTTCACTTGCACTTCGAACATAGAAATTACTGTAAAAACTAGTTGAAATTTGAAACTACGAGTATAACTGATCTGTTTATGGAAAATAATATAGTTTTTGAACTAAGTAATTATTACTTTTAGTATATTTCATATAATAATAAAGCGCATTAATCGTTATTATTTTTAATATGTAAATAATATACTTACACGTATATTGAATAACACAATGAAAAAAAAGATTATAATACAATATATACAACAAAAAAAAAAGATATACACTGAAATGCTTGAACTGGCTTTGCCTTAGCAGTTCGGCTTCCACCTTATTCCCAAACGACATTTAGCTTACATTTTGTACAAGGGGGCGCAGATTTTTTGTCTTATCCCCCTGGCGCAAAAGACCCTCGCCACGCCACTGTGTAAATAAATTAATAAAAAACAAACGAAATCGAAATCTGATTTTTTAAAATTCATTCATATCCACTGTAAAATGATGATCTTATCATCATAGACATATCTATCTCTACATGTCTGGATCATTCCGAGGTTTTGGGTTCTGTACACTCAAGATGTTACGTTTGTGTATCCAATTTTTATTATTCGCTTTTTACTTTTTATTTCTTATTACATGGTTTTCCTCTTGATCGTTTTCTTTTGTATACCACTGAATAACCTTATTTACCCAAAGGCACATACAAAATAACATCACTCCGTTTTACTGCTGAGGTAGGCACAACGGAGAGAGCGCCAGTCTTTCCAACCTCTACACATATATTTCGCTTTTCCCCCATTCATATACTTTCTCATACAGCTCGTACGATTTCTCTTACTTCTTACATTTTCTTCTTTTAAAACATCATTCTCTTGTTGCGGGTTCAATTTTCGCTGGTGCCTATTTAAAAAAAAAATAGGCACCAGTGTTTTCGTTTAAGTCCACCGATCATAATTTCCTTGGTCTTCCTTTACCACGCCCTTCACTCACATTTGCACTGTATTTTAGTTTTGTTAGTCTTATTTCATTCATTTGTTGCAAGTGCCCAAACCATCTCACAATTCTCTTTTTCATCTTACTCAATACATCAGCTTTAAGTTCGCATTCATTCTTCCTTCTGTATTCTGTCATACATTGTCATCCTATATATTCTTCTAAGCGCACGCATTTCTACAACACTTACTATATTTGGCTGTTTTCAGTATTTTTTCACGTTTACGTTTCACTCTCATACATCAAAATTGGTACTAAAATACTGCTGTGGACGATCATCTCAATGATGATCAAGGACTATCGATCATCTGTTCGGTTCGATTACATATGTTTTAGTGCCCTATTGACTTTGGTTTCCTATCGCTGGATATTCCTCGTGACCATTCCATTTTTGAGAAAAACCCCGAAGGTACATTGTTATTTGCTTGTGTATTGAACAAAATTAACATTAACAAAATATTTTATTGTAAACCAATTCGTTTTCATCCCAACACCTACAATAAACTAATGCCTACCATTAATTCAGTTTACCTATAGACCTATGAAATATTCACTTTTGGGACCGAAAGAGCATTCGTTATTCAATTTGCTGTGGCTGTAACATATGAAATAAATTTAGCTGTGAAATAAAATTATCCATAGGCCATAAAATTACTACCTATATAATGATATAACGTTTGTAAAAGTTCATAAATTCGACAGTTGCAGTAAAAACTTCTTTTTCACTATTCACGAGTTTACGAAACACCGCGAAATAGAAAATTATTATAATTTTCATTATCAAGGCAAATTCGTGACTAGATGTTTGGCGATCTGTCATCTCTGCACACTCCAACAGTAAAATGGCGTGATGTTATATAAATATGTGTAATATATACTAAAATAAGTAAAATAATTGGCCAGTCCAACGCATTGTGACTCTTCCTCTTGTGCGTCGTCATTTCACGCTTTCAGTGATCAAAAGTCCCTCAAAACTGTCTCCTTGACCACAAGCAATATTTGTCGACAATCTGTATGTGATTCTCAGTTCTTCATTACTTCATCTTGAGAACGGAGGCGTTATTTCGCCTTGATGCCCATGAAATTCGTAGCAGCACCATATTTCCTCCAGCACCATATTTCAAATGCATCTACTCTACGTCTCTCGTTTGCTCTCATAGTCCAAGCATTTTTTGCCATTCCAGTTCTTCTTTTCACCTCAGCTTCGCATCCTGCATTGTTGGTAATATTGAAGCCTACGTAAATAAAACCAGTAACCAATTCTAGACCAAACATTATTTGGTGGTAGTTTATTACAGCGGTCTATCATCAATAACTTAGTTTTAGACCTATTGATTTCTAGGCCTAAGAGCTTGCTCTCATGTTCCACATTTTTAAGGATCGTGGCCATTTCTTTTTATGATGTGGCAATCAATGTAGTGTCATCTGCATATCTCAGATTTCATAAATAAAAATAAATACAGGTTTATTGAAAGTAACATAGTATATATGATATACATAACATATATACGAGTACTTCAGGATAATGTCGAAGAAAAATAGAGATGTTATCAAAATATCCGGGCTCATCTCATAACATTCCCCTAGTCGAGTTACACCCTCACCAATAGAGGATGAGCCCGGTCGCGAGGACATCAAATGTTTTTAAGCCCACACTATTTGAGGGTTTTTTTCCATCAATAGCAATTTCACCATCCCAATCTTCAAGTGCTCTCATAATATATTCTATATATAGATTAAACAAATCGGGAGAGACAAAGCACCCTTGTCGTACACCCTTTTGCACTTAAAACTGTTTGGACTTGATGTTGTTGACTTTGACTGTCGCAAATCTATATTAGTACATAATAAGTGACACAATATGGTTTACAAGGTATGCTGGTACTCCCATCTCTAGAAGTACTTGCTAAAGTTTTTCTCATTTAACAAAACCAAATGCTTTTTTATAATCTATGAAGCATATTTCGGATATGTCGTTAGAAGAGATGAAGACAGTTTGTAGAAATGTGTGGTAATGATTGGAAGTGTTCAGGGACGGTGATCAAGATGATGGTCTCCAGCAAGGTGGATAGACTAAATCAAAGAAGTGACAAGTTTCTCATTGAGTATTACACTCATCATGGCTCGGGACCAGTAGAAGTGGAGGCGATCATCCACTCAGTTCTAGATCATCAGGAAACCACGGCCCTCAGATTTAAGCAATACGACTTGGAAGAATTTTCAATCGTAAGCATTTTAATGTTAAAGTAATAAAACGTTGAAAACTCGGCTTAATTTTTATTCTGTCGATAATATGTTAATAAGAAAATGATAATTTATATAGCGCAGTTTAGAGATCAGATTCTCCTCAAGGGCGCTTTACCTAGGAATTCGAACTCACTACTATTGACTAATTAAAAATATTACGAAAATAATAATAAAACAAGTTAAGTGTAAATAGGATACATAGGTCGTGGCTGCGCGCATTATATTGGGTGCTTCCCCGCATCTGCATATGTTTAGGAAAACATATTACTTCCCTTCCCACTATAAAACTTCCTTTATCAAGGGAATAAGTGTTACAAAGAAACCTTTGTAGATCTTCCGATATGTGATAGTAACACATTCGGTTTGAGGTGTAGTGTATGTGTGTAGTTTTCATACAATCGAGCAATAATCGCGTGAAAAAAATATAATAACGTTTTTTTTCAATTCTCGTTAATAACTTGAATGAAATCTGATGTTTTTCATGAACAGAGTTTTTCCAATAAAAAATTCAATCATCTTTTATTTGATAAAATGCATTTTGTTCGCAAATAAACGAGTAGGTAGAATGAACTAAATTGAGGGATGGTTTATATTGAAAATTCAAATATGGATTCATACAAAAATGGTTATTAATTTTATTTTGTCTATCGAGTGCCACAATCAAACGATTCAATTTGATCTCTGTCAAATTTTACTATCGCAATTTTGATTTATTTGCCTATTCATACATTCATTGGATTTTGGTTTGCTCGTAGGGGAACGATGGGATGAAACGGCCGGGGTATGAAGAGGCTACTTCTCATTAATAACGACCTAGGTGGCCTAGTTGGACGCCCTACTTCCAACTTTGGGGTTGCGGATTCCATTTCCGCTGGTACATGTTTTTTAAAAAAATATATATTATTTCTGGTTTTCGTTTAAGGCCTCGTTAACATCTTTTTAAATGTAGTGCTGGAGAAGGATGTTACAAATTCCATGGACAGCAAGTCGAACGAACGCCTCCATTTTCGAAGAACTGAGAATCACCGACAGATTGTCGACAACATGTCTTCGACGAGTTTTCCGATATTTGGGCGCATTGTTCGTGGCCAAGAAGACAATTTGGAGAGGTTTGTGGATACTGGAAGCGTGAAAGGACGACGCACAAGAGGAATAATCCTAATGCGTTGAACTGACAAAGTGAGAGACGCAACAGGACTACCCTTAACAACTGCCCTTCGAACCGCGGACTGCAAGGATAGATGGAGATAAGTCGTCAGAAGCTCATTAGTGAGCATCGTGACTCCCATGATAACCTCTGATGACTTCTCTCCATTCATCAATGCACTCCGCGGCAGTTGTTAAGGGTAGTCCAGTTGCGTCTCTCACTTGGTCAGTACAACGCATTGGGATTCTTCCTCTTGTGCGTCGTCATTTCACGCCTCCAGTAACTACAAACCTCTCCAAAATGTCTCTTTGAAAAATCAGAGGACTCGTCGAAGGCATAATGTCGATTACTTCAGTTGTATACAGGGTTTATCACCGTGTGAAAGACATTTAAGAGCCATTCAGCAAAAACCAGTTGTGTATTTCCAAATTCTTATTTACAAATATTGTAAATATGAATATTTTTCCCGTGTAATACTCTGTTTTTATGTAACTGTCGCAAGGTTTAATGGAAAAATAAAATAATTTAAAAAAGTACTCAAATATATTTTGTTTGGATCGTAAAATATTTGCAAACAGAATGACCTTTTAAAAAGGTGGCTATTTCAATTAACTTTTCCCCTACTACATTGTAGACCGTGTTATATAGGTAAAGTATACTTTAATACGGGTTTTAAACGTTTTTTCTTTATTATAAGCTTTCGAGCACTTTATTATTTTTATGTCACTCTGCAAACTAGAGTAACAAGAACAATTTTAATATGGCTTATTAATACTGCCTTTCAATGTGACATAGACTTAATGAATTTTCTTCACCAAGATTTCCTTTATTTTCAAAATGTCACCCCGGCACACTTCGCCTAAGACGTCTGAATATTTCAGGCGTTGGACGACGAGACAAAGGCTTTAGATAAGATTCTAAAAGTGCTTGAAACTTGTTTTTGTGTCCTTTTCAGTTAATTTTCGCCTGAAACTATTATTTCGGATTATATGTACATAAATCCTGAATCTTATTTAATGTTAATGCTTTATTAAATATAATATAAATGCGTCTTTCTAGAGTTTAAACAGTCTTTCTAATTAAATTAAAAGCTTTTTTGGAATAAGTACAGTGTTCCACGCTTTATATTTATAAATTGTTAAAAAAAATATACAATTTAGCACAATAAAATGTAATCTTCTATTTTTGTTGCTCCATTGAACTAATTTTATCCACGGAACTTTTGTTTTACAGGTTAATTGCTACAATGCAATTTGTTCCAACCAACCAGATAAGAATACAGTTTATGCCAATTGCTAGGACAGAGGTTATAAAGGGGTTTTTACGTACATATTCGGAAAAAAATGAGAAAAGTAAAATCAAACATATACTCGTATCATAAATAAATCGACAAAAAAAAGACAAAAAAAATGAATGTAAATATTTTTCAATATCACCAAAAATAAAATAGAATGGGGAATACTTATGGTAGATGGTAACTGGTTCTAGGTATAGGCAATAAAGGACGATATGAAGACAGAAGGCATCAAATGTACGATGATTCTGAGGATGCTCACGTGAAGACCGAAACAGGTAAATGATCATAAAGTCAGTGGAACGATATCAATTAAGTTTTATTCATTCGTACGTAATACTGTCCACTATTCATTCGTATACGTACAATAATTTATAAAAAAATGTATAACATACTAATTATTACATTTATGATGTACACAAATTATTCTTTTAAAGAAAAAACAGGAATATGGGGAAATTCTTTTTTACCTTTCTTACTCGTCATCCACCATACAAGCCATTCTTAGTTGAAACTTGTCTTTCAAAGAAGTAAGCGCAATATTGTGCAAAGTTTGTACAAAAACGTGTTAAATAAAAGTGGATAGTTAGTGTAAAAAATCGGCACAGTTATTCCAGATACATTGAACAAAAGTTCCCGATTCATAAAATTAGGGCAAACTAATTTCATTAAATAATATATTGCTGAACTTAATTGAGATTTTTAAGTAAAAAAATGAGTTAGAAATAATTGAACATATTTAAATTGAAAGATACACTATTTAATTATTGTAATTTATTAAGAAGTATTATGTACTGCTCTACAATTAATTCACCTACATAAATATCTATGTACTCCGAGGTTCGAATGGCAGTTGTTCAGAGTAGTCTTGTTGCGTTTCTAACTTAGTGTCTCTATAGCTACGAGCAATGTGCCCAAAGAATCGGAAGACTCCTCGAAGGCATATTGTCAGCAATCTGTCGGTGATTCTCAGTTCTTAGAGAATGGAAACATTAGTTCGCCTTGCGTTTCATCCTCGAGTTAACATGAACAAGGGTAAATAAAAATATGTACTTACATCTCATAAAATTGGTTGAAATTTTTATTTGATTGTTATGAAGGGTTAAAGTAAAATTTTTGAGTTCTATGCGTTACTTTTACAAGTTTGGTGACAATTTTTTGATGACACGTATCATATTTCATATTACCCTTTATTTTTTATAGCATTTACGAGTATATTAAACATATTTCATTTCGACAATTAAGTGTATTTTCGCATGTAGTTTAATGAATGATTACTCATTACCCATAACGAGTATAGTAGATGGCACAATACAAAGTGGGAGATTAGGGCACTCATCGTTTGTACTATTGGATGTAACTACGTAAACCCATTTATGATCAAGCCCATGTTAACCTGTTGCATATAGGTAATGGAGTTTCAGTACTTGCAGCTCGCCTGCGTCATATTTCTCTATTAGGTCCCTGATAACTAGCAATAGTTCTACGGCATTTGGTTCGATCTGCTGATGTT
Organism: Odontocerum albicorne; assembly: GCA_949825065.1. NCBI lineage: Eukaryota > Metazoa > Arthropoda > Insecta > Trichoptera > Odontoceridae > Odontocerum > Odontocerum albicorne. The sequence goes on along the minus strand of OX463845.1, from coordinate 31,729,287 downwards.
TGCAGTTATACGGAGCATTAATGTTTTTTAGTGTGTTATGCAGTACAGTTTTACGAGTATATCTCTTACGCTGTTCACCTTGCTTTCTTCTGCCCTCTGCCAGGTACTAAAGATAATATTTCTTGGAAGTTTGTAGCTACGTATGTAAGTTAGTCAACGAAGACGAGTACTCGACACTAAAATCTTCATGCTACATCATTTAGCTCGACTCAAAACTTCATTTTTTGATACTCGATGGTATCATGGAATCTTTATTATTTGTCTAAGCTTTTTATGCAATCAATATTGCTTGTCTGCCAATCCGGAGGTTGCGGGTTCGATCTCTGCTGGAATCCAGATTGAAAAAAGGGAATCCAGTCTGGTTTTTACTTAGGGCCTATTGAAACATATTTCTGGTTGGTCGGAAGAGATTGCCACATGGAAATAAACTCGCCAGGTTAAATGAAAAAAAAAACATTGATGACAAATACAAAAGTGGATTTTTCAACAATGTATGATACGAATAGAAAAAAGACATCGTATTATGAAACATTGATGGTAAATACAAAAGTGGATTTTTCAACAATGTATGATACGAATAGAAAAAATACATCGTATTATGAAAAAAAGTTTCAGCCAACATTTCCATAGGTAAAGTTTATTTTTCATTTGAATACATTCGTTTCACTAAAAGAAAAACAATTTGGTAAAGGGAATCGTGACATATGCATTAAAAATATATATTTCCGTATTCTAAACGTCTTTTATTCTGTAACACTAACTTTCTCTTCTTTAAAAAAATTTGAAATAATATCGAATCGTTATGTACCCTCATGTGCTCAGTGGAGTGGGAACCTTGATATAAAGTTGGAAAGCGCAAAAGTTTGTTGGCAACACAGAAAGCACTTCACGTTATCGCTATTATGTTTTCTTTTGTTTAAACATATTGAACGTGTATTCTTGCCTTTAGAGGGAATCAAGAAAATCATTTTATAAGCTTTGGGTTATAAAACTGAAATATAAAAACGTGAGATATAAGCCGGAGACTGTGCTTATTCGGAAATGGAAATATACAAAACGGAATTTTATTTAGACAAAAAAACCTTCACAAAGAACGGATAATGGATTCCATATGAGCGCAAAAAAATACGTGTGTTATTAAAATATACTAACTTGGTTAAAAATATACAATATTAATTACATTAAAATTATACATTAAAAATATATATTTTGGGGTTTGTAACCAAGAAAAATGACATACTATATAAGAACAGCAAATATTCGAGTGCACCTTAATTTTTTTTTCGCATACAATTTTTTGATCGTGTGTAGCTAATTATAAAATCGTCACCAAACAGCCTGTTCGAAAATTTTATAACAAGATTTTGTACAAAATAACATTCTTATTTTTTAAAATATTTTTATAATTATTAATATTATTTTTAAGGACATGTCTTTAAGCCTCCACAATGTTAATGCCTTAACTATAAACAATATATTCTTTTTAAATATTCCTTAGAAATTTTGTACAAAGTAAACATAAATAATGGTAAATGTTCAGATTATTAAGAGTACATAAATAAAATATTCATACTATATAAAAACCTCCGTGGCCTAGTTAGTAAGACATCTAGGTGTCTTGAAACTACGGGGTTACTAGTTCGATTTCCGTTGAAGCACTATTTTTTATAAAATTATTCCAGCCTGGTTTTTATTTCAGGTCTTTTCTTAGTTGGTTGGAAGAGATTAGCACATGGCGATAAACCAGCCACATACCAGAACTGTATAGAACGACAGTCTAATACAATTTAACAAAATAGAAAGATCGAACATACTACTAAAGTACAATATGGAAAAAGTTGATAAAAAATTACGATAAAGCTGATCTGTTTGACCTAATGGCGAGTTTAAAAGGGTATGTTATATGGTATACACTGTCTAATTAACTAATTATATGGACCTAATTATATCACAAATATAGAAATAACAGGACCTAATTATATGAGAAAATTGATACAAAATCTATTGTATTTTATTTTCTCACATTTCATAATTTATGTGAATCCTTATCGTGAAAAGCCACTAAGTGCGTGTTAAAGAATTATATACATGTATTTAAGTTTAGTTAGACATTTAGATTATTTTTTTATTTCTAAATACCAAACTTGAATCGTTGGAGTTATTTTAGTAAATACAAAACACCGTATATTTTTAATTTAATTAAACACTTTAATTTTAGAAAATTAACTTACCATTGAAGCACCAACAACATTTTCAATTTCTCTGGACCACGATGCGGATAAGTTTTTCTCATACGGACCCCGACTAAAACTAATTGGGGACCTCTGGAGTAGTGGTTTACAATTATGTAGATGGTACAAAAGGTCAGATTAATCTAGCATTGAATTACAGCTAGGATGGAATTAATTTGTTTTTGTACATTGAATTTGACCAGGGTTGAATGCAAAATTATTGCTAAAACCCCTTGTCCGAATATCTATCATAAAATGTTATTATTCGTAATAACTTGGAATTGGGGTTTAGTTAACCGTTTTGATTACAAAATGTAAATGTAAAAACTCATCGAAATAAATTATATTTTAATGTATTGTATATGAATAGTCAAAATTGTTTTTTTTTTATTTCATATTTTTCTCGTCTTAAATATAAATATCGAAGACATCCAGTTGAAATAACGGAACTACAATTTAAGCGAATGTTTAGAAGAGTTATAAAAGTGATATTAGAAATAACATTATAATTTTTATTTCTTCAGTCAAATACTGTTTTTTCCACTTTGTATAACTCTACCGGTTTCAAGGTTTTCACCTCATCATCAGGAGAGCACTAAAAATACTGAATTATGTTCGAACTGGTACCAACATACACGTTTTAACGGTGAAAAAATGGGTTGGGGACTGTGGGTGGAGGGAGGTAGGATATAACTTCAGCAAGCAGCGATGAGCTCTTGGGAATATTGTATTAAAAATCGTACATATGTGTATTCCTAAGATCTCATTTCTGCTTGCTGAAGTTGTCTCCTGACTCCCTCCGCCCACAATCTCCAACCCGATTTTTAACCGTTAAAAGCGCGAATTTCAGTACCATTTTGAATATAATTCAATCTTGTTTGTGCTCCCCTGATGACGAGGTGAAAACCTTGAAACCGGTAGGGTTATACCGTTATCTAATGGAATAAACAGTGTTTGACTAAACAAATAACAATGTCTTTAAACATCCACAGTGTTAATGCCTTAACTATTATATAAATAATATAATTATTTTAAATGTATGATACATTAACAAATGTAATTATTAAATATGTATATGACTTAAAAACTTATATCTTTAATATATGAAAAAGAGCACGTTGAAATGGTTTGGTTTTGAACGGATATGGGAGGAAAGAGTGGCTAAATAAAATTATAATACAAGTTATACGTGGAAGTCGTGGATGATGGAGAAAATATCATAGTTGGACCAAGTGAATTAAAATTTGAAAGAAGGTATGATAAGGAGTGAAAGAAACAAATAAATATAAGAGAAGATGTATGTATGGCGAAGAAAGTATGTCGTGATAGTAATTTTGGCGCTCTGTTCTCTTACAGGAAATATGCCAGCTTTAACAGGGAAATGGCATGGTGAAATATATGTATTATTTTTAATTTTTAACATATTATATTAATAACCATAATAAAATGACTATTTATATAGCGTCATTCAGAGAGCAGACTCTCTTGATGAGCGCTTTAACTCTGAATTCGAACTCACTATTATTAACGGATTAAAAATATCACAAAATAAATATATAAGGTGAATATAAGAACAAAAGAAGGTGGTGGCTGAGGTCATTAGATTAGATACTTATAAGGCGTATGTTATTAGGAAGAAACTTTGAATATTATATATCATAATTCATGAAAAACTAGGACCAATGCATCTCGTTTGAGTATATTACGTGAGTATATTACATTGGGTACCTGGAGTACAATATACAAGGGACGGGAAGGAAACTATCGAGCTGAATCGAAAACTGGGGATGGCTAGCAGAATGCACCGATCCTAATAACACTTACTAGTCCAAAAATAATAATTTCAATCGTATTCAGGACAACTGCCTGCCCAAAGAAAAACCACTACCCTGCCCTTGAACTTAAATTGCTGATTGAAAAAACAACCATGCGCTGAGAACGATTTTGAGTCCTATCCACATTTACCCACTCTGGAAGAAGAAGACGCCTAAAACTAATCCCAGGACGCTGATTCTAAAGATTAAAGGGGAGCGAAAATGATAAAAGGATACTTAAATATCTCATTTCTCTTCTTAAAAATAACAAAATACTGAAAGAGATCTCAAAAAATAAACATTTTCACAATTTGACTTAGATCCATGTTTCAGTATCTTTTCTACTTTGTCACCTACTCAATGCTAAGCGTCGTGGTCCTTTGCTATGTCTAACATTTTGCACATCATTCCTCTCCATTTCTCCAGATCATGGATCATATTGAATACTGCATTTGAAGATCATTCTGCTAACTCCTTTATTTGGTCCGTCTATATTGTAAGAAATCTCTCTGTTGCTTGCTTTCCCTAAACTGTTTCCGTCGTCAACAGTTATAAATACTTTTATTGTTCTGTGGGACAATATGCCTGAAGTAAGTAAGGACCCTGTTAGGTTGTCAAAAGCATTTTGATATTCGCTATTCTTGGAGAAAAAAGATGTTGGTGCGCCTTATGGTCCTTGGGATACTTGACGTCCACCTCCAGCACTATATATCTTGAATACATCTAGTATGTTTCTTTCCTTAGAGTGATAAAGAGAATACAATAAATTTCACTAAACAAATGTTGATTCTTATAGGTATACCGGTTAATCAATATCTTTATCAGACTTGCCTTAGCTGATTTTATCATTCGGATATCTGCTTCACACCCTCCATTTCGGGGAAAGAGATCACCTTGGTAGATAAACTCGCTGACCACTTCGCAATCGTTATACGAATTAGTTTTTGCCAGAGTCTCAAATCGTTCCACGATAGGGACTTTCGTTTTACTTTTGTTTATTTCTAGTTCTTGTTAGCGGCTTACTGTTTCAACGCTATGGAAAAGGAACACGGTCATATTTTCTTTATCAGTAGCTCTAAGGATTAACTGTATCGGCTAAAAGTATATACTCGTTAAAATGGTGTCAAAGGATAGTTTTGTTGTATTTGAAATTTTCTGTGAAAGTATTGCCAATTTGCTGGACTGTTTAAACACCAGGTCTTAAGCCAATTTATTAGAAAATTTTTACTGCGCTGCGAGTCATTTTCCTTCTCCTGCGATGTCGGACCTTAAGTCCGTCGCCAATACTATTCTTTTCACCGGAGGAGTCGCTTTGGGCAGTACTTTCTTCGTCACTATGTTACGTTGCGCTCATAAAAAAATAAAGAAGATTTCGATCTTCTAGTATAGATCGCGCTGGATGAGTGGATGATGACTTATTTTGTCCCCTATAACAGCTTGGGGGGCGGTTGGATCGAACTGAACTGAACTCGTTCAAGTTCAGGGTGTGGCGGTCGCACACTCGGAACACTGTGGGCGTCCATGCACACGGTCAATGACCGATGAAGTGACCTTTGCATTCCTTAGCAATGCAAAACAAACAATTACAAAGTCCACGCGCCGGCCATTCAACCCGTAGCCGGGAGCGGACCGCATTCCATACTAGAGCGAGAACGCACCACACTTGTCTCGCCAGTTCCGTATTTGAATGATACCTACATACAACATTAATCGTTTTTGCATTCGCAGAAACGAGACGTAGGCATATCGCGAGCGCATTCCCGCGCACATTCTAAAATGATATAAATACCTACGTTACTAATAAAATTCCTCTTTTTCCGCATTGCGATCTAACGAGTTTTATTTATCAACAAATCATCATCATCTCTCCCTTAAGGACTAGCTCCTAAAAGGGTTTTAATTTGTAGAAGATAATCTTTTTGTTGAAAATTAATCGATTTTTCCAAATAACATCAGGTATTCAGGTCTATTTCAATCAATTAATACTGAATTACTTTCGAAAATCAAAATAATCCAATTCCTTTCGTAATATCTTTGGAAAAATTGATAAAATAGCCCTGTTTAAAAGTAAAAAAATAAAAAAATTCCAGCTTAAAACTTGTTTTATTTGCTTAAAAATAATTATAATTTCTCACTGACAGTTATTTGAAAATTTGATGAATTAGTTTCAACAATTTTGTACTCGCTTCATTTCAGTGAACATAATATGATGACACCATAAAGTTAACATAGTATTTGCGGACTAATTTAATATGGTATTCGTTGAAATGAAAAATAATGTAAAATTCTCGCGTTCACAAGCGATTTTCATTGACACCTCGTCAGTAAAACAAATAAGAGGATCGATATTCAAACATTTTTCAAGCGGGAGACTTGAATTACAGCCACGAGTGCGTCACTCATAGAAGATGGGAGACTGTACAGTCAATTTAGCGATGACTGTGCGGTAACAGCGGGAATCGGAGATTACAGTCACATTTTTAGGTAGATTTTGATATAAATACTATTTATTGTAGAAGGTCTCATGCCGCAATTTCTCCCGTGACGTCGGATCTTAAGCCTGTTGTCACTATTATTATTTTTACACTTAGGTGTACCGCTACCGGAGGAGGGTCCCTTTGGTCAGTTCTTTTTTCATCACTACTGGTTCTCACAAAAAGTAAAAAAATATTTCGATCTTCTAGTGTAGATCACACTGGAAGGGGACTTATTTTGTTCCCCACAATAGTGTGGGTGGTGTTGGTATCGAACTGAACTGAACTGAATTTCCAGAACAATTCAATGCACTTTCTTCGATAACGATCAGGAGATTCCGAAACTACTCTCCCTTAAAAAGTTATTTAACTTTATTATTACCAGAATATAATGAAATGATCCCAATAGAATGATACAATTTGTTCGAGAGAAATGATATACTTAGTATCTACGAGTACTATCAAATGGGAAATATCTTTTCCTTTCACACAGACGAAATTAACCCGATTTTTGTGACCAGTGCTGAAAGGATTTTTTTTATTCTGCAGTGGTCAGAGTTTTATACTTCCATCTGTTTTCGTCAACTTTTATTATTTAGAACAGCGATCTACTTAACCATCTGCTATACGCTTAATCGAGACTTTTCAATCATATAATAATTATATCACATATTTATGAGGTAATATTTTTTGTCATATTTCACCTTTAACTTGAGATTTGTTTCCAATGCCACCCGAAGTGTTAATTTGTGACATTTTTTATGACGAAGTAAATAAATTCAGTTTTATATTTTTATTAATTTAAAAATAGATAAATGCAATGAAACTTTTTGTCGTTATGTTCACGAAATAGTTTCGGATTTATGTTATATCTGATTATTCATTAGGTGATAAAGTTAATTTCGTTTTTTACTGATATTGATAGTGAATCTTTGGATGAAAATATTACACAATAACATCAAAAATACGTTGGAAAGTGTAAAACTGTTTATTGTGTAATTAGTTAATTTTCGATAATTAATTAATTGGCATTTACGCATGACATTGATAAGCCCGTTGCGCGTGTAGTAAAATATTAGTTTCGACCGGCATGCTCAGTGTAAAGAATCAACCATAATATATACAGGTGAAAGTCTTATTGTATAGAAAAAAAGTCTTCTTGTATTCATACTTGGTCTTCTAGGCCAAAGACGTTTAGAGAACAGACTCTCCTCAAGACGCTCGAACTCAGTATCATTAATTAATCTAAAATATTTCTAAATAAATATTTATGTGTTGAGTGTAAGGATAAGAAGGTAGTGGCTGTAGTTATTAGATTGGGTACTTTTCCGCGTCTATACATGTTTAGAAAGATATATTTGGTAAGAACATTTACCAAGGAAGACATATTACAAAGAAACCATTGCAGATCTTCCGATATGTGAGAGTAACAAATTCGGCTTTAAGTGTAGTGAAGTGTATGTGTGTACTGTCGTGATGTGCGTGTCCTCGCGGTAACGCACTGGACTTCAGTGCGGAAGGTCGTCGGTTCGAACCCCGTGATGTACGAACGATACAGGCACTTTCTCTGCCTCTCGAACAATACAGTCACTATTTCTGCCTAGTGCTCGAGGGTATAAGAATATTTATGACTTTGGTCATATCAATTGAAAAAAAGAAATAAAAAGTGTTCCAAATACAAACATAAATGTTGATAAGACCTTCCAAAAAGGGTTGTTTTCAAGCACTTCTTAAAGCTGCACACACTACCTATATCTCTTACATGTACACTAAAAAATCCCACCATTTCAAGCCACAGAACCAGCAAAAGCAAAAGCTCTATCACAATACTCCGCCTTATTGGATCGATTCGGAATAATCAATTTATTCGTTGAAGGCGAAATCGATCTCAAAGTGCTTCTACTCCCCGAAGTAACATCTCTTAGAGACTTAATTGAAAGATATAATGGAGCAATCCGATTAAGGCACATGAAAACAAAAATATGCGCCACAACTAAAACCCAAGTAATAAAAATCACCAACACAAAGAGATTCTTGATTAAAAGGTAAACATACAAAAACGGCAAACTAAAGGATGCAATTAGCTTTAGTGCACTTTTAAAGTCACATAGTTAGCACACGTGAGCTTAAATTGAATATTGACATGACGTTACACATAATGACAGTCCACTAATGTGATAATTAATAATAAACTAACTGACGAGATAAGATGCACCGACAGCCGAGTGGCTTACGTTATGATGAACTGAGTTAACTGACAAATTGCAAGCTTAACCTACTGCTAAATTGGATATGCCTCTAATGATATGATCCGTTTTCAGTATATAAAGAAACAATACAATTTATCGCATTTAAAAATAAAAGAATTATTATCAATATAGTCAAATTCGATGAGGATTATCAAAACAAAAATATGATCATACGAATATTATACCAGATTTAAATCTCCACGTTTGTCAACTCTCTTTAGCGTTGAACAATCCAAACTGTTCTCGGTATATGATAAGTGTGAAATTTTTCTTTTTTTCTGAGCATGGACTATTCCTCCGATCTGGTGACAGCAGATTTTTTTTGTATACCAACGTATTACACATCATCTTTTGCGGTTCAAACGGCTCGATTTTGGAACGATCTTCCAGGCTTAATCAGATGTACCACAGCTTTATCGATATTTAAAAAATAAACTAAAGAAGGATTTTTTATCGCAAAATACTGATCCATACTTTTTTGAGATTTATCTTAACATTTTCAGCTTAAAATAAATTCTAAGGTTTTTAAAAAATATCATGTCAGATCTGAAGAGGTTAATTTTAGTTTTTATAATTTTTTTTTAGAATTTTGTTTTCAAACACTATGTTAAAGACATGGATACTAATAATAATTAACAAACAAAAGCCGATTGCTTGGAAGAAATTGCTTTGAAACAATAGATTAAACAGATGTATTTACATAAAAGTGTTAAATATATATTTCACGAGGATTTTCTTGGGTCCATTACGCGAAAGAAATCTGATGAGCACGTATGCGTGGATTGGACATAAAAAAGTCAAACCTATTTGCAAAGGGAACAAAATTGGAGTGTGGAAAATACAGATCCATTACTTGACTGAATAAAGTCAGTAAACTGTACGGAAAAAGATTCATAGCTAGAATATGAAGGAATACTGAAAATATTGAGATGCTCAGGATGCCGTTAAGGTTGAAGAGAATGTGCGGCACAGATTATCTCTATGCTTGTGGAAAAAAATGGTAAAACGTTTGAAAAATGTGCGTTTGTGGACTTGTAAAATGCATATGACCGCGTTATATGAATTAAGTTATGAAAATGATTGAATGAATATGGTGTTGAATGTAAATGAATACGTGATAATTGTTATTTTATATTTTGAACATCTATTTGAGTGAATGGTACCTTGACTGAGTGATTTAATATTACGAAAGGTGTAACGCAGTGATATATTATATTACCCTGGTTATTTAATATCTACATGATTCATGTGTCAAGGAACTACGGAGATCAATGGATGGTATACAAGTGTCCAACGGTAATATATGTTATGGGGATTGCTGCATGCTGATGATATGGTAATGAAAGTTGAGAATGAGGGCGAATCAATGAGTTTGATGAGAAAATTGTATTAGAGATATCAAAAGAAAGGGTTGACAACAATGTTTCGAATTTTAGTTAGATGATAGGAAAGTGTGAATGGGAAAGTAAATGCAATGTAGTCGTATGAGAGTGAGTAATGAAAAACAAGAGCAAGTTAAATAATTATTCTATTAGAGTAATATTTTCTCAGATAATGAAAGAGTTACGAGGGATTTAAAAAAGAGTGTAGCGATAGGAAACAAAGTTAACGGGGCACAAAAATATATTCTTAAACCGAACAGTATTAAAATTTTCTAAGAGGTTCACATAATTATTTTAGTATACCAGCTTAGACCTATGGGAGCGAAACGTGGACGTGGCAAAATGCCGAAAGGAGCCGAATAAATGCTGCAGGAATGCGTTTACTGAGAAGATATGGGGTGACAAAGTACGACTTAGAATACAGAATGAAGTTATCAGGGATGAATGTGAACTTAAAACTGATATAAAAAAAGATGATTGAAGAGTATTTCGAATGCGCTGTAAATGTAAGTGGAAGGTGAGGTGAAAGAAGACTAAGGAACGTATGATTGATTAAAGGGAATAACATTTAGAAACAAGAAAATGTTTAGAGAAAACTTTAAAGCTGTGTGACAAGATATTTGGATGTATAGGAAGTGAAATATGTCAATTACGATAGGAATGTCTAGCTGTTTGTTCTCTCTGCCTACTCGGACAGGGAAACGGTGTGATTGTATGTATGTAATACTACCTTTTTGCTCTTCTTTATTTGTTTAGAATTTAATATTCGCGGTAAGTAAACTTTTGTTTTTATACACAAACACTAACATCACGTAATTTCCCTTCGGGACACGCAGAGAGGATAAAACACCAGACTTTCCTATCGCGACACACATCCTTCGCTTCTTTTACATCCATTCAATTTCTATGACATATTTAATTTTCTACGTTTTCTTATTTCATAATGTCATTGACTAAATCCAACCATATATTTTTACAAGCATAACTTTTGTTTTTAAGTAAAAAATACGAAAAAATAACAGAACTGTTATAACCAAAAGAGAAGGATAATTTGTCTAGTGTCAAAATTTAAAAGTCTGTAAAATGAGATTACAAAGAAGCTACACCGTCAAATAATTTTAACAAGGCGGTTCCAATATGACAGTGACGGGGGTGCCGCAGGGAAGTCAGCTTTGCGAAAAATTAATTAATTATTGTAATAATTCAACACTAAAGCTGCACCTACTTAACTGATCATACTTTGACTAAAAAATTAGAACACTGGACGTTTCAAGTTCGATTTCCGATGAAACCAAAAAACAATTAAAAAAGGGTTCATATTTGGTTAAAAAGATCGTCAGGTACACACACGCGTCAAGTACGCGTGCGAGTGTTTTTGTCTCTTCACATGCGGTAGTGCACTTGTAGTAATGAATTGCAAGTTTCGTGTCTAGTACAAGAGTTTTAAACTCGAAAGCTCTATTACTGAACCCTAATAAAATATTATCTCACAGACACGCTCTTCAATATATTGGAATTTGTTGAAGGGTACCGCAAAGAAAATAGTATATGAGATGCATATAAGATTTATTTGCACTAAAAAAATTACAGTGGTCCTATCGATATTTCCACTCTTTAAGGAATTTTAAGGTTTTCTACTTGATTGGAAGAAATTGTCTTAAAGCAATAAGTCCCTTTGAGTTTATGGTTACACCAGAAACCTTTGTATGACAAACGTATCATTCTAGATACCATTTTTTGCGGTTTACTCTGCTCAACTTTAGAACGATCATTCTGGATCAATCAGATGTGTATCATATTTGATGAAGTTTATGGCTTAGTTAATTTGAAGATAGGGTAGACCTTGGTTGTCTTCCAGCTTGCGGGAAATATTATATATTGGTGTTAATGTTCAAGTTGAATATGTAGCAACTGGGATCATACACGTATTCCACACAGACTTCGAAAACATCGTCTGGTAGCCCACATGGTCAGATTGTTATATCGGTTTGCAAGGATTTTTTCCTTCAACACTTTTTGTTTGGAAATATAATGCAGCGATATACTAGTACTTCTACTGTCTGATGAACTATTTGTTATTTTTTATAGGTCATATTTACTCGTAGTCATTGAATCTAGATAAACTGATTGTGCAAAGTTTTCTGCAACAATGCGAGGATCTTAGATTACAGATTACACTGTTTCTCAGTTTCATAGATTTGAAGCTAGTTTTACTTTTTTCCTATTTTTGACATAGTTCCAAAAATTTGAAGGGTTGCTTCAGATGTCGGTCTCTATCTTGGCTAAATACTCAAGTTGCGATTGTTTAATTTGAGTTTTTAATTTGGCTCTTAGCCTCAAGTATTCTTAATCCCAACACACTTTCATAAGTTTCCTCTACTACACCTTCCACTTATGATACATTTGCACAGTATATTGTTTTTCTTAGACTTTCTTCATTCATTCATTCCACGTGTCCAAACCATCTCCAAATATTCTACTTCCTCTTACTAAAAAATCAGCCTTAAGTTTCATTCATTTCTAATCCCTTCATTTCATATTCTATCATACATTGTCACATCATGTATTCTTCTCAACGCACGAGTTCTAACGCATTTATTCGGCTCCTTTCATTAATTTTCCACATCTATGTTTCACTTTCATACATAAAAGGTGGTACTATAATACTATTGTAGATTATTATCTTGGCAGACTTTGATACTATCCGGTTCGAATATATATGAGGGGAGGTCAATAAATTCGCGGAATTAAGAGGTTAAGGGAGGGGGCGGTATTATGTTTGCGCATTTTCCGATAATATGATTTATTATTAGTATATTCACCAAGTTTAAGCCTGATTTTGATAGTATTAAGATATCGTCGGGAGAGTATGTCAAACGTCAATGTATGGAAGAAGTATGGAAAAAATATGAAAAAAGTATGGAAAAAAATTGAGTATCGCACCGTCATTAAGTTCTCACAAATCAAGAGAAAACACTTCAAATTATTTTGGAACAGATGTTAGGCTTACGGGGACCGTTTTCATAGAAAAAAAACGATGGTTTACAAGTGGCATAGCCTTTTTAAGCAAGGGAGAGCATCGATTGAAGATGACTTCCGACCAGGACGGCCAGTTAAGGCCACTTCTTCAAACATTGTCAAAAAAGTAGAAACGTTTGTGCTGGAAGATGATACCCGCCTAAACAAACAACTGCTTGCAAAGATGGTTGGAGTATCACCTACAAATATTTTGAATATCCTCCATCAGCATTTAGGAACGTCAAAAGTCAGTGTAAGCTGGAATGCTCACGCCAGTTTTTGAACCTCTGCAGAAACAACAAAGATGAGGTGCTGCTTTTGCATGAAAATGCACCCGTGTACAAAAGCAATTCTGCATTGACTGCTCTTCGCAACTATGGCTTCCAAACATTAAATCCCACGCCCTACAGCCAAGACCTGGCTCAGTCTGACTATACTTTGTTTCCAAATTCGAAAAAAGAACTTCGAGGGAAGAAATTTATGGATAATGAACAAGTTAAAAGTGTAATTTTGGCTTATTTTGACGCCAAAAGTATGTTTTTTATGAGTATGAATAAGCTAATTGAAATATCTGAAAAATGTATAAGAGTTAATGGTAAATGTATTGAAAAGAAAACATAAAAAAGTATTCTTTTCCCCTTCATTCCCGAATTTATTGATCTCATCTTGTATGTTTTAGTGCTTCTTTAACTACCCTAATTTTTACCTTATTTATATAATTATTAAATGTGGTCTTCTTTGTTATTCCAGCCCTTTCTAAGCCATTTTATGTTTTCTCAAATTTCTCGTGTCAGTATTTTTGTAATTTTATATCATAACAATTCGCTGAAAATACTACTTATTACAGTTTGTTTGAAAATATTGCTAATTAATGTTAACTTCAGTAAGATCCAGATTTCAGTGAATAATTATGTATAATTTTTGTTTTGAAATAAATATGTTTGTGGTTTCTCATATTAATTTATTTTATTTAATAATATTTGTATTTTAAGTACACTTCGTACATTAAAGATAAATCATATTTAAAAATTACAATATGTTAAAGATGACTCAATGAAAAATTAGTCTGAAACCTTTTTTTAAATATAGGGCACCAACGAGAACCGAACCTAAAGCTTTTGAATTGGGTAACAGACGACTAACCAACTAGACTACGGAGGTTGTCGATGAATATGACCGAAACAAAAGGTATCCTTGTACCCTCCCTACACCAAAACGCCCTTGTTATTCGTTGACAACTTGCGAAAACTGCACATAAGTCCAGCGATTGTTAAAGAAACTCGTGTAAATGCGATATATTAATACGAATAAATGTGGAATAATACGCCATACTTTTGATTATATTTTCGTAAGATTTTTTTATGAGCTCTTTTATGATTTCTTGATTGAAGTAGTTGGATTATGATTCATTCCAGCTATGATAAAAGTGCAGACCATTTCTTGCTTTAGACTACTAGAATTATGACTTCTGAATGTATTAGACCTTTTTCCAAATACCCAGCAGCATAGCGAGAGCAAAGTAAAGGTTACTACAGTAGTCCTCGTGCACGGGGCAAAGCGGGGGATGCTAAGTCAAGGACCAAAAGAAATATTTTTTAATGCTCCTCCTTAATCTACGCTACCTATCGGTGTCAAATATTAGTTTTTTTTTTAACTAAATAATGATTGATTTAGTATATTTAATAAGAAAGCGCATTGATCGTTCATTTTGTTAAATCTATACAATATATGTGACAAACGTGGAACAATTTAAAATCCCTTCCGTCACTGGGCACAATAATTTGGTAATTTTTTCTATGTGTGAAAGGAATGGATATGTCTCGTTTTATGGTACTCTGTAAGCACTCGATCATATCTGTCGAACAAAGTGCATCGTTCTCTTTAAAACATTTCATTATACGTCAGAAAAAATAAATATATACACATAGTTAATTTTTTTAATGAAGAGTAGTTTCGGACACTCCCGGTCAAGATTGAAGAAAGAACACTGAAATTTTCTGGAAGTTGCTACATGAGACCATCTGCAACAAGTAGTCTTCCTATCGAAATTTACCTTAAAGGAATATTATGATTTTTGAGGTATGCCAAAAACGATATTCTACTCGGAATTGAATAAATATAATTTTCCTTAGCAGTTGCGGTTCCACTTTATTCCCAAAAAATATTTGGCTTACATTTTGTGCAAGGGGGCGCATATTTTATATGCTATTCCCAAGCGTAGAATACAGTCAATGCGCTTTTATAGATACACACCATCCCAACCCAAGTCGTCGCCAAATAATAATTTTAATAAAATGATAATTTATATAACGCCATTTAGAGATTCTCCTCATGGGCGCTGTAGTTCAGGATTTGACACCATTATTATAGACAAAATAAAAATATACCAAAAAAAAAACAAGTTTGGAGTAAGATCATAAAGGTGGTGGCTGCGGCCATTAGATTAGGAATTTCTCCGCATATACATATGTTTAAAAAATCATGTTTGGTAAGACAACCGCAGAAAATTTACCAAGGGAAGATGAGCTACAAAGAAACCTTTGTAGATCTTTTGATATGTGATAGTATATATAGCAAGTTCAGATTTAAATTGTACCAAAATAATAAATTGCAAATCATAAAGGGTATTTCACATTGACCGATTTTTTTAATTTTATTTTTTTAATTCTTGAATAAAACACACAATTTGTTTTGATTTCAAAAACTTTTTATTGGTCATTGAAGTATAATGTATGACATTTAAACACAAAAGCAATATGTCCACCTCTTGCAGCTCAACAGATGTCCACTCTTTCGTCAAAAATTTCGATGACATTTTGGTATAATTGCGGTTCGAACTCCCCAATAACGCGAATAATTTCGTCCTTCAGCTTAGGAATTAATTGGGGGTCATTTTTATAGATCTGGTTTTTTACATAACCCCAGAGAAAATAG
Source organism: Odontocerum albicorne (assembly GCA_949825065.1). Lineage (NCBI taxonomy): Eukaryota > Metazoa > Arthropoda > Insecta > Trichoptera > Odontoceridae > Odontocerum > Odontocerum albicorne. The sequence continues at coordinate 31,713,185 of OX463845.1, read as the reverse complement.
CCCGACGGTGTCAGATCACATGATCTTGATGCCCAATTAACATCACCGTTTCCGGAGATTACAATACATAAAATAATTCAACAATTTGAACGCGTTGTATTGTATACGACTCCATTTTTATAAATGTCATACATTACACTTCTCAAATGTCACAAGACCCAGGCAAGTTCGCGACGCCATCTGTGCTTTATCCAAGAATTTAAAAAAAAACCGCTCAATTTTAAAGACCCTTTACAAACATTTCCCTACAAAACAGTTTAGTTATCTTGCAAAAAAATATTATGCTGGTAAAAATGTTAAAGATGAACTAAAATACACACCATTACTTTTTAGAATGGCTTTGAATGAGCAGAAAGTAAATCTACATAGTGTGTTTACAGTTAGAGCTACCTATATATGCACGACTATGTTGGTGTAGCCGCACAGAAAGTTAACAAGATTGAAAACGCTCGTTAGAGTAAGTAATAAAATGGGTTCGCGTGTCTGGAACGAAATGAATGAAATCCAAATAATGCCCGGCCGAGACAGCCCGAGCTGTGTCGAGGCATGAACGGGGCTTCACTTGACTTCTTAATGCCTCTATTTGTGTATATGGACATTTTGAAGTAGACAATCTGCAAATAAAAATGAAAAAAATTTATGCAAAGTGAAATTTAGTATTAGGTTTTAACAGCTCTAGGGTCGAGTGCGTTTTTGTATTCTTGGAATAAATTTCCAATATTTATTTAACGAATTTAAAAAAAACACTGACAGCTTCTACGTTCCAAGACATATAACAAACGCCTTTACGAATTGTGCTTTATCAACGATATGTATACATTTTAGTCAGAAGTACGAAAACTGTAATTATATATTTAATAGTTTCTTTTATATATCAAAGGGTTCCCTAAATGTCGTATAAAAGCTTGTTGTTTAATATATTGGGTGTTAACATAAGTTGTGTCCGTTTTTTTGAAATTTATAAATAGCACCAAAAGTAAAACAAAATGGTAAATGTTATACGTCATTCGAAAGATAATTTTCTGCTCTACAAGATATAGTATTGTGTTTGCTTTTACGTTACATATATTATTTTATTTGATTACAAGCCTTCAAAGTGGAATGAAAGTGAGCATTTTCGACACCTTCTGTTCGCGTTCATTCGAGGGAATAAAGCTGCTAAAGCTGCTCGCGATATTTGCGAATTGTACGGTGAAGATGCTATGAATGAAAGGACAGCTCGTCGATCTTTTGTTTTACTTTTGGTGCTCATTTTCAAATTTGAATAAAACGGACACTACTTGTTAACACCTAATAGAACAGATGAATAGAGAAATTCTAACAAAACTTATAAAACTAATATATAGTATAAATTTTAATGAAAGGCGTGGTAGAGGAAGACCAAGGAAAGCGTTATTAAATAAAGTGAATGATATTTTGAAAGAAGGAAACGTAAAAAGTCAGAGAAATCGTAGGAGTGGAATGAGAAGGTGTATGGATGTAGAAGATTCGAAATAAGTGTGTCGAGAAAGGAAAGTAGGACTGAATTCATATTGATTCAAATTTTCAAGTCAAGTCAGAGTACCTTGTTGGAGTGGTCAGAGATGACAGAGCGTCAACTGCTTATCTTACTCCTTATGTTTTTTTTATTTCAAAATTTGATTAATTTAATCGAACCATACTTTTCTCGGTTGTCTTCTAACATTACTTCTACTCATGTTTGGATTGTAAACTTGAGTACCTAAAGTTTTTCTGAAAATGTCAATTAATCACTTCTCTTTTTATCATAGCAACTTGTTTTTTTAAAATATTGTTTCGTTTTGTAACTATCAAGGTCTCCGATGAATTAGTTAACGCAGGTCTTAGCAGTTTTTTGTAAAGTTGGCTTTTTATGCTAGGTGATACTTAAATAAATTAATTTCTATTACCTGTGACGAGTATAATAGAAGGCGCCGTACAAAGTGACGGATCAGGGTAGACGTTGGTGCCATCGGAGATGACTATATAAGCCAACTTGTGATAGGCATATTCTGTTCCATAAAGGGCAAGATGCTTCAATACTTGTTACTTATCTTAGTCTTTTTTCTCCATTAAGTTCCTGATATTAGCCTAACATTTTGCCCTACCTGCTGCTGTTTGCTTCCAGTTGTGTTGACCATTAATGTTTTAAAGCGTCTCATGCAGTATGTCCTTATATCTCTTGCGTTGTCCACCATGCTTTCATCTGCCTTCCGTCAGCTCACCAAAAAGGATATTTCCTGGGAATCTGTATTCAGGCGAGACTTTAGTAAGGATATAAGGTCAAAATATGATCAATTTGTCAACAGTATCCGATTGTTTTCTTCACTGGGATTAAAAATAACCAACTCAAATCACTGTTGCGTTTTGAATTTGAATAATAAACAATAATATGAATGAAATTCTAGATTAGTTGTATTTATATTTTTGACAGTTTGACAACCAGCGCATGCAATAAAATGCGCTCAATATATTAAGTGATTGCCCTCGCATTATTGGCAATCGTAATTCCCGCCATTTACTGCTTTGCAATATCATAGGCCATTTTTCATTTAAAAATACAGTGAACACTGCTGTAGGGACAGGGCATGGCCATAACCAAGCTTCATGAATATGGAGTTAGTGCGATTGGCCAGTACTAAAGCTAAAGGTTTAAAGTGTCACATTGTAGTTACAATTTGAACGAAAAAATAGCAGAATGTATCACTTAACTGATTCGTTGGAAGATTGACGAAGTAAAATAAGAAAATATGATTTCATGAGAAAAGTGTTCGATGTTTTCTTGAAAACAGAGTTTTCTTTTTATTTACGTGACAGTGGAAGCAAATGGTTAGTGAAGTAAACTATTTACGTTACAGTGGAAGCAAATGGTAAGTGAAGTAAACTGTTCACGTTACAGTGGAAGCAAATGGTTAGTGAAGTTAACTATTTACGTTACGGTGGAAGCAAATGGTTAGTGAAGTAAACTATTAATACTGAGTGTACACCTTCATACAGTAATCAGTTAATATGCACTCGAGTTTTATATGTTTTCTTTAACTAGAGAAATTGTACTTCGACTGCTCGTCGTTATAGAACGGTCTAGAATATGAACAGCGAACCCTTCGTTGATTGAAATTTTTTGTTAAATATACCTGAAAATTATTTACGCCATCGTGAATTAAGATCCTTTTTGTTGCCACATTCACGAACAGAGCTATTAAGAGGGTCACCACTCGCACACGGAATAATCTTGTTGAATGAATTTTTCTTTTATTAATATTTTCACATACTGTCTCTATTGTATAATACCCTTAACTGTCCCGATGCCCCCTCTTATCGCGCCAAAAAAATTCAGCGTCTTTCCGATCATGGACTAGCGCTACGCTCAAACAAAGATTGTTTTTCTTCTTTTTCTTACGTCGTCCTTTACTGTCCATGCAGTGAGACTCTGGAATCAGTACAAACCAATGAAATCTAACAAACTCGCTCCGTCCTGGACATTAATTTCTAGTCAGCAATATAACGTGTTTCACTCCTGATTTTTTTCTTTCCTCTCCGCCATCCCTTCCTTTTCCTTTGATTGATGACAGCTCACTTTATATGAAAAGGAATGCTCGGGTGATTGTCCGTCTTTGCGGGTTTTGTGGGCATATGCTCACGTATGTGTTCATGGATTTCGTGTGGATGAATAGTCATTTGAATGTTTTTTTGCGATCATGTAACTTAATTTACTTTTGTCCGGTTAGTTGGAAGAGATTGCCACCTGGCAATAAGCCATATTGTATTTGAAATAAAAGTGTCAATAAGCCATATTGTATTTGAAATAAATCTTTCATATCTCGTTGGATTAATTAAGCTCATTCTTTTTCTCTCACATGGTACCCTTAAACGTACCGAGGAGCGTGGACCTCGAAATTGTATTGTCTTCGACTTCAGTAGTTGAGATTCCAGGTTTTGAACAGCTGGAGTGTGCACGAAACTCTTCTTCTTCTTAAACTTTCTTTAGACTCAAGAGTCTGTTACTGCAGGATTGTCCTCCTGTGATGCTGAGCTCCAGCTATCTCTCCATCGTTTCGGGGGTCTTCCTGGTGGACGCCGTCCATCCGGTACCCCATGCAGAGCTATGTATGGAATTCTTGTGGAATTCATTCTCTTTAAATGTTGGTACCAGTATCATCGACGCTGTCGTCCCCATCTGACTACATCTTGGACCTCACAAACCTCTCGGATTGTGATGTTCTTTACACGATCACGCAAAGTCTTCCTAGCAATATCACGAAACTCACATTTCATTATTGCACGTGTTGACAACACAACCACACGTGAAAAGGCAATAATATTCACACACGTACAGTACTCGGCGGTAAGTAATACACATCAGGTTTAAGAAATAGACTGTCGGTCATAACCGGTTTTGTGGAGCGTCGTTCTATCGCACGATGCGCTAACACTCCGGTATCTAGAAAGAGCTGTTACACTTGTATGAATGACAGAGAATGACAGGAATACGTGTATGAATGACAGAGACGACGCTCTACAAAGCCGAAGTTAGCCTATTATGACCGACAGTCTCTTTCTTAAGCCCAATGTGTATTACTTATCGCCGGTTACTGGGTATATTGCTATCATACGAATTATTTTATTAGTCTGTGACCCTTTTTTTGGCACCACTGGGAATCGAACCAAAAACCACGTGTTGAAGTGAAGCGTTTAACCAACTAGCCCATGGAGGTCATCAATTAATCTCAAACACACTTTGTAGAGATAACAGAGCAAATTCACGGAGACGCATGAGTAATCATTGCTATTTCTATTGTTATTATTAGACTTAACTATTTTTCCTTATATTTTGCATTTTGTTTGATGTAATTGAGTTAAATCTGTACAAAATGTAAATAAAACAAAATAAATAGTAATATGCAGTCAGGAACGTATGTGAACTTAAGACTAGTGTGTTAAGTAAGATGAAGAAGACCACGCTGAGATGGTTTGGGCATGTGAAACGAATGAATGAGGAGAGACTAACAACACAGATATATAGTGCAAGTGTGAATGGAAGGCGTGCGAGAGGAAGATCGAGGAAAGTATGGTTGGATCAAGTGCATGATATTCTGAAAGAAGGAAATGTAGAAAGTCAAAGAAATCGTAGAAGCTGTATGAGAAGGTGTATGAATGTAGAAGAGGACAAGGATGTGTGTGTCGAGATAAGAAAGTATTGCACTCTGTGCTTTCTGCCTACCCCTACAGGGAAATGGCGTGATAGTATGTATGTATTAAAACAAAGAAAATAAATTTTGGTTTACGGATACTTTTATAATCCATTCTAGTTCAATAAAATGTCAACATTTATTTATATCAGTTGGTCACAACTGTCAATTTTGTCGTTAAAAATTAATGTATGTATTTTTCCTATTGGGGTAAGTAAGCAGAGACGACGAACGTCCGAGCCACTCGTTTTTTTTTCATTCTTGCCATGTCCGTACATCTCGTCTTGTAAATTATAACGGCTTTTCACTCTTTTCTCTTTCGGTATTTGATTCATTTGGTCATACCACGTTTTTCTAGGGTTCTCAAAATGTACTTCTACACTATTCGCATATATTATTTTTTTAAACTTTCATTATTCATTCTTTCTACAAGCCCAATTCATCTGAATTCATTTTTCCAGGTACAACTAATCAGATTTATTGCCATGCGCCAATATTTTCCAACCAACAAGAAAGGTGTTAAACAAGCCACATAAGGGAAAACCAGACTGAACTTCTTTTTAAAAAATCTAACTTCCAACAGGAGTCGAACCTGCAATCCTCGAGCTGGAAAATAGACATAATAGGCAGAAATGTATCACCAACTGGTCCACGGAGGTCGTCACTCAATTATAGAGATACATATGGTATATACACACACATAATCATTCCGTGTCCCTTGCGGAGTAGGCAGAGAGAACAGATCTCTAAAATTTTCTATCAATGCACATTTTTGTCTTCTCCACATTCATACATCTCTTCAATTATATTGATATTTGAAAAAAAAACTTGGACTGATTAAGTTAAAAAAATTATCAGCAATGACAAAGTTTTTGATGTAGGTCAACATTTTTATAGCAACATTCTTTGGTTTAAATTTGAATTTACAAGAGAGACCCGGCGCAATTTAGCACACCCTCCTTCCTTGGCAGATTATACTATCCATAATTCGATTGAAGGCAAATAGCCTTCCCTTAGACGCGGCATAATTCGATGTTAGCTGCAAAATAATTGTATCATTACGTGAATTGTGAATTGTACCATGAACCTGTGCCGGCGCGTTCATGCTCGTGAATGCGGCAATTTCAAGCCTTTCTGAGTAATTTACACCGAGGATAATATGCTTTCAGCTTCAAACTTATTTGATATAATTCGATGTAATTTGAATTTCAATATTAGGGTTGCAGGAAAATTCGAAATCGTTTCCTCTGTATATTGCACATTAAAAAGCCGGTAACAAAATAATATAGAAGCACTAAAAAAATTTATATTATCTTGATGTTTGAAATAAATGGATAATGGTAAACTGTTTGTAAGAGATATGTATTATAAATAGAGTTGAGACAGACATATTGGGATTTATAAATGGTTTATTATTACAAACAAGGGTTTTATAATAAATAATTTGCCAAATTGTCTCACAGTTTTCGGCGACGGTTCTTGCTAATGTAACAATTTTCCTACAAATAATTAAAACACTAATTTTTAAGAAATTAACAAGATTCTTATATAAAAGAAATGCGAAAGTCAATTTCCTTACTCCACTTTAACATTAACATAAACTGGTTATCTATCATGCAGAGTGGAATAGAAATATTTTTTATTTTAGGGACACTGGCATAATTACATTATAGAGAGCCGTTATTGTGTTGCATTCTATTATACTTTCGTTATATACAGCACAACCTGGTGGGCTTATTGCCATGTGGCAATCTATTCCGACCAACCAAAAAGATGTTAAAGGGGTCTTATGTGAAAACCAGACTGAAATCCTTTTTTTTTAAATCTGGGTTCCAGCGGAATTTGAACCCGCAACCTCCGGGCTGGGAGACATGCGTCTTACGAACTAGGGCACGTAGGTTGTCATATTTGTCTCAATTTTCATCTCTCTTCACACAACTATTTCTAAAAACAAAATGCTTTTTTAGTCATAAATGGCAACCTTATTTATGTTCTAAATGGCAGGTGCATTTTCACTAAAATACGACCAAATATGCCATTTTTGTTGCATTTTGTACTTGTTTTATACAGGCCATAACACCAGTTTTAGCGTATTTTATACATTTCTTGAATGAATTTTTCATAATTATCTTGAAGATTATTTCTCTAAACGCTATAGTCTAATTTAAAATCGACATGAGTATTTATAATGACCTTTTTAAGCATTAGTTGTGAAATTCACAAATCAGATATGTGTCTGAAATTTTTTGTGAGCTAGGAAGATTGAGAAAAGAATTGAAGGTAATATTTCCAGAAAATTTGGTGTAAGGGAAGATAAAAATGATGAGAAATATAAGACCATTTATTACGACGTGTTTATGGATAGATGCAATGACTCTATACGTGAATCTATCCTCTTTGCCTATCTTTAAAGAGATATGACGTGATGGTATGAAAAAATACTTTTTTGGAAAGTTTGCTATTTTAATATGTGTGAACTGACAACTTAAACGGAAGTATTTGTATAGTATACCCTATATTTTATGCAATTAAGATCATTACGATCTCTCAGTTTTATGAGGTAAAATACTTTTTAAAAATTGAAGTGAAAAATATAAAATTGAAGTGCTTTTATGTAAAATATTATTCGTAAGTTAATTAGGTTAAATTAGTTTATAATTTTTTTTTTCAACTTAATATATAGACAAACCAAAAAACTAGATCTAGGCGTGGAATGTGTACAAACCAATATATTTCTTATTTCTGATTGCATGCGGAAAAATAAATAAATATTTTTTTTATAAATCGACCAAATCTTGACTTAATCAAATATAATTGAAAATTGAAGCATTGTTTTATACAGTTGAGAATATATACTTAATCCAATTACTTTCAAGTCATATGCTACCCATTTTCAGGGGATAAGTCAATTTGAAGATGAGTCAATTTTTAATTATATTTGAGCACTGTCTGGAAAAACATGTATATGAACATCCAAAGCAAGATGAGGATATACAAGACCTGTGTCCGCCACATAATGACATACATCATAGAATCCAGAGCCGACACTGTCAGAAACAAAATTCTCCTTCGAACCAGCGAAATGAAGGTACTCAGGAGTATCGCTGGCAAAACCCTTCGTGATAGAGTACGAAACACAGAAATCTGAAGGATGTGCGAAGTTGAAGATATTGTCAGATGGGGACGACAGAGAAGAAGGTTCTGGAATGAACATGTATCCAGAATGGCGGAACCGAGAGCCGTAAGAATGGCCAGGGATAGTATCCCCCAAGCAAGTAGACCTCCAGGACGACCTCCCAAAAGATGGAAAGACAGCTGGCAGACGATGTCACAAGAGGGAAACAATGATGCAGGACCATAACAGGCTAACAGGCCTAAAATAAGAATAAACATAAATGTCCACAGTGTTAACACTAAAACTTTAGAAATACTTGATTTAATGGTCTATTTTTATATTTCTCACTTACAAAACTACAAGCTATGTTTAGTTTTCCAAGTGAGAAAATATAAAAAAATAGTTTGCACCCGGTTCAAAATTGAGAATTCATGTATGTATAATAATTAAGACAGAATGTCTGAATACATTTCACTTTCTCACTAAAAAAACAAAGTTATCAAATTTGAAATTCAATATGTAAAACAATACAAAAGTTGATAAAAAATAAGGTATTTAATCAATATTTTTATATTTACTTTAATTCAAGGAACAAAATCAGTTTCCAAATTACAAAAAAAGACAATCCGCTATTTTGATGTCTCCTTTTGTGTACAAAAAAAATCGTACAGCAGAAAAGTTAATCTTTTTCAATTATCATCCAAACTCTTCACTTTCTTTCAGATGTTGATGCAATATCGCGCTCTGCTGGTATAGAAAGCTCTTCGCGTTAGCTTCGGTGGAGGTCCATAGAGTTGGATTAGTTCAATTAATAATTAACATGCAAATCGACAGAGACAACAGCCAACAGACAACTAATAATAACAGAACAGGAACCAAGAAGAACGGATGCTAACAAAATGGCGTTGGGAAAATATATACGGAAATATTTTTGTTGGGAAATTGACCGATGTAATATATTTATTCTGATGTTATTCACTTATATGTATGTTCTTTGTCTTTTACTTACTAAATAAAAGAAGATTGCTTATTATTGTCATAAACAAAACAATTATTTTTATTTAGATATGAGAAAAGAAAATATTCCGTAGACTACCACAATACATCATGAATAATGTATTGGTCATTTTGATATATTTAAAAAAAAATGTTTCTCTTCTAACAAAAACTTTATGTAAAAGGAATTTATATTTATGAATTAATTTAGTAGGGAACAACCTGTTTTGAGATGGATCAAAAAGTTGACAATTACACGTGGAAGCCGTCACACAGAACGACATACACGTATATTTGTTTTAATTTTGTTTAAAGAAGTTATACAATATAAGAAACACAAAAAATAAAAAAATATATATTTCAGAGCCCAATCTACAGACGAAAATTTTTGGCTTGTAAAGCTTGTTATTGGAGTGTTTGTTGGCAGAAAAAGCAAAATATCACTTTGTATCATTAAGCTGTTTATGACTTGTATGACCATTGGAGGCAAATATAAGTTAAGGATTATAATCAAATAAATAAAGAAGAGTTAATTTTTTTCGCTCTTCTTAATTTATTTGAATATAATCCTTTTCTAGGTTATGTTTTGACACTAATTCAAACATGTGGAAAGTAATAGACTAAGAACCATGAGGTGTTTAATAGTTATTTAGGATTGAAGATCAAGGAATAAGTAAGTTTTTGTAGTGTCATTAAAAGTAAATAAAATATTTAGAGTTTTAATTAGTTCATATTTGAGAAATAAAAAAATGTAAGAAACATGGATATATTATTATTTTGAGCGTCTTGGAAACGATTTACAATCGTTTCAAGTTAAGTTTAATTTTCAAAACTTGTTTTACCAAAATTTGTACTGTAGTGGCTTCATTTTATTACTATGGCAAATATCACATAGTTTTAATTAAAGTGAAGTAATTGTCTATGGTATTGTAGTGGAAGGTGAACAGTCCCAATTCCAGGTCTTCTACTGCACGGTTGTATGCAAATACTTGCAGTGTCTGTGATCCCGCATAAAACCGGTTTGCCTGTATTCAATTACATTAAAAAATCTCAAAAAAATATTTTCTTCAAAGCTTCTTTGAGCAAAGAAGTGGTCTATAAAATGGAACCAATATTTGGTTGGTAAATTTCAATTTATTTTTTGTTGAATTTTTTTTACTTCTTTTTCATCTAAATTATTTGTGCCGACTTCGTGAGTTTTTATAAATAAAATTGTGTTTCAGGTTATTTGTTACAGTGAAAGAGTTAAGTCATTTAGGTTATTGACAAAAGGACGAATTTTATAAGGATATTTGTATATATATATATATATATATATATATATATATATATATATATATATATATATATATATATATATATTTATATATATATATATATATATATATATATATATATATATATATATATATATATATATATATATATATATATATATATATATATATATATATATATATATATATATATATATATATATATATATATATATATATATATATATATATATATATATATATATATATATATATATATATATCATCATCATCATCATCATTGTCAACCAGGGTCGATCCACTGCTGGATGAAGGTCTCCCCAAGTTGACTCCAAACAGTTCGGTCCTTTGCTCGCCGATGCCACGTGATGCTGCCATGCTTCCTGATTTCGTCCATCCAGCGTACCTTCGGTCTTCTTCTAGGCCTCTTTATGCCTCTTGGATACCACTGGATTATTTCGGATGTCCATCGGGAGTCTGACATTCTGGCTATGTGTCCGGCCCATTGCCACTTCATTCTTTTGCACACCTTTATAACGTCTTCTACCTTTGTTATATTGCGAATCCAGGTGTTTCGTTTACGGTCTCTTTTAGTATATCCTAACATGCATCTCTCCATGCCCCTTTGTGCGGTCTGGAGCTTTTGCGTGTTCTTTACTGTGAGCGTCCATGTCTCGCAGCCATATGTAAGTACTGGAAGAATGCACTGGTTGTAGACCCTTCGCTTTAAGGATATTGGGAGATTACTTTTGAAGATGTTGTTCAAACGTCCAAATGAGCTCCACGCCAGTTTTGTCCTTCGTGCTATTTCCTCCGATATGCCACCTACAAAGGAAATAAGTTGGCCCAGATACACATATTCCTGGACAAGTTCTAGCGGCTTTCCATCTACGTTTATTGGTTTTGGGGTAGCAAAGCCGTTCATCATATATTTGGTTTTTGAAATATTCATTTTTAAACCAACTCCCCTGCTGACCTCTGCCAATTCTTGCAGTTGGTGCTGAAGATCATTCGGGTTTTGTGAGAATATAACGATATCGTCTGCAAATCTCAAATGGCTCAGGTATTTTCCATCAATCGCCAGCCCTTTATTTTCCCATTCTAGTTTTTTAAATATGTATTCCAGTGTAGCTGTGAATAATTTTGGGGAAATAGTGTCTCCTTGACGAACTCCCTTATCGATTCGGAAGGTCTCTGAGGATTTGTGGAGATGTATCTTTGCTGTTGCATCCTTATAGATGTTATTGAACAACTGAATGTATGCTCTATCAATACCTTGTGTCTTTAGAGCTTCTAGTATGGCAGTTTTTTTGACTGAGTCAAATGCCTTTTCGTAGTCCACAAATGCTAGATACAAAGGGAGTTCGTATTCCTCACATCGTTCTATTATTTCTCGCAGCACTTGAATATGATCCATGGTACTGAAACCCTATATATATATATATATATATATATATATATATATATATATATATATATATATATATATATATATATATATATATATATATATATATATATATATATATATTGGGTTGATGCAAAAGTAATGATCGTTTTTTACATATAAAATTAAACATTTTTTTTTTAGATTTGTAATATTTATTTAATCAATTTTATAATTTCCATCAGTTCTTATAACCTTCTCCCATCTTTCTATCAACTTATTAATACCATTAGTGTAAAATTCCGTGGATTTTGATGCGAAAAATGTAGTAAGGGATGTTTTTACCTGCTCTATTGTATCAAATTTTTTATCATTTAAATTTTTTTGCAGCGATCGTAATAAATGAAAATCGGAAGGAGCAAGATCTGGACAATACGGTGGATGCTTAATAACATCCCAATTCAACTCATTTAGCTTGTATTGGGTCATCAAAGCCACATGTGGTCACGCGTTGTCGGGATGAAACACTACCCCTTTTCTGTTTACCAATTCTGGTCTATCCTTTTGAAGGGCGATGTTCAATTTGGATAATTGCTGACAATATCGTTCTGTTGTAATTGTCTGATTGCGTTCCAAGAGTTCAAAATACACAATACCCTTACAATTCCACCAAACACAAAGCATTACTTTTTTTTATGGATTTCGGCCTTCGAAGTTGTTAATGGGGCTTGTCCAGGTATAGCCCAATGTCTTTTTCTTGTCACGTTGTTGTACACGACCCATTTCTCATCTCCTGTTACCAAACGATGCAAAAAAGGTTCATGTTTTTGTCTCGCACTCAAAGCAAAGCACGTTGAAACATGATCCAATAAATTGGCAGCCGACAATTGATGAGGTATCCAAACGTTGTACCGCGAAACCATCCCCATACGCTTCAAATGTCTTAATACGGTTGTTTGGTTGACTCCCATCATCGACGCGATCTCCCTGGTGGTTAGACGTGGATTTGTGTCAATTATGACTTTTAACTTGTTGTCATCAGACTTCAATGGCCGCCCGGTACGTGGTGTATCAAATAGTGAAAAATCCTCAGATCGGAATTTTGTAAACCATCTTCGTACCTGTCGAACTTTGATGACATCTGCTCCATACACGTCGCAAATGTTTTTGGTTGCCACACTCGCGGTATTGTCTTTACGGAATTCATAAAGTAAACAATGACGTAAATGCACTTTATCGACCGACATTTTGAAAAAATACAAGGGCTTTTCACTGTACTCTGGCCAGGCCAAAACTGAATAGAAAGTAGAGGGAAAGCATCCTTTATACAATGGAATCATTTAAAAGAAGATACTATTCATCATTTCTTACCTGGGATTTTTTTTACCTGGGATCATAAAAAACGATCATTACTTTTGCATCAACCCAATATATATATATATATATATATATATATATATATATATATATATATATATATATATATATATATATATATATATATATATATATATATATATATATATATATATATATATATATATATATATATATATACTAGCTGACCCGGCAGACGTTGTCCTGCCCGAACGTTGGCTTGCCTGCTATTAGCGGGTTCAGCAAACGTTTTTTCGATATTGGAATTTTCGATAAACTATATACTTATATATAATTCTTCTGTTTTCTGAACCATATGCACACCGAAGATGGACTGCGAGTAGCAGAAGAATGTGACGCCTTACCAATAACATACGATGCATATTTAAACGATTTTCATTGTGATTAAATAATACCAAACAAAAAAAACTCAATTCATTTCCATGACAGTCATATTTTTTATTAATGTAAAAAAGTAAAGTATTAAAATAAATGTTTAATCGTTATACTAACAGAAATAAATTTTGTTTTGTTATTATCTTAATGTGAGTTGATGAACAATGTTTTTCTTCAATCCATGAGGTGTATAAATGATCAAACTTGATGGTTTACCAACGCGAGAGCACGCAACATATAATTGGCCATGTGAAAAGCATGGATTTTCTAGATCCAACCCACAAATGGACATTGTTTGCTCTTGTAACTTATTAATAGTCATTGCGAATGCCAAGCGAATTAGAAATTGCAGGCGTCTGATTGGAATGGGTGAGTCTGAAGGGATCATTGGGATCAGTGGCAGGAGAATAACTTCACATTGAAACTTTCTGTTCAAAATGGTTGTTTCAGGAACATTTCCCATGATTTTTTTTATGACCAATCGCGTGCCATTGCATAGCTTAGGTGCATTTAAATTCCGAAGCAAAATGATTGGTGAACCAATTTTTAATTTTTAAGTTATGTGGTAGCATTCCCGGTAAATCCAGTGAATTAAATAATTCAACAGGATAGTTGACTGCTTCGTCAGGATCGACAACGGTGTCGATCGATTTGAACGACATCTCATTGCCAGGCAATGACTGTTGTATTTTAAAATTAATAGCGTCAACATCGATATTGTCTGCACCGTGTTATCTCTGTGTTGAATCCGTATATCTCGACGTTCATATGCGTCGATAACCATAACAACTGCAACGTCATTAACGGTTGTTGCATTGTATTGGCCCGCGTGCTCTCCAGATGGTACTTTGTCTGCTTTGATGACGATCCTTATCACCCATGAAGTAGATTTGCAAGAATTTTGGATCGGCATCAGGCATTGAGATAAAAGAACCAATTTGATGATATACTTGGCCCTGAATCTTAAACGTTGATTAAAAATTGCGACCATTCTCATTCTGAATGATTTTTGTTGCTCCAAATGATGTCATTAGGAAGCAAGAATTGAATTTACGAATTTTACGCAAAAAAATTTATGATTGAGGTGTGGCTCCAGCCAATAGTGTTTTCAATGGTTCTGGCGGTGAATTCAATGGTGGCAGTACAACTTTTCCATAAACCGACCGATTCACCTTTATATTTGAATGCCTGGCAGTGTTGGCATTCTTTGTCAATAGCGCCGATGACAATTTGTGAATGTGACGAATAGTCGATGTCCGACTCATATTCGAACGCAAGGTGGAGAAGTGATGCACGTGTCAATGCGCGATGCACTTGCAGGCGCTGTTGTTCATGAGCTCTGTGTGCGTCGGTGGCTCGTTGACGCGCCTGTCTTTGTCTCTGCATTTGCTCGAAGGCGTTCGTTGCGTTCCTCTTGACTTTCATTTGCACTTGTGTTTGCAACCTGGTCTCTTAAATTTGCATTGTCCATCAATTGATCTTCTACCGTTCTATTTAACCGACGGGTGTGGACTATTTGTGAATTCTGTGTACATCGACCAATATTTTCTCCTCGTCCACAAAGACGTGGCATTGTTCTTTAATAAACACACAACACATAAATATAAGTAACTTATATTTGAATTTTATAGATGTTATAATTTGTTGAACAAACTTACATGTTGTTTATTTTCGATGAGCCGTTTAATACTCCGTAAATGATATAGAATCATCGACACAATTAAGCACATAAAATAAATATTTGTAGGTTAGATTGATTGTCATTGAATGCACATGTATATAATTAAAATTTCTTGAAGATCATGCAAGATATTTACTTCAGCACTGCACCTTACACATTTGCACAATGTATGTGTTTAAGTACACTTCATTTATGATTTAAAACGTTATTTCAATATGTTTTGTCGATGAATAATACACTCAATATTCACGTAATTAGGATACATGGAATATCGAAACACAGCGAACAGAAATTGAAATGTCAAAACAACGCGAAGCTACGACGCAAGTGACTTGCGCATATATTGGATGCGTACGTCAAATACCACAGAATTCGACATCAGCGCCACCTATGGTACACAAACATAACTATGAATAATTCTCAGAAGGTCAATTATTCATGAACTTCTCAGAAGGTTTTAACGGTCAGTTATTCATGAACTTATGATTTTTTTCATTTTAAAAAATGAGGTTGGTGAAAGAGGGGGGGGAGGTGAAAGTTTGATGTTATATGTTTTGTTATGCGAAAAATCTTAAAATAATAAAAAATAAATTTTCATCAAAAAATAAAAAAAAACTTTTCTTAGAACCCGATTGCAGCGCCACCTACCGGGTCCAATTGTAAATTGAAACCATTCAGGGACCCACTCAAACACACAAAAAATTTCATCGCAAGTGACTTGCGCATGTATTGGATGCGTACGTCAAATACCACAGAATTCGACATCAGCGCCACCTATGGTACACAAACATAACTATGAATTATTCTCAGAAGGTCAATTATTCATGAACTTCTTAGAAGGGTTTAACAGTAAATTATTCATGAACTTATGATTTTGTTTATTTTAAAAATATATAAGGTTGGTGGGAGGGGGGGGAGGTGAAATTTTGAGGTTATATGTTTTAATATGCGTAGAATTTAAAAAAAAATAAAAAATTTGGTTTCGTCAAAAAATAAAAAATAAAAATTCCTAGAACTCAATTGCAGCGCCATCTACCGGATCCAATTGTTAATCTAAACCATTCAGGGACCCACTCAAACACACAAAAAAAAATTCATTAAAATCAGTTTAGCCGTTTAGGAGGAGTTCAGTGACTTACACACGTACAGAAGAAATATATATATAAAGATATATATATATATATATATATATATATATATATATATATATATATATATATATATATATATATATATATATATATATATATATATATATATATATATATATATATATATATATATATATATATATATATATATATATATATATATATATATATATATATATATATATATATATATATATATATATATATATATATATATATATATATATATATATATATATATATATATATATATATATACAAATAGTCAATTAGGAGATGACTTTAGAGTTAAATACTATATTGAAAAATATATTTATATGCCTATCTAAGACCAAAATTATAAAACAAACTCCTGTGAGAGTGGAAGTTAAATAACTTGGCACTTTTAAACTCAAGGATAATGCACTGGTTCATGAACGTATTTGGAAGAGGATACTTGAAAAGGCTACAAAAGTGCTTAAGTTATTGAGTTAAGTGATTCAAGTATTTTATTAATCGTTTCGGGTTTTGTAGGTATTGTATTGAAATTGAATGTATTTTATTCAAAAAAACACGTGGCAAACACCACTATTCAGAACAGACATCCTGCATAGTTAAAAGTCGATTTTGTGTATTTAAAAAAAAAAGTGTTATATTAAACTACGAAATTAATAAAAATATAGTGCATACTCATATTTTATCCACAACACATAAATTCAATCATAATTTATTATCATGTTTTAATAGTTGTATCAAAGATTGAAAAAAATCTTATAATATTTAAGTAAATAATCTATTACCAGTAAATTTCTGATCAACTTCAAAATTATGGTAGTAGACTGTTTAGAGGGGCGTGATCATGCATTTACCTCATTCAGTTCAAAGGCTGCGCTGGAATATTCCCATTGGATAAAAACAATTATTTTATATAAGTTTTAGGGACTGCTAGTCTGGTATTGAGGCCAATTTTTTTTATCAAACTTACTGTAGAAGTTTCAAGTTTTGTTGTTGACAAAACGTATATATTAAACAATTATCAGTTATATTTACAATATATTGTCGGACCGGTCGCCTAGTATTGTAGTTAGCATGCTTGTTTAGTATCCAGCCGATTTTCAGGATATTCACTTCCGGACTGGTTCATGATTGTGTGCGTGGTTATTTACTTTAAAAAATAATTATAAGCAAATTTTAACTAACTTAGCTTTCATCTATCATTTCATGCACTTTATTCTTCACCAAAACTTAAACCTATCCTTAATATATAAAACGCATAGACAACGAAAAGTTCAGAAACTCTTGGCGGTGTTTAAATGCGTTTTTCGTTGTAAAAAATGAATCCTTTGTCTACGCCTTTTCGCTACTTTTGACCTTCATATTGAATAGTACTTCTTTTCAGATATACTTTGTCTATACATATTGTGACTTGAAATTATAGGCTAAACCATTAAAAATTATATATTGTTTTACCGTTCACATAACTAGTTTACAAAGTATATCCACTATTCTAGCGTATTAACTTAGTTTAAAAATAATTCTCATCCTTTTACTTGAACAGTTGGAGGTTTCTTTAATTGAGTTTAATTTTTCAAAAAAAGAACACAAATATTAATTTTAGTTTTTATGGTTTTTTTATCTGAATTTATTTTTGTAATGGGCCTAAGTAGTTTCCTAAAATTATATCTGGGAATGACAGGTAAAAATAACAAAAACAAAAGGATGGTTCATGAAACGTCGTTAAGAGAGCAAAATGTCGTCACTAGCACTCTATATAAATAAAATAAAGGTTTGATATTAATACAAGAAAATGTTAAAAACAAAGATAAATAAAAATATGTAATACTTAAGAGTAGCGTCTTTTAATATAAAACCTTTATATATTTTATTTGAATTTATTATTGTAGATTTTGTTTTCACCTCTCCAAGTAGTATAATTTTCTCGCCGAAAACAAAAACGTTTTTCGATATAAACACCGAAACGATTTGAATAATCTCTTTTGACACAATGAGGTCAAATTCGCGTTTATGAGTCTCATGTTTTCTCGTTCCGTAGGGTTTTGTGATGTCGACAAACCCCCTTCATTATCATCTCCGAATTCCCACCTCCAGCCTGCGTCGTTCCTTTCATCTTCATCCATCAGCTGATCTCGGCGCTGCCCCGAATAATAATCCAATCAAAATTTAATCACAGGCTTTTGTTGGAGGCTCACAAAGAGGAGAGTTGTTGTACAGCAGGACTGTCATTGTGATACTTGTGCTAGTTCTCAGTTTTGTGTCCAGGTTTGCTATATTTTGTATAACTCTAGATATCAAACAGTTATTTCTATTGTATTTTAGTTCAGTTAAATTCAGGTCGATTTTACCCATCCCAACTCAGCTATGGAGACGACAAATAAATTTCAACCAGCCTGATATACATTAAAATATCAATGTCTTATGGTTTTGAATCACGATATAACAAACTGGTAAGACGCTTGTCTCCCATCCCGGAGGTTGTGAGTTCTATTCCCGTTAGAACCCAGCTTAAAAAAAAGGGTTCCAGTCTGGTTTTCACTTAAGGCCTCTTTCACGTCTTTCTGGTTGGCTGGAAGATATTGTCACATGGTAATAAGTCCGCCAGATTGTACTACATACAAAGAAAGTGTAATATAATACAATACAATACAAAGTGAGTTTTTCTCCGTCAGCTATTCAGAGAAGTATGGAAAATATAGCAACGACGATGGAAAGGTTCATCTTCACGGGAAAAGAAAACTGACTCGATTTATTACATAAATTAAGAAAGCGACTTTTTGTTCAATACAGCAGTTGACAGTGCCTTCGAAAAAGTTACTAAATTTGGAAAACTACCATTCGGCGTCACTAGATCGTAGTAGTCAATCAGTTTCATGATGATCCGATGTGAGGTTAACTAGAGATCCCTTCGGAAATTATTGACTCGATTTTTAGCGCTGTACCAAGATGATCAAGCGGATTGATCTAGATTGGCACAAAGATTAATGTGATACTATTGCTCCCACCAGTTAGCCAAAATACCCTATACTCGAGTTAAGTACGTTGCTTGGATAAATTCAAGGTATATGCTTTGACAAGGGCAAAGCGAAGAGTGACGAGTTTTTAGAAGTTTTTGTATAGGCATGTCAGTGAATGACTAATACGGAGGTGGAGTCATTGGATATGATGTTTATGTGGTAGTTGAGATTATAATGTTGTTGGAATTGTGTAGTGGGAATTTAGAATGTAGTTTTGTTTAAATATGTGAATGCAGAGCGTGAATGTTTTTGTGACCCCGCCTATTCTTTTAAGTGCACGTATTTCTACAGCATTTATTTGGCTCTTTTCAGTTTTGTTCTAAGTACCGCTACACGTCGTTCAATATCTCTCGTGACTCTTCCATCATCTGATAAATTACTGCCTAAATAGCAGAATTCTTCGATTGCACAATTTTTGTATTACTCACTCATATGTCGCATTTACTTTTCCTTTCACACTTTTCTATCACCATGACTTTGGATTAGCAATATTCATTCTTAGATCTTTCTTTTTATATCTCTCATACAATTTTCTTATCAGTCTCTGTAATTCGTTCTCATTATCCGCTAAAACTACCATGATACAGACATTCGCACACATTCCCATTCGACTTTCGAATGCCACTCATTGATCTCTGTAGTTCATTTACACACGAATCTATGTAAATATTAAATAACCAGGGCTTTACCTCTTTTAAAATGTAAAACCACTCAGTAAATGTACCGTTTACTCTAATATATGCTTTACTTTCAACGTATAATGATGCAATACCACGTATTAATTTATATGCAATACCATATTCATTTCATATTTTCCAGTTTTTTTCTAATCACTCTAAGCGGCGCCATGTAAAGTGTCCTTTGATATGTTTTATTATTATTGAAGAAAGAGACTACTTCGTCACAGGTCTTGCTTAGTGAAGTGTTTGTCTATATCCACAGAGTGGTGGGTTAATATGCATAATTGTGCGCTTTAACTCTTCAGTTCACTTTCTATAACACTAGTTACACGAGTACATTGTGAAAAATGCAACTCTCGTATATAGAAAAATGTATGAAGATTTTTTCTCCTTCTGAAATTATTGATTTTTAGGAACAAAAATAACCTTAGATCAAAAAGTTGCCTAGTCATAACTGGTTTAAAAAAAGGTTGCCCTATTTTACAATTATGTTTTTAGTACATATGGACAAAATAATAAGGTGTTCTTATTGTCACTACGTAGCTCCAAATTTTATTGACATTGGCTGATGATATTGTACTTTTAGCATGACGAATTGAGTGCCTACAAAGTGATTTAATTGTATCGAACATATTTGTGGTAATTTTGTCTTGAAATCTAGTAAATAAAACTCAAAACTCAAAATTTCAAAGTGTAAAATTTTTAACAAACGATTCAACGAAGGATGAAAGTTAGAGAGGTTTATTCTTGCAATTCGTCGAGAAAAATATTATTTTTTCTCAAACTAAACGGACAAATCATTGAAAAAAGATGTGTAAAATTTCAAACTCTTTGGTGTTTGGATCCACTGTTTTTTTTTGCATTTAATATTCTTGCATCACATAAAGAGGTATTCATGTAAATTTAAATAATAACTCCATTAACTTGTATAATACATTTCAACATATCCGAATTTATGATGCCGACATTTGAGACAATATTCTCTTCGGTTCCAGTAATCGAACCTTTAGGTTAAGGATCACTGGAATAAGCCAGTAACTTACAGTTCGTCACCGTACGTGTTGAAAATAAATCGACAGATAACAATACTAGTCCACGTCTAGCATGTGCAAGCATTGTTACCAAACGAACTATTTGACTCGACTGCGATATTAAAAAAAAAATGTTGGGTACAGTCGAAAATTGACCTTAAAATCCTCGGGTGGAAGACCAGTATTTACTAATTAGGCCACAAAAATTGTCAAACATATGTGTGAAAAATCGATTGTAATCAACTTGAGATATTTTTTTAATGATAATTTTTTTAAATCGCAATTGGAAAAGAAACTTAATGATTACCTTTGATTTCAAATAAATCTATACTTGTATAAAAATGAGATAAAATTTGAATTTAAAGATATATTTTCACTACACTTTAAACTACTACCGCTTCTTTAATTTGGTAAATTCATAAGCCATATTTATAACTAAAATTAAAACATGAAATTTGGTAAAATATAAACTATATGTTTTTTTATAAATCAGTCCATGACTACAAATGGAAACTTTTCAAATGAAATTACATTATATTATATAATGCTGAGCAAATGTAATCTTATTTTAAATTCGTTATATTTTTAGAGCTAAATCGTGATAACTGCTGATTCGGTTTTGGCAAGATTTTGTCTACTGGCATTAGTTGAGGTCCGCAGCTTTAATGCTATTTATTTCATGATTATTTTTGGCTACTTTAAGAACGTTTATTTTGTAAACCCATTTCGAGGGTAACAATGATAATTTTGTCACAGAGACGTTTTTCCTCGTGCTTTTATGATGAAAAAAAAAACATATTATAGATTTTTCAACTTTTTGCATTTTCACTATCCATAACACAACATTTCCAATTTACACGTTTTTAATGGTCCTAGATGGTTAGACACTTATCTTCCAGCCTAGAAGTTACGGGTTTGATTTTTGTTTAACTTCATTTCTTTATAAACCGTTTCAGTCTGGTTGTTACTTAAGACGTCATTAACATATTTCTGGTTAGTAAGAAGATATTACCACATTGCAATAAACACGCCAGGTTATGTAATACAATGTAACCGTAACATGTACACAACAACGCGAAAAAACGTCCATTTTGTAGATATAGAGAACCACTTTACTAAGCAAGGCTTGTAATGAATTGGTTTTAATCTTAAGTCACTAATATCATATATTTTTTCTAAACACTAAAAGACTCAGTTAAAATATTCATGCTTTGTATACCTATTCTTACACATAAGTTAACTCCAACTTATCACATATACAATTCTAAGCGCACCACAATATCTGTTACATCCTAAATACCATGTCCTACAACTCCCATTACGCGCTCTATATCAGCATCAATAATTTACTCATATGGCTATTTTTAGATCTCTGAAAGCTCCTCATTCATTCCTCGGGTTCAAAGCATTGAACAAAATAAAGTAATTAATATATTTCTCCTAAATATTGCGCAAATTTGATTTGTAGTTTTCAAAATGTTCAAATATCATTTTCAATATTCGGTGTCTTATTTAACTTAACCAAGAATCTAATAGCGGTTAAGCTTACCGTTTTATTGGCTATGAGATGATTTGTCGGCATATGTCAACATTTCGAGATGTCTTTGAGACCTATGACATACTATCTAAAATCCTAATAATTATTACAAATACAGCAAATGACAGTAAAATTAATATTTCCGATTTCAATATTGACGAATTCGGATTCAAGCGCTTTTCCAATTTTATCTTAAGAATTTCTACAGAACTGTCAGCTGGTTCTCAATAAAAGCATCGCAGTTTGCTCAATTCTTAAACTTCAAATGATATGAGTAGTATTAATGAAAAGAAAAAAAAATGCTGATTATATCAGTCATAAGCTTAATTTCTTCGGTTTGACATGATCATTTATTTTTTCCAGCTTCCCAGTTTTACTGCCAAAACTTGAAGTAAAAAGCCTTTGTCCTAAAAAAGAGTAATATTATTTAGAAGGTCTCCGTAATCCAGTTGATAAGACACCTGTCTTCGAATCCTGGGGGTTGTGGGTTTGATTCCTGTTGGTACTCAGATTTTAAAAAAAGGTTTAAATTTGGGTTTTTCCTTAAGTTTTGTTTATCATCTTTCTAGTTGATTGAAATAGATTGCCACAAGACAATAAACTAGCCAGATATATAAGGAAACTATAAAAATGCATTTTTTATGAAACAGAGATGCATTAAAAAAAAATTGAGTGATTAGCGAGCAGATTTGTAGAAAAGAATGTATTAAAAAATTGAAGAAAATGCCAACTCCTCTGTGACGTGCCGACTGCCGCGCGGCGGGGCGCCTGTTTGATTGCTGTGCCTACGATACACATTTTCGGATTTACAAAGACAGACTTTCTTAAATAATGTGATATTATTTACGAAATTTCCATCTTCCTGATACCTGGAACTGGAGATTATCTTATTCATAGCAATCCGTCGGAATGGAGGATATACTAAGTAGTGCGTCGGATTATTCGTAGAGTGTTTATATAACAATACACATATTTGGGTTCAATAACAAGACTAATTACAAATCAATTATGTGAATGACGTCTTTGAATCTGATGTATACAATTACAATTTTAATTCGGTGACTATTTAAAGGTCTTCAGAAAAAAAATCTCATGGTGACTACTCATTCAGTCGAACTTGAACGCTATTTGGGGGGGGGGGGGGGAATAAAAAAAAGATTGTACTTAATTTTCACATTCCTAAACGTAAATTTCTTTATTTTTCCAGAACAATGATCTTCAAATGCTTTAAATACACTCTGAACGGTCTTATGATTCTTAGACTAGAGTGCATAAAAAAACTTGGGTATTAATTTTACAGTAACGTCTCATTTGGTCCTCATGTAGAGGAACTGTGTGAGTCTGCTTATAGGGTATTGGGGTTTGTGATACGAGTCTCGAAGTCATTTATAGAGATAGAGCTTATCAGATCACTCGACAGTTCACTGATATGAAACAAGTTAGAATATGGAGCTCGCGGGAGATTTATAACGCTCAAGTGGCGGTGAAAGCCTAAAATAAATTTTTGAGATATCGTAATTTGTCACTACGATTTCTACCTGTGGCTCTATCTTGCAAAATTTATTCCAGGAATGTACCTACTACCATTTAAGCGTGAGGAGGGATGTGAGGGTCTCTTCTTATATCTTTAAGTTGCTGACGAGAGCAACATCTATTCCAACTTTGCTGAAATATATATGACTTTACGTCGCCGACAAGTATTCGAGGTACATACATATCTATTTATACTGGCAATATGTAGAGCCAGCTTACCAAGTGCTCTTCCTTTGTTTCACAGGCTGTCACTTTTGAATAGGGCCTCGGATATTGGAATCTTCAACATTTCAGAAAATGTTTTTCAAGGAAGTATTTTAAGCTTTCTTAGTATTGGGAGTTGTTTTGGCTTAGCCATTTTTTTTTTTATTTCTTGTATATACTTCTCTTTATGCTTGGTATGTTATTAGGTTTTACCTGTAATATAAACGCTTTATAAAATAAATGTTACTGCTTATATGGACTTAAGTATCAATTTCCAAAGATTTAAAACATGTTAAGTTTACTTTGAAATCATTTTCCATATCAGCCTGTTTCTACCAACAGCTGATCAACGGTCTTCATAAATTATTTCCATTTTTACGGTTCTCTGTCTCGTTATCCTTTCCGAGTGAGTAAAGGTTTAAGAGTTTCCAAATCAATGATATAATTAAATAGAACGAAACAAAATATTTTATCTTTTATTATATTCACCCTGTAGTTCAATATGTTTTTTAAAACGATGAATAAATTTTTCAACACCACTAAAAAAATATTCTATAGGTTTGCTCTCAAAATAGCGTTTCACTGCGGAGATCACTACTTCATCACTCATTTTTTAAATTTTTTTTTGAAAATTGGATTTGAGTTGTGAAAATAAAATAAGAAAGTACCCGGGGGCCAAGTCGGGACTATAGGTGGATGATTCAATTCTCGCAAACCACAGTGTTGAATGGCAGCCTTTGTAGTAACAGAAGTGTGCAGCTGGCACATTGTCGTGCAATAATTTCCCGCTTCGTGACAGCTCTCTTCGACGTTTTATTTTTATGGCATCTTTTAATTTATACATTAATGACGCAGAATACTCGCAAGTATCCGCAGTATTTCTGTATTTGAAGTAATTAAGAATTCTCAGACAATTCCAAAAAAAAATGTTGCTATAAATTTTTTTGAACTTGCGTCACCTTGACATTTTTGGACCATGGTGATCCCGGATGGCTTCACTCCAACGAGTCTTTTTTTAACACATAATTAAGGTACACAACCATAGTTTCATTCCCTGTGTCAATTAAATTATTTGATTTTCGCCACAGGGCATTCAAAATGTATTGCAATATTTAATACGTCATTGCCTTTGGACAACATTCAAGAATTTTGGCACCCATTTTACGCTCACTCTTTTAATGCCAAGATGATCGTACAGTATTCGACCCACTGTTTTGAAAAAACCACACCCTCCTGCTACTTCTTTAATTTTAGTCTTATATCATGTAAGAATTGCTCTTGCACTAATTAACTGATTCTGGAATGAGTTCTTTTGCTGGTATGACTTGACGAGAGTCATCTTCAATTGATCCTCTGGCTAATTGAAACTTTTTAGCCCAATTTTTCACCGTTGAATATAACGGAGAAGATTTTCCGTAGACAATATCTAAACGTTGTTATTCTTTTCTGCCGGGCTTGACTCTTTTTATGAAAGAAACTTAATAACTTTAAGAATGGGACTTAAATCTAGCTTTTCTTAATCGTTTTTACTATCTGTGATATAAAATTAACAATTTACATAGTTTTAATAGAAAGACGAACCGTAAAGGATAAGTACATAACAAAATTAAAAACCTTAATTTTGTGGATATAGTTACCACTACCCTAGGTAAGTCCTCCAAGGAGGTATTCTCATTCCTTGATCACAATTTTCAAACATAACATACGAGTATGTCCTTAGTATTAAAACACTCAGACGAAACATTCAGTATCTGTATTCACAACTTTACACATACTTAAATCCCAAGTTATCCTTCCCATATACACAATTCTATCCACATTATAATCTCGACCGCATTAGAATGTTAACAAAATATTTCAAAATCATTTCCAACAAATTATTATAACACTTTTTATATTCGCATCAGCCATTATCTCACATTGACATTTATGTGGATCCCTTCAAAGGCATCTTCCTTGTTGCTCTCCCAAGATTAAAAAAAAACATTTCTTAGACTGACAGAAGTCGAATAAATACTGATAAAATGCGTACACTGAGAATAATACATGGAATGACAATGTACGACAGAATACAGAATTAAGTGATAGGGAATGAATGTGAACTTAAAGCTGATCTTTTAAATAAGATGAAGATAAGCACTCTGAGATGGTTGGGGCATATGGAACGAATGAATGAATAAATACTAACAAAACAAATATGTAGTGTAAATGCGAGTGAAATAGATGTGAGAGGAAGACCAAGGAAAGTATGGTTGGATCAAGTGAATGATAGTTTGAAAGAAGGAAACGCAGAAAATCAGAAAAAGTTGGATCGAAAGTCTGGCATTCTATCTACTCTGCCTACCCGACAAGGAAATGGCGTGATGATATTTATGTTTATCTAAAAAAAATGACGATCCAACGTCCTGCACCACGTATACCTAAGTTTTGTTATTATATTTATTGATATTGTTTACTTGCAGATGTTTTCGCCGTCAGAGCAGCTTTATTAAATTCCCTCCCATTTAAGGTTTCCATTTTAATATCTGCTAAGTTCGCGTCTGTGTGGGATCATAATACTGCCTCTGACTTTATACTACAACGACCTATGTATTTTGATCTCTTAAGATTCGGCCCTTTTAGAGAGAACGGTATCAAATTAAATTACCGATAACGAGATCGATCGAAATAAAGTTTTCGGTATCACTTTTTGGTGTAAAAGTCCTGGTCGATTTGTATAAACAATGAAGAAAAAACATTTCTTTCAATCATTTATATTTCCTTCCACAAGTTCGAGGGGTTTGTTTCATTTAAATTTCTGCTACGTTCCTGGAAAGGTGTAATGTGAATATCTGATCGTTTGAAATTTTCGGAAGAGATTTGTTTGAAATTTCGAGAAGATAAGTAAAAAACGAAAAACAAAATACTAAAATGATTATGAAATCTGTACGTTTTCAGTATTTTACTTTCTCGGAAGTCCAAGCTATTATTTCAATTCAATAGTTATAAATATATTTTCACACTGTAATGAAAAGAAGTTGATTTTATTTTGTGGTCGAATATGTTAAGATCACACATCGAAAAATCTACAGAGAACTTTCTTCGTCTTTTTTCGTTGGTAAAGTTTTAAATACATGTTTCACGTCTATCTTTACTGTCCATATCGTCTAACCTAGCTACCAGTTGCCACAAGACTTGTACTTTCCTTGGCTTGATAAAAAAAATATTATACCTCTTTTTAATGCCCTAGCATGTTTTTTTCTTATTCATGATTCTACATTCTATTTTATTTTCCTTGCCCGTCCCTTCTTCTATTCGTTGCTGATTGTCTACTTTATATTCGCTATTTTTTTTTCTGTTTGTGTATAAACAAAATAAAAATCAACAACTAATGATTTGCACATTATATGTAACTCCTGAGGTTGGTTGGAAATACATAAATGTTTCTATTCGAGGAAAATATCAAATTTAATTGCCGCAGCCACTAGCTTTCAACTTTACAAATTACTTTTTAACCTTTTTCGTTAGTTAATTATTTATTTTTAATTCTTTTCGATTATTGGTTCGTAAAAAAGTAAAGTTCTTTTTTACACATATAAATAACTTCTAAGAGAGTTGGCTCAATAAACGACGCTTAAGGAACTTCTCAAGTGTCTCAGTGTGTTTAATCAATTTCAGTACAATGGGATTTATAACCATAACGGACGTATAACGAACCTTGTTATATCAAACAAGCCGAATCGATCAACATTATTTGCCTCTTGATAATGCCTTTTAAATGAAATATAGCGATTCAAGGATATTTTTTTAAATAAACTGAGCGATTCAAGGTATAATTTTTAATCAAGAATAAACTGAGCCATTCAAGGTATAATTTTTTTCACATGCGACTTTGTAAGTGCACGTTAGAACTTAAATATATTGACTTGATGAAATAGTTAAGAGGTTTATGGTATAATGAAGCGATTTTGTAATCCTGTTATATATTGTGGTTCATAATTGACATTTCTTTTGCAAAACGTGAATATATTCTGTACGGTTTAGTTATTGCGCCTTGTTAAAGTTATTGAGGGGAAAATAGGGCCTGAGTGAGGTTTAAGAAATATGAAAATTTGAATCAGTATGTGAATTTTTTACTGTAACACTCACGGAGATAAATAATGGCACACTTCGGGTGTGTCGATGAATACCTCAAAAAGTTATATAAAAATTTTCAGGACACATTTGCACGCAAGAAAATGTACTAATGCAATTTCTGTAACAATGTTCCACGGTAACTTATTCGACGATAATAGTCACGATATACGCAACATGTTCACTAATTATTTTTTTCTGTTTTTTCCAGTAAATGGAGGCACTACTGACTTTTTAGGGATGGTAAATTCTCTGCATTATGATGATATAAGCCAACATTAAAGAGACTTGAAAATAAACTACCAAATTTTATTGGAGGCTAATGCGACAAATTCGTTGAGAATTCCTTTATTTATCACATACAACAACGCTTTTATTGAAGGCACATACATACCCTGACATGTGGATAATTACACACGTTAGGGATTATTTATGCTCCATATTGAATTGAGGCTGCAGATTGATGTCGTGTTTATAGGAATCGTATAATTAGATCTTGAACTTCGCAACAGTTAGCAGTTATGGCGGTTTGTACAAATGTCTTAAATTCTACATTTAAAATATATCGCAGTTGTATTCTGAATCGTTTCCAGCCTAGTCGTATATGATATATGTGGTACTCCACAGGCTTTATTTTGGGACCCTTCTTATTCTTAATTTTCATCAAAGATATTTCTAGAGTTTTGAAATGCTCACGTCTGCTTTTGTCGACCATCTGAAAATATTGCAAATATCACAATTATATAATATGGTATTCAGTCAGAATTCCTAACATTTGTATTGTTGGACTCGTCGTGAATAATTTCATTATTTATAAAAAGAAATACCCTAGTCTGTACTTACCTTTTGCTGATAATAATAATAATAATAATTATTATTATTATTACACATGACAAGAAATATACACAATTTGAGAAAAAACAACAGGTAATTTGATTTGGACATATAATTTTAATGGATCTGGGTTTGTTGCCTTTCATTTGTCGTATCCCCAGTAAACTAGGCTTTTGCCTGTATCTCACTGAGGATATTTAGCATGAAAAAATAAATCGATACTTCTTTCCGATTTTTGATAACACAAAAAAACCCCGTTGCACGCTCTCATCAACCTGACAAACAGTGACACTCAACTACAACTGGAAACACCCTGCGAAACTCAACTTCTCACACATTATCGCTCCAGAAAGACCAAAAATATTCATCCCACAATATACTGCACACAATCATAAGAATAAAAATCAAAACAAATTCAAAACAAAAAAAAAGAAAAACACACAGAAACACAAATACAATAACAACCAAAATTAAAACAATAATAAGAGACCCACACTCACGAGCTCACATAAATCCTTTCCAATCGTCATTCATCCTGAAAGCCCAAGTACTCAAAATCCTGTCGCAATAACAACCACGCTCCGATCGACTGTCTAAATGGTTTTCCTACCTTTACTTTTATTGAAGTCGGCACGCCATTGTATGTAATGGGAGCCAAATAAGCATATTGCCTTTGGGCAAAAGAGGTTTTAACTCTAGGGATGGTGAACATTTCATCAGTTGCCATGCGTGTCATGTGTGTCTGCTGAGTTTGCATCTTCCCCTCCTCTCGATGGTAGTGCCAGAGAATGGATTTGAGATGTAAATTGGCTATGTTCAGGACCTGATACTCTCTGAAAAGCTCCGCCGTGGGATACCGAGCAGGAAGTTTATTGATTATTTTCACAATCAATTTTTGGGAAACCTGTAATATGTGTTTCTGGGTTAAGGTGCATCCCCCCCAAACTGATATACCGTAAGAAAGTGCTGACTGACATAAGGCGAAGTATATACTTTTAGGAATATTTTCACTGAGCACATTTCGAATCATACGGAATATGTATCCTAGTTTTCTGATTTTTGCGCTCAAAGTGTTAATATGGACCTCCCAACGAAGGAACTGGTCAACATAAACTCCAAGGTACTTTATACTATCAACCCTTTCCAAGGAAACACAACTACAGTCAGACATGGGTGAACAAGTGTGTAGTGTTATGTATTTATTTGTAGGTGCTTGAGTTCTTGTAGATATGCTAAATGTGATGTATTTAGTTTTTTGGGAATTTAGAGTCAATAAATTTGAGTCCATCCATTCTTTAACTACACGCAATTCTTCGTTAGCCTTTAAGAATACATCATCCCATGTTCGGCCCTCGAATAGAAGAACCGTGTAGTCCGCAAAAGTAATAATCTTACCCCTGAGAGAAAGATTACACAACTGATTGACATATATCAGGAACAATATAGGTCCCAGAACACTACCCTGAGGTACTCCGAATCTTACAAAAAGAGGCTCACCAAATACACTATCACCCAATTTGACTCTCTGAGTTCTATCAGACAAGTAAGAAGAGAACCAACTAGAAGAGCGACCACATATGCCCACCTCCATCAATCTGGTAAGTAATATTCGGTGAGACACTGTATCAAAAGCCTTTGCAAGGTCCAAAAAAACTGCCAAACATGCCTTCTTATTATCCAAAGTGTTGGTAACGCTGTTTACTAGACTAAACAAAGCAGTTTCAGTTCCCACATTCCTTTGGAAACCAAACTGATTAGGAGAGATAATGTTGTGCATATTGAAAAATTTCATCAGTCGGTCCTTCACTATTTTCTCAATAATTTTTGAAAGAATGCTCAGCAGAGATATGGGTCTATAATTTTTTAAGTCATCCATCGAGCCTCCCTTGTGTATTGGGACAATAGCGAACGTTTTAATGCAGTTGGGAAAGTTACACCTCTAAAACTCAAATTGATCACATGTTTCAGTGGTAGTGCTATAAATCTTTGAGTATGTTTTACCAGTGCAGATGTAATCTGATCAGGCCCCGGGGCGCTACTTGCCTTAAGTGTGTTAATAGTCGCTAGAACTTCTTTCTCCGACGTTGGCGTTAGATAAAATGTATATTCGGGTACTCTCAAAGAATGAAGAATAGCGTCATTCAATGACTGTTCGGTCGTTTTGTTCCTATTAAGTATGTTACGTGAGAGATTATTGCCTACATTGGCGAAATATTCGTTAATGCCACTACAAAGCTTTTGTGGTTCCTGTGTCAATGATACTTTTGTGCCATCAATGTTTAATGTAGAAGGGGCATTTCTCTCTCTCACTGTACCGGTGATGTCCCTGATAGCACTCCAAATTATCTTTTGATCATTATTTGAGGCTTCAATCTTTGCTCTATAGTAACTTTCCTTTGCTTTTTGGATGAGTCTCTTGCATGTATTTCTGTATTGTTTGTAAAATGTTATTGAGTGTGGATCACTGCTTGTCTTGAGATCCCGGTGCAGACGATCTCTTTTGCGTATACAATAAATCAATCCATCAGTGATCCAAGGTTTGAGTTTTGTGTACCTTCTGCTTCTACTGTGTATTGTCTGTGTGGCTGAGTTGATATGGGAGTTATAAGCATTAATAAAGTTCTCCAGAGCTTCATTTACATTATGGGACTTGAGAGTGTCTTGCCAATTTTCCGAATCAAGGGAGTGCAAGAGCTCCGGTATACTCGTGATCCTTTTTCTCTTCATGCCCATCCCTATTTGTCTACCTGCACCCTCTGAAAACCCCAATATAATTGCGTAATGGTCAGTAATTGTTGTCTCATACACTACTGCTCTAGCCTTCTGCCGAGTTCTCACCATTGCGTGATCAATGCAGGAACTCGAGCCCAAGGTCACGCGTGTGGGAGTCGTGATAAAAGGAATCAATCCATGAAAAGTCATTAGCTCTAGGTAATTCAAAGTATTTCTCTGATCCTCCACCAATATATCAATGTTCACATCCCCCACAAGCACGATTAATGATGTATGTTTTTGATCCATTCGTTCTTAAGTTTCCTCATTACAAACTGTATTAATCCACTCTAGAAACGCGTGTAGACTCTTTTAATTAATATTTTCACATAAGTATATATATTTTTAAAGATTGCTTAAAATACAAAACTGATTTGACCCTTTTGATATCAATGAAAAGATTTCATATCAATGATTCTCAATTATATTGTACCTACGCATCTAAGTCAAAACATTTTTACAAAAGAAAATTCACGATATTTA
This sequence comes from Odontocerum albicorne, assembly GCA_949825065.1. Lineage (NCBI taxonomy): Eukaryota > Metazoa > Arthropoda > Insecta > Trichoptera > Odontoceridae > Odontocerum > Odontocerum albicorne. The sequence continues at coordinate 31,680,421 of OX463845.1, read as the reverse complement.
AAAATTCAAGAGCTAATGATTTTTTTATCCTCTCAAACTTTTATCCTTTAAAGAAATAAAATGGCATCCCATCCTCCTCTGATCACGGATAATAAAAATCAAAAGCTTTATCGCTTTACTAGTGGTCCATTTAAACGTCAAAAAAAGATTTTGAGGATTGAATAAAGAAATTATAAATGAGCAGAAATGGTTCAATATTTCTGGATGAGCTGAGACCCTTCCGAGTGGGGTTCTTGGAGTGGATATATCAAAGATGTCCCCTCTCTGGGTTATCTGGGCTGCAGATTCGCGTATAATTATATTATAGTATTAAGAGGAAAGCGGGGGCTCTTAACCAGTTTTCCACGAGCCTTAGAATTTCCATAGATAAATTCATTTATTTGCATGGTATTCTTCGTCACAATCAAATTGATTAAGAGGAAATGTTGAAAGCATAGTCGGGAGGCATTATCAGAGGCCTCTTCTCCATGCCGCCATACGTGTTCATATTGTAATTTATTTTTATCAAACACTGTTTATTCCACTTTTTGTGACGGTATAACCCTACCGGTTTCAAGGCTTTCACCTCATCTTCAGGGGAGCGCAAACAAGACTAAATGCTGTTCGAACTGGTACCGATATACACGCTTCAACGGTTGGGGGCTGAGGGGGGAGGGAGGCATGGGACAATTTCGGCCAAGAGCGGAGAGATTTTTGGAAAATAACTGTTCAACAGATGTTTGGATCGGTGTACTGACTTAGAAATTTCTAGGGTCTCTAATCTGTCCAATTTATTTCCGTTACTACTGATATGTAAGAATTTGGCATCATCGATAGAAAAAGTATAATTTTCACGGTAACAATGATTAGCCATTTCAGAATAAATTAGAGGATTTGTGAAGGCGGATTTGTGTTCACGAAATCTCTTTTCAAAAGATCTTCCTGTCTTTCCTATATATAAATTATCACAGTCAGCAAATAAAAGTTTATACATACCACTGTTGCTAAGCATTCCATTTTAGCCTTTCCCATTAAATAAGAGTTTCCGGAGATTAAAATTAGTGTCTTTGTACCACGGTTACAATATCATCTTCTTCGATTTTCTCCACCCATCTAGGAACTTCATATTAACATGCGTTACCTCCATCATTCATCATTTCC
>OX463845.1:31622566-31679081 GCA_949825065.1 Odontocerum albicorne | reverse complement strand
TAGGCTCGATTAAACGAGCCGAGGACTATAATGTATTCCAATTTTTACTCCCACCTAAACTTTTCCACAAGTTCCGAACCACCAATGCTAATTGGTTGAAAATTATTATGCAAACAAAGAATACTTTTTTAGCATATCCACTTGGCATCGTTTTCAAAGCTTGAAATTAAAGGGATTTTTCGGAAGCAAGACTGTCTTTATAAAGACTGAGCTATAGTATTTGTATTTTTTCGGAAGTATGACTGTCTTTATAAAGACTATGAGCTATTTGTATTTTTTGGAAGTACGACTGACTTTATAAAGACTATGAGCTATTTGTATTTTTTCGGAAGTATGACTGTCTTTATAAAGACTATGAGCTATTTGTATTTTTTTGGAAGTATGACTGTGTTTATAAAGACTATGAGCTATTTTTGATTTTCAAGATCATGTTTGTAGTATTCATTTATTTTCTATTTTACACTTGAAAAAAAAATCAGGAATGAAACACGTTATATTACTGAATAGAAATTAAGAGATTTTTTAGTGGCTTCTGAAAGCATACCAAGGACGGAGCGAGTCTAACATTGGTTTGTAACTAGTATTATACTTATGCCAAATATCAAAATATTGCATCAATGCGAAATTATTGCGAAAACCGAATTCAAACTCCAGAATATGATAAATAACTTTCCACCTTCATCATTCTCGGTGGGAAAAAAACAAAACCCTGAACTTAGGAGACTATTGACTTTTTGTGATTTTCACATATCATGTTTGTAGTACTTTACCCAAATATTCGTATCAATACATTGTTTATACTCGTATCAATGTTTCATATTATTGCAAAATCCTAATTCAACCTCCTTAATATTATACACAACTTTCCGCTTTCTTCCTTCTCGGTGGATAAATAAAAGCCTGACATTTTATATCATTCACTGGGATGTGAGCTTGTGATTAATGATATACCCATTGAAATTGTGATGGAATTTGTATCTAGCATTCACTCAGCTATAATGGAAACAAAGAAATAAAAGGCCCAGAAAATAAAGCCGTTGCTGTCTCCAGAAACTTGGAAGATTTCGCTCAGAATACGAACTACCTTTTATACTCACAAATAACGTCAATAGAATTGATGGAACTGAACGAATGCTGTATAAATGCGTGCAAAGAACAGCATTGGTTTTATAATGATGAATTAATTAAGTTATACAAACTGTCGAATTTGTCCGATTTCTTTGCTAGTTCTCTCTAACAAACGCTAATCAAGATACTGGATTTTTAGAGTTGACTGCCGTGTATATTTACCTACATTGAAACAAAGTTTGAATGTAAAATAAACGTTTTTGTCTAAAACACGTTAAATGGTATATTGCAATATCCCATTACCAGAGAATATCGAAATCTGCTAAGATGAGATAGTCCACAATAGTGTTTTGGTGCCAACTTTGATACATGGAAATGAAACGTAGACGTGAAAAAAAATACTAAAAGGAGCCGAATACATGCTATAGAAATGTGTGCATTTAGAACAATACATGGGGTGACAATGTAGGACCGAATACGGAATGAAGTGATTAGAGATGAATGTGAACTTAGAGCTAATATAATGATAATATCTCTTTACCTTCAATAATATGTCAACTTGAGCCGATAGAATAAAAATTGTTTCATTAGGTATATATTCCGAAATGTTAAAAAAAATAATATCGCGTTGTTATCAAGTTTTTTCAACAGAAAGGAAAAATCCAGCAAAAATTAAGCGACATTTATAAGTTGTGTATAGAAAATCTTCTCTAGCATATTGCACTTTGAAATATTGGGCAAAATAGTTTCAAAGGGAAATAATCGATTGAAGATGACCCTCGTCAAGACAAACTAGCAGAAGCACTCATTCTAGAAACAGTTGTATTAATGTAAGCGCAAGTGTTAAAAGATGAACGACTAAAATGAAAAGAAATTGGAAGGAAGGTGTAGGCTGCTTGCTTCTCCATGGTGGTAAAGCATGTATTCTCAGGTCATCACAAAGAAATTAGAAGATTTTGAAATGTGGTGCTATCAAATAATGTACCACCTCATGGGTTGGCCAAGTCTGTAATGATTACATATTTAAATTGGTGAATAAAGAGAAAAAAATATTAACCACCATCAAAAAGATAATGTTAACGAACTGAGAATATGTAATGAGAGTAGAAAAATATGAGACCCCACAGTTCATATTGTAGAGGAAAATTTAAGGTAGAATAAATGCAGGAAGAAGACGCATCTCCTGGTTCAAAAACTTAGCAGTGTGATTTAATTGTGGTACCATATCTTTTTCAGAATTGCTGTCTCAATAATCAAAGTAGCTATGATGATCACCGACTTTCCAAAAGGAGAAGTTTGAATAAAAATCTATATAAATAAAAATGTAAATGTTCGTTAATTGAAGGCAGCTAATCTCCGGAAGTTCTCTACCGATCGCTTTGAAATTTTGAGTAAAGTTAATATTCGTCAACGAAAATGTTATTTGATTTTTATTTATATATATATATATATATATCAGTGTATATAATTTTTTTTTTAAATCAAAAAGAAATATCTATGCGAACCTGTCGGGGACAAGACGAATCTCATTTTGACAGTTGACCATATTCTATTTGACGTTTCGTAATTAATATTTATAAAGTCTATATACATAATATAAATATAAAATAATTTTATGTTTAATATTAAATCATAAATTTTATAACTAATACATATTTCATAAATAACAAATTTTATCAACTAAACATTTTGACAGTTGACCATATTCTATTTTGACATTTCGTGATGAATATTTTTATTCAAATAAGTCTATATACATAAAATATAAAATAATTTTATCTTTAATATCTTCTTAAATAAATCTATATAAATTATAAATAAATTATAAATAAATTATTTAATAATTTTATGTTTAATAAAAATTGAATCATTCATTTTATAAATAATAGAATTTTTTTATGTATTACGTATCTTTATAAGTCGAGACACGAAACAATTGCGATCTGTTTTACCGACGGTGATCTCATTGAGCAATTATATTACGAAAGTGCTCACTGAGTCGCCATTTGCAAGTATTGAGTTGTGATCATATCATATTTACGTTTAATTTATATAAAATTTTAGTTATATAGATAAGATAATAGATAATTGACTTCAATAAATGTGGTAAGTTATTGATATTATATTTAAATTAAAAAATATGAAGTAAAATCGTTCATTTAAAAAAAAATTGTTAGTTTTTAAATAACTTGCTATTTATTAGAATCGATAAAATTTAAGCGATGTATTTTTACGACGTAAAAAGGAAAAGATGTACTTTAACGACGTAAAAAGGAAAAGATATTATACTCAAACCGGAAACATTATTCCTATGTTATACATACATAATATATATTGATCTTAAATACAGTATATTAAATAATTTTAAAACAATGACTTTATGTTAATTTAAGATAAAGTTGTATTATTTGTCAATAATTTTAAGTAGTTGTATAACCTGTCACATGTTCATTTGTATATAAAGACACTTTTATGTCATTAATTAAATAAATAAATTATTTGATGGTACATTAGAAAGAAGTACCCGTAGAAATATCGCAAAAAAAATGAAAATTAAAACAAACTTTTGTCATTTCTGTCATTCTCAACACGGCCATTTTGGATATATACTGATTTTTTATTTTGCTTTCAATATATATTCAATTTTATTTATATAGATAAGATAATAGATAATTGACTTCAATAAATGTGGTAAGCTATTGATATTATATTTAAATTAAAAAATATGAAGTAAAATCGTTCATTTAAAAAAAAATCTAATTACGAACATGCGATGTATTTTACGTTAAAATGAAACTTGGTAAAAATAGTTATATTGTCATAAAATTGACTTAGTGATTATGGAAAGTTGTTTAAGTGAAAAAATAATGGACTTAAGAATTATATTTGATGAAAAACTTTCATTATTGATTCATATTTCAAAAGTAAACCTAACTTTTTTCAAAAAGAAAAGTGACACATGTTAATTTAAGATAAAGTTGTATTATTTGTCAATAATTTTAAGTACTTGTATAACCTGTCACATGTTCATTTGTATATAAAGACACTTTTATGTCATTGATTAAATAAATAAATTATTTGGTGGTACATTAGAAAGAAGTACCCGTAGAAATATCGCAAAAAAATGAAAATTAAAACAAACTTTTACGCTGCTCAGTTACTATTTTAATGTTTCACAATTTTATATGTTTTAACTTTCTTTTTTCTTACTGAACGTTGTTACATAAATAAATAATAGGTTTATTGATAGCAGCATAGTGTGTCCAGATTATATTTAAATAACACTTTTAAAACACATAAATTTCAGATAATACATTATATACAGAAGCTATCAAAAGGTCTGGGCTCATCTAATAGCATCCCTTCGGCGAAGATACACCCCACCAATATAGGGCGAACCAAGCCACGGGGACAACAGATGTTTTGCAGCCCACACCCTAGCTTTTTCAGCCCAGCCCATCGTTGTATTGGGGCAAATTTATCAACTGTAACGTGGTAAGCTGCTGATTTTTTTTATAAATCGAAAAATTGTTTTCTCTAAACTGACGTTTTAATTCATAATTTTCATTATACTGACTTTCTAATGTATTGTATGATTTGTATCTATCTTTAAATGGGCCTAGATCCACTGTGAATTAATACTAATTACGAACATTTAATTAAAACATCACCAAATATTATTTGACAATTTAATTGTATCTTTGTTTATATTTCAAAATCTATCAAATCGTATGTAGTAATGGAGATTTGTAACAATGTCACTATTGTTAGTTTTTTGTAATGTATTTACCTAAATAACTTGCTATTTATTAGAATCGATTCCCTTATATCTAACATTCAAAGCGAGGTAGTCACATACAAGTCCGTCGACACTGTTGTGGAAGCAGATGAAGCAATTAATTATCCAACAGAATTTTTGAATTCACTAGATCTGCCAGGGATGCCACCGCACGTACTGCAATTGAAAATTGGCGTGCTAATTATCATGTTGCGAAATATCAACCAGCCAAAGCTTTGCAACGGCACGCGGCTTGCAGTAAAAAAATTAATGAGCAACGTCGTAGAAGCGACAATTTTGACAGGACCTTTCAAAGGTGAAGATGTCCTCATTCCTCGCATTCCTATGATTCCAACGGATATGCCATTTCAATTTTAGAGATAACAATTCCCAATTGGATTAGCGTTTGCGATCACCATCAACAAGGCTCAGGGCCAATCTTTAGAATTGTGCGGTTTAGATTTAGAGACGGATTGCTTCTCACATGGACAATTATATGTTGCGTGTTCTAGAGTCGGCAAACCAGACAATCTCTATATCTGCACAGACAATGGGACAACAAAAAATATTGTTTATCCACAAGCATTGTGAAATTTAATAAACAGTTGTATATAAAACGGACAATATAATAAGAGCGCCCACTGTTGAATGTAACGGCAACACACGCAATATAGATTTCAATTTATTTTAATTCCGAATATTAAATATCTTTCAATTCGGGTTTTTAAACCGGTTTTTGTTATTTTTGTTATTATTGATTTTCATTTGAATTAATGGTATATATCTGTGTATGTTTTATACATTTGAATTATTAAAAGTTTCATGCAACTAACTTTTAACAAATGTCACATTAGATTTTTAACGAACTGCCCATTTTTGCTAATTTGTAACAAGATTTATTATTAGTTTTATGTGATGTATTTACCTAAATAACTTGCTATTTATTACAATCGAGGCCTATCGAGGCCTATATTAAAGTTGATAAAATTTGATATTCATCCGTTTGAATGAACTGTCATAGAAAACAGAACATTTGATGTTCATCCGTTTGAATCAGACCAAGCTTCGCTCTGAAGTATACGTTGATTTGCGAGATGCAGTTGTAAATGACGGTAATAGAACTAAGGTTGGAAGACTATAACTTCTGCAATTTAGTGATGTCACAAGAAGAATTGGTTGAAAAAGTATTTCCTTATATTCAAATCAATTATAAGAATCACAATTGGCTAAGTGAATGAGCTATTGTTGCGGCCAAGAACAAAGATGTCTACGAACTTAAGAATATTATTCAGTCCCTTTTTTAATGTTTGACAATTTTATATATTTTAAGTTTCTTTCTTCTTTTTCAGTGCAATCGATCTGCTTTAGTTCATCAAAATGTCGAGGAAGCAGCAGAACGACGTGTATCCAGACTTGAGGATGCACGGGGATTGCGTTCTGCAGCTTCAGAACTGGTTCTTTCTCAACAGAATGTACGCGACAGGCTGATAGTGGCTGAAAGAGGTCAGTAGGAATATCAAAAGTATCTTTTTTATATAGAATTTGATTTTCTATCTTTGTTTATATTTCAAAATCGTATGTAGAAATGGAGATTTTTTTAAGTTAGTTCCAATTATCTATTTGTCTTTGATTAACATTTAATTAGTTACATTGTCTTTGATTAACATTTAAGAGATAATTATCTCTCTGTCTTCCCTTAACATTTAATTAGTTACTTTTATGTTTCGCAATTTTGTATGTTGTCTGAAATACTCTACTTTGTGGCGAAATGTAAAGACGTTGAACTTTACTACAAATATGCGTGTAGAGCTGAAAAACGATCGATCAGATGAGCTATTCTCACACCAATCGTATGTAGATTTATAACAAGATGTATTAATTTGTCATTATTGTTAGTTTTTTGTAATGTATTTACCTAAATAACTTTCTATTTATTAGAATCGAGCCTTATATTAACGTCGTTACAAGGTTGTATTGGGGCAAATTTGTGAACTGTCATAGAAAACAGAACATTTGATGTTCATCCGTTTGAATCAGACCAAGCTTCGCTCTGAAGTATACGTTCATTTGCGAGATGCAGTTGTAAATGACAGTAATAGAACTGAGGTTGGAAGACTATAACTTCTGCAATTTAGTGACGTTAAAAGAGGAATTGTTTGAAAAAGTATTTCCCTATATTCAAATCAATTATAAGAATCACGATTGGCTAAGTGAGCTATTGTTGGCGGCAAGAACAAAGATGTATCCAAACTTAACAATATTATTGAGTTCGTTTTTTAATGTTTCGCAATTTTATATGTTTTTCTTATAACTTTTTTTCTTCTTTTTCAGTGCAATCGATCTTTGATTTGAATTCAAATCATATAGTGAATTGACCTCTTGGAGTGACGCGATCATTTGCAAGCACGGTGATAAACGCAACAGACTGAGAGTGGCTGAAAGACATCAAAAATATTGTTTACCCAGATTGTATACAAGACATCAAAAATATTGTATACAAGAGATCAAAAATATTGTATACGCATTGTGAAATTAAAAAAAATTGAAACGTGTGCTTTCTCTTTTCTTTCTTTTCCATTTAACCAGACTGAGCCACAGCAACGCGTGGCAGGGTACAGCTAGTTAGATATAAAATGATAAAACTCATAAGTTAAAGCATTCGTTTTATTTGATTAGTAGTATAAATGTGAGAGAAATGAATTTTGTATGTAATGTTTATTTACTTTTAAATTTGGGAAAAAATGGTAAAAACTCATTTGTTTCACCTATTACATCTCTGTCCAACATTTTACAGGAAACAATTACCAAATTTTTCTTTTCACTGTCTCAAATTCTTTGGAATGCTTCTCCTCCGTAATTAGATTTAATTTCGGCAAATATTTATCCGACATCTAACTTTGTTGTAGGTGGAGAGAGTCGATAAAATATTTGGAGTGTTACGTTTCCATTTCTGTAGAGTTTTGCATTTGGCCGAGTGTTGGCTCAATATTATCAATCATTGTTTGAGCGCCCTGAGCACTCATTTAAGTCAGGCGGCCCCCGCTGCCAGCGGATAAAATAAGGTTAAACGCTATTTAAGCGTACTCTCGGCGTGTTTTTATAGGGTGGAAAATTCTGTACTAAACTTTGAAATGTCTCGACTCGCCTTATACAAGTTTAGGCAGGAAATTGGAATGTAGGTATTCAGCGCAGACGCTTGGATCGAGGAAGAACAAAGCATGTGCAAGTTTTTCTTATCATTAGATTTAACATTTTCAACACGCTTCATAATTATTCGAGTTACTCTGAGTACTTTCCATTTCTAGATATTTTTTAACAATATGATTTAAAAGTACAAATATCGTGACATCTACGAGTATTGCAGTTGTTAATGTTTGTGATTGCGAATAAGTTGTTTGTCAATATATAAAAAATAAAATATTAATTATAAAAACTAAATATGACAATTAAAATTAATCAATCAGCAAGTCCAACAAAAAGGTTAGACAGTAAATAAGAAGGGGACATTGAATTGGTTCGATAGAAGGACTTTAGTTGAGATTTTCAGTTCGTGTAACGATTTTCCTTCATTCAAGTATTGAGGAATACAATAAAATGTTTTGCTACACCTTCAGTTAATACATCTTCACATACTTTTTACCTTTCTCTCAGATAAAATTTATCTATCTCCTTCAACTCCTTCCTCGCTCTACCTCTTCCTAGCTCTCCATTAATTTAAAACATACATGTATACAAGATTTGGTAACTCATTCTATCGATGTGGTAAACCCACCTTAATATTTCTTTTTTAATTCTACTTTTCACAACCGTCTCTAACAAACAGTAAGTTATTCCGTACCGTATGGCTATTGGTCTGGTAAATAAGTAATTTATCTGTCTGACGTTGGGCATACAACTTGTTAGGCAGGGGAGTGTTTGCATATTACATTGTGAAAATAAAAATTAATAAAGCAACCGTAGCTTTGAATAATAGATACTTAATGAAAATAAGATATTTATGTCTTAATAAACCTACTTCATCATTGCTTTTAGTATATATTTAATATTAAAGATTTTGCCAATATTCATCGCTAAGTACATGAACGAGTCTAAGGTCTATTAAATTTATTAACAACCAAAGACAACCTATGCTTATTATGAGGTAACCATAAGACATGCTGCCATATTTTTTTCAAACTTATAAAATGCTACAAGCTCTTGATACATTATTTTGATATATATATATTTCTCTCTCTCTCTCTCTCTGATAGATTAGACAGCGTATCCAATTTGAAGTGCTGTGTACGCTCTTTCTCCAACTGGCTTTATACTTTTTTTGTAAGCTTAGCTCCCTGATGCATTAATGTGATGAAATAAAGCTTGTGTATGACATTTTCGAAATTATAGGAAATATACCCATACAAATTATTAGGAAATGGTTGAGTCTTACGAAAACAATAAATCACACAAACTGACTCTACCTTTTAACCAAATTAATATGGATTTATATTAGAATTTTTTTATAACACGGAAATGGCCATAGCAAAGGTTGTATTCATGTATAGTAATATCCTAAACATAGTGTAAAATAATATAATGTTACATGCCACAGCTCCGTTCAAAGTGGGCAAGTAGTCTAATTAAAATTTGGATTCAGCGCTGAAAGAATGCGAGTTTTGTCTAGGTTTTACGGTTGTTGTAATTTTTAATTGGACCCAAGCATTTCTGAAACGGCGAAGAGGATTTGCCAAATTACATTATAAAAACAACATTGTGTCCTTATTAAAATTTAAACAGGTATGAAACGTATTCGTAAATAAAACTATATCAATTATCGACACGAAAATGGTTTTTAGCGCGGTAATAATTTTATTTTATCTTGTGAGAATGTAGAATAACGGCTATCTGTTAGCTAAAAAGAAAAAAAAATTATGCAATTTTTTGATCCAATCGTGCATGTTTTGTACATACCAAGTAGAAGCAATATTTGATTTATTTATTAAGGAACATACAGGTAAAATGTTCTCGATATATGTATACATTAAGGTGTCCCTTATTTGGTCAAAAAAAAAATTTTGCGATTTTTTTTGCTCTCACCCCCTAAATATTTTCCATTTGGTTTGATTTACTCAAAAACAAAATTTTATTTCAATACGATGACGTTAACCCATGCCGACTTGAGCGCCAAATTTGAATGTTAGGAATTATAGGTTTATTAGTTCTAAGTCAGTGTAAAAACTATTGATGAACGTATAATATCTTACTTTTTTTAAGTTCAATACATTTTTGCTCTTTAGAGTGCACTGTGGTTTTTATGTATTCTTGTGGATACTTTCTTTTCAGTGTTTCTATCTTTAAATCTGGGTATGGTCTACGATGATCTGGAACACAACGCAACACAAATTGCTTTTGCTCTTCATCGACTGTCGATAGTCCATGAAAATCTTGCATTAATTTAAGACGTCATTCAACAGTCATTTACAGCTTTTAAGTCCTTATCTATCATTTTAGCTTCTTAATATGAAGTGTTGCTCATCCATGTTGAAGGATTTTCTTGAATAAAACTAGTACCCATCTTCAGGCGAGAGAACAGATCTCTGCTCTTAGTTGACACGAAGTCATCTATTGTTTTTTCGGAAATAAAGATAATTTTAGTTTTTTTTGCAGTCTCCTCCCAAAAAAATTACAAAGAGCTCTTTGAGTTTGCGGCAATCGCCTCTCAGTATTGGTTTATTTGATTTACTTTCATAGAAGTCTAACACTTCCTTAATTTCAGATTCGTTGAAAATTACTTCCACATTCTTTATGCCACTTTGAAAATTATTTGCATTGACACTTTTCCAGCTTTCCCTCAAATTTTTAAAAAGTGGTGTGTCAGGACTGCTTATTACATCATGTACTTTGCATTCAAATACACATCGTAAAAAAAGTTAATATACTCGTATATGATGACGACACGGGAAAAACAACAACTCTCTGACCAATATTTGTTCAAGTAAGACACATGCCCACTTAAAACAGCCAATGTTTGAGGCAGTTGTGTCGCTACAGAGAATTTGTACATTGTTTGCTCTACCCCAATACGTTATTGCATCCCAAACAGCATTCGCCTGCTCTTTACCAGAAGCATTCTGTAATTTTGGAACGCCGATGAACTGCTCACTGTCCCCAAATGTATCAACGATTGGAAGTCTTTCTTCTTTTGGGTCCCTGCCATTTAATGCGGGCAACAATTTACCATCCCAATGAAAAGTAAAAATTGCAGGGATATTATTCTTGAAAGCTGATTTAATTATTTCAGAACGTTCTCTTATCTTCTTCTGGCTGATGCGATGAATAGAAGATTTATTAATAGATAGCTCTTCGGTATTGTGGCCAAGTGTCTCTGCTGTCGCCTGAAGAATATATACAGAATCTGTTACACTCAGCTCACATCTATCCAAAGCAGCCACTAATTTTGTAGTCATAAAATCAGTGGTACCTCTCCTCGCTGCATTCTGCATTGATGTACTCTCAAGACTCACCAACGTCGATTTCATCTGAACTTGAAAATGCCTTATCTGAATCTTCAGATTATGGAAAAGGAGGTACACTAGAAGATGCTGCACATTGTTGTTTCTCTTGCCTTTTCTCTTTTTCTAATTTTCTTTGCCTTGCCCTTTTTTTTATCCACGAGTTTTCGGTCTACTTCTGATAGGTAGCCTTTACGTCCAGGCTCTCTCTGTTGAAGTAAAAACTTCCTTTCTTCTCCCAACTTTAATGTTTGTAGAGCATTGGCATGTGCAATATCAAATAAATTGTCCAAACTATTTCTAAACTCCCCTTCACGGCGCTTAAAAAAATCTTGAGAATTTTTTGCATTTATTTGCACTCCGAATGCAAGTTAATAAGTTTTTGTGAACAATTTTGATCAGATCTTGTCGTAATTCTCGCTTTCTCCCAAAATATCACGCACTCACGAACCACAAGATTAGCACTCACACTGATACTTAATTTTACCTCCCGTATGTTATAAAATAAAACTTCCAGCACTTGTCTGTTTGTTGGTAACTTGTGCCCTGTTATTTGGTGTTTTATATATTCTATTAAAAACACACATTCCCTGGCACTGCGTAATTGATGTGACATAATGTTATGGTAGCAAAGACAAAAACATATGCTACACGCTTGATAACAGATAATGAACTGAATGCACTGCACGTGCCACGTACTACAGACCTGACTTAGCGTGGCAAGTTCGGCCATGTTCTTCATGCGAGTTTGCGCTCAAGTCGGCACGGTTTATAATGCTTCGATCACAACAAAAAAAATTGTAGACATGTTTTAGAGTCATTCAAACAAAATTGGAGGGTGAGACGGCAAAAATTTTAAAGTCGGAAAATAAGGGACACCCTAGTATACATACATAGCCACACATCATTTCCCTGTCGGGGTAGGTATAGAAAACATTTTTCACTTTTTCTTTATTCACACATCTTTTTGCACAATTCCACTTTTAACAAATTCCTAATTAAGAGGTCACATACATGTACCTCTTATGTCAGATGAACTATTAACGAAGCCGATATTTTGGCAACTCCCGGAAGGAAGATATGCTGTCCATGAGGAAAACATCTTGAGAATCTTCGTGAAAACTGATAAATGAACATAATGAAGAAGTTGCCACAGGACAGGTCCAGATAATCACCAGCCCCCATCCCCTAGGTAGAAATTGAGGCATAGTGTCAACAAGACCACTTATGGTACAACCACCTGCTGTTGACGGGACGAATGAGTTGAGAAGAACATCCATCTAGCTCCAGTGGGGGGGGGGGGGGGGTTCCAGTAGAGTTACTACCTGGTTAAGAGTCTGGAGGATCTGGAAATCTGAAAGGTTTCGAACAGGAATGAGGAGAACCAAGGACAATATGTCAAAATTAGGAGCGTTGCGTGATGGATTGATTTATTGTATCTGCGGTGAGCAGCAGTTCACGCGGCACTTTCTGCTGTGCCGGAACGTAAAGTTCTGTCAAGAGGACTTGATTTGTGGAACGCTTTATGCTGTCCAGGTGGTAAAATTCTGGGCGGAAGTAGTATATTGCCTGGTAACAGGGCTTTGTACAGGTTATTAGATAGAAGTAACATATAGCTAATATCAAAATAGGCTTTATATGCTCTTAAATGTATTTAAAAAGATTAATCATTAACCATTTGTGTTTTGAAACTTAAATATATTCAGTGATTATAATTTTGGAAGTTTTAAATTCTTTTAGGTTTTCAGTTAAACTTCACTGAAATGCTTCGTAAATGATGTCTCGCTCAGCGAACTTTCTAGTTAATTTAAATAATTACGACTGCAACTCAAAACCAACTCAGTGGTCTCGTGAGACTTAAACTACGTTTTAATTCTTTTACTTCCTCATGAGACGCAAACTACGTTACAATTAATTTATTTAAATCCTGCTTTTCAACTTTTTATATATACAGGGTGTTACTTGAGGGAAACGCGTCAAATTTATATCATAATTTACAATATATTTATATTTTTTTTATTGTATTTAAACTATGTCATTCCTTTTAAACCTATTGACCTCCCCACGTCTAAACAATCTCAATCTCCCACGTCTATAGTGATCTTCTTGGTGGCCTTGTGAAGTCCATGGGTGCCGCAATTTCACGATTTTCCATCTCATGTGTTGTGTTGATTTCAGCAACAAATCAAATTCATCAACATTTCATCATCATCATCATCCCGCCATGTCACTATTGAGGTAAACAGAGAAAATAGAGTTTATTTCACTCTATCTTGGCATACATTTTTCGCTTTTGCTACATTCATACACCCCATTATGCAAACTTTTTCAAACTTCACGCACGTTCTATTCTACTTCTATAAATAATTTTTTTATTAATTAATTTTTCATCCTTCATTCTTTCTAAGTAGTCAAACTATCTCAGTACTCCTTTCTTAATCTTAAGCTGTGCATCTTCTATCAATCTGCATTCTTTCCGCATTTCTTATTCTATCATACAATGCTTTGTCTATCATACAATGTCATACGTTGGCCTCCGTGGTCTAATAGTTGGCATTCACGCTAAACAATCGGACGCCCCATTTACGATTCCTGGTTGATTAATTTATGGACGGGTTTTACTCGTAGACCATTTTCAATTTGAATGAATGTTGTTCTGTAGCTAATATGCTGCTTATTATAACTGATTATAGCGCTATAAAACAACACCAAATAGCGCTGTATAAAACTCTGCTTAATAGAAGACTGTAGAAGATTAAATCTGCGAATCATCATGGACATTTAAGTTCTTTGTCATTGCAACTTTGGGTATGATCCACCTAGACTGTGTGTTGCTAAAATGCAACTCATGCACACAATAAACCAACACACGTGTAGGCGTCTTCCATCCACACAATCATTCTCGATCACGATGGATCACATATCTGTATAGTCATACAACGCTCTCAGTTTTGCTACTTTTATCTAACATCACTCATCTTTCATCACTCTTTTACCACGTCCAAGTTTCGCTTACATATTCTAGTACCTGATAATTGATCAAACTTACTTACCTTCAACGTTCAGGACTTTTGTTTGGGCTTTTCTCGGTGATTATTCTTTAACGATGAGTAATATGATAAATTTTCAGCGTCTTTCCGATCATGGATTAGCGCTACGCTCAAACAGAGATTCTTTCACTGAAACCTTCACTGTTCATGCAGTGAGACTCTGGAGTCAGTTACAAATCAATGTTAGACTCGCTCCGTCCTTGGCATGTTTTAAGTAGTGACTGAGAAAATTCTTAGTTTCTAGTCAGTAATCTAACGTGTTTCATTCCTGATTTTTTTTCTTTCCTCTCCACCATCCCTTCCTTTTCTTTTGATTGAGGATATTTCACTTTATATGAAAAGGAATGTTCGGATGATTATCCGTCTTTGTGAGGCTTGTGGGCTCACGTATGTGTTCATGGATTTCGTTGGGATGGATAGTCATTTTAATGATTTATGCGACCATGTAACTTGCTTCATTTACTTTTGTCTGGTTGGTTGGAAGATATCGCCATCTGTCAATAAGCCCGCCAGATTGCATTTGCAACAAAAATGTTAAATAAATAAATAAATAAAATAAATAATATCCAGCATGTGACGCTCTATTACTCTTTGAGATCATCGGATATTATAGGCAGATTGCTTGGTGAGTATCCAACGGTTTTACTTCGTAGCTTAAAACAGGAAGAGCAAAAATGTTTGAAGACCATAACATATATTTGAATATATGATAGTTAATGCTATCAACGTCTAATTATTTTTTAAATTATTTTTCGTTTATTTTTGCTGCACATGAAAATTTATGGGTTATAATATAGTAAATACTCATGTTTAAATAATTATACTATATCTACCTATTATAAAATATGCATATCAGTTTGAACACGGCAAGTCATGATCAATGTCAGGTTGACCATGACTTACCGTGTTTTAACCAGAGCCAACTCAAGCCTTCTTCGAACATCTTTCTTCAAAGAGCCTTCTCGAGCAACCAAAGACCATCGAGATACACACTTTTAGATATAGGGTAAGAAACTTTGACGGCCGACAGTTCTGCACAACAGACGACATACTCAAGTGGAGTAGGAAGAGGCAGTATTGATATTACCATGTGGGTAGGATGGGTAGTAAAAGAATCCCATACATATCAGCACACAGGATCCTCGCAGGACATCGCGTGCTAGGGTGGAGAAATGACTGGTGCTACCTTTTAAGAATAATTTTCATAACAAAACAGATCCAAGGTCTGCATCAATAAGAAGAATATAATGATAATTTTAGTTTTCGTTATTTTTTAACGAATCTTTATTGGATTATATCAACAGTGGATAGTTGGTAAGGCTCTTGTCTTTCAGTCTAAGGCTTGTGGGTTCGATTTCATCGACGCTTAGATTTTTAAAAAAAGGAATCCAGTCTTGTTTTCACTCAAGGTTTGCTTAAACACCTTTATTATTGATTGGAAGGGATCGCCACATAGCATCAACCTCGTTAGGCAGTATTCAACGAAAGTTTCTCATTTTTTTGTATGAACTTCTTTATCATATCCGAAATGGAGAAATATTGTCGTCAGCTCCAGTAATCGAACCTTCGGTCTTAAAACTATTGGAGTAGGCACGAAACTCGCGGTTCGGTTGAAAAGTCAACAAAACTTTTAAACGTACTCGGCTCACGTACGGTTGCAACTATTGTTACCAAACGATTTATTTTACTAGACGGGAAACATTGTTTACTTTATTTTTTTGGGTACCATCAAGAATCGAATCTGAAACCCTCGGATATAAGTTATGTTAAAGAGTCTTACCAGCTAGGGCACGAAGGTTTTCAATGACGCCAATGAACGAAACTGTAATACAATACAATTGAATATATAAGGCAGAGTTGAGAGAAAGTACAATAACTTAATTTGTTTTTGGACAGTGTTTATGTAAAACTTTTAAACTCACTGTGATATAAATATGTGTATAATACTTCATTCAAAGGATTTTAATATAAAGTTGGATGTTCAAGTTTTGTCTTAAAATAGAATTTCATCAAAAAGATTTTACGAATATCTTTTACTAAGAAAAAAATATAACACTCTTAACTTATTGAATCTTAAATTTAAGACTGGAGAAAAGCTAAAGGAAATTATTATTAATTAAAGCTAAAGAAAATTATTATTAGCATTTAACACAACTTTTCATTTTGAAGATTTCCCCTTAAAATTTCGAAGGATTTTATAATTAAGTGAAATCTGTCAACGTTTCGCCAATTTCCATTGGATTTCAAAAATATAAACGAAGTTTCAGATTCTTTAATTATCTCGTTTCATATTTTGAATTATAATTAGTCATTAACAATATTTTAGATAAGAATGATAAATGAGGCCCGTTTTGTCGCCATGGAATAGAGTATGCACTCATTTTATCAAGAAATATATATAAAAATGTTCTGGATACTAGAAAACATACAATAATACCAATAATTACTATACCTAGATCTATCCGAAATGCTCTCAAGTTCGTCCGAATTAAAACATAAAATAATAACAATTATTACCTAGATCTATCCAGAATGCTCTCAAATTTGTCCAAATTATGTGATTTTTAGAAGATAGTTCTGATTTTTGAAAACAGATATCGCATTATTTTCACTTTTGTAAATTGTTATAAATATGACGCGCGCTGTAATAATTGCATCATATAATTTAAATAATTTCTTTTTAACTCTGTCCTGATGCAGTGTTGAAAAAAAAGAAGTATGGATGTGTTGAGGCGGTATTGTTGTGTTTAGTGCGGTTTTTTATTTAGAAAATTGGTTCAATATGTGTTTAAAGGAGTAGTAACTCGTTAATTCTGAATATTTTATATACAAGCTCCGTTTTATAACATAACAGTTTTTTAATATAAATTTTTTAAATTATTGTGTTTCTTTTGAGCGAATGTAGGCAAACACTTAAAACTTAGAATTAAAAACTTTTGATCTGTAAATAAGGTATAAAGTATTGTGAGATCGGATAAAAACCGCAAAAGACACTGGCAAGGCCATGTAGAAAAAAATATGGATAATACAAGAGTTTTCTAAGTTGTAATGCATGAAATGTACTCACTGACAATCGTCACCCAGGAAAACCATTAAAAAGTTAAGAGGTTCGCTGGGAGTGAACATCTCAAGAAAGGCAGTCTTGATGATAACATACCACAGGCCTAACTTAACAGAAAGAAATTAAAAGAAGTGGAATTGTTTTTTTAAATATTTTGTGTAACTATTTTTTTTCATTGTTTTTTGTATTATTTCATATCAGATTTATATTGCATAACACTTTCATTGTATGCAGTACGACCTAGCGGGTTTAACTTTATGTGATAATCTCTTCCAAATAACTAGAAAGTAGTTAAAACTAGATATTAAAGTAATTAAAACTAGAGGTCGTAATTCACTAACAACAACCATATTCGAACGCTCTTAAAAATCGTGTAACAACGGTGATCGAGTTCGCAACTCGCGGGTCAAAAACAGTCTCGCCGACTAGATCAACAATCATTATACGGCATAATTTGTACACACTACTATTTCATGTGCATTTTTAGTGTAAGCAGAAAAGACAGCTTCCCATATGAGTCGTTCACAAGCGAAGTGAACCAAGTCCATTCTGGTTAGTTTTGAGTAAACTAGGTTCAAACATATTTTAGTGTTTCTAATTATGTAAGGGTATGATCGCAATTCTGAGAAGTGTTATATTGAGTACATTTATTACACTTACTTTGTACAACAGTATTTTCTGCTAAAAGCTAAAGCTTTCCGCACACCTTTCATGCAGTGATCTTAAATTCAATATTTTTGGACTTGATTCACTTGGCTTCTGAACCACTCATATGTTCTTAGATGTAGCTTTCATTGAAATGAAAACATAGGTATTAAACATAAATACAAATCCTTTTTCACAATTTTATATGACCAGAATTGTCCTACAATTTCCTTATATTCTTTTTAGTATACTTATATATAAATTGATTTTTCATCTAAATTTATGTCAATTTTGAAAATGTTTTTTTTTATTAGAAGCAGTGAATGTACAACATTTCCCGGAAATCAAATTGACTTCATGTGTACACCAGTGCACACTCAAAAATACATAACGAAATCCTTTTATGTTACCATGTCGAGATTGAGCACTGCGTGTGGGCAGAAGTGCCATGTATATCTGGCTCTAAAATACTTAACATGCTGCTATTGAAGATTACTGAAATGGAATAAATTGTGTCATGAGAGGAGACAAGTAAATAATGTATTAATTGGGTGAATATTGTTGTACAACTTTGGTCTCTCTACCATACACGTACATTCATGTGTGGGAATTTAACGGTGTGTATAAATGTAAATATATCATTCATTTAATAAAGTGTTTTCTTATATGGTCTATAAATGATCATTTTTACGAGTATCACATAGTGAAGTTTGTATATTTTATACGAAAATCATAAAATAAATAAAGATCAATACGTTGTCTATAATGTCGGAAAAGATTGATTACATTACAGTTAACCTAATAATGGTTGCTCTTAACCTCTTTGGGGTTGAACTTTCATATATCTTTTCATTGGACTTGTTCTACCTCATTACTATGGCGAGCTTCTCAGCATTTCTTGAACAGCGTTAATAGTGTGAAATTTTAGATTCGTCAGTTTAAATTAGATTCGTCAGATGTCTCAGTTTAAATCCAACTTTTAGAACTTACTTTATCTGATATGATTAAATCATTTGTGTGATGCCCCTCAAAACACCCGAATAGGCTTCAGACACATGCAAGATCGTGGCCTGGAGACAAACATGTTTCAAGTTTCCTTAACATATTGGCAATACTATCGTGAAGAGTCAATAATACTCATCATTGTTACCAGACAAACTTTTTTACCAGATTGGGACCTTTTTTTATTTTCACTATCGACAACCATCGGGAACCGAACCCGAAACCCCTGGTTGGAAGTTTAGCGTCTTATTAACTGGAGCATGGAGTTCGTCAATCCAGCATGCCCAGTGGAACTTAATGAACAAGCAATTTATTTCTTATTTTATAAATTAAGGATAACTTTCATTACTGATAAACGTTTCATGTGTTCCTAAACTTTTTTACAGTGATAATATTTTTCTGAAACAAAATTGGGGTAGATGAGGGGGAACCAATTCGCCTTTATCCGTGCCTTATTACTTAATGAAAAGTTTGACTTAAAATCAAGAAGCAACATGTCTTAGGGGTAGGAATAATATTTCTATAAATAACAGGAAAATTATCAAATTTATTATTATTTAATTGAGATCTTATTTTTTTCAAATCTGATTAGAAATGTAAGTATTTCTTGAAAAATGTAACATTCAATGCACTATTTATAATATAAATTCTTCTTGAAATTGATAGAAATGTTAATAGCTTTTACATTTTTGTAAACGATTCAACTCTCTTAAAATATATTTCGGCCACTTAACAAGACCTCCCCGAAGACAAAAAATGTCTCGGTTTTCTTTCTGTTCCAGATATAAAATTTCTGTGCAATGGTTACTTTCATCGAATGCAGTCGTGTTTCTATTTATGCGCTTTTAACAAATTTAATTTAAATAAAGAAAAGTGGCGAGATTAAATGTTATCACATGTGGTAAGTGTTTTTGAGATTCTATTAGAATTTGATTTATTTGCAGTTAACTTGCTTTTTCAAGTTTAATAGAAATAAAATATATTTTTTTAAATATTCGTAATAATTAATCCTTGGAAAAATATCCCTTGTATTCGAGTATGCTTGTCAGCCATCTTGTAGTTTGAAGACACATCTGCGTATATTAGTTTATTGTGTATAAGCTATTACACTTCAGCCAGCGTAGAGACTTGACGGATCAAACCTAAAGCTTCGATGGGAAAGATATTAAATTTCCACGACTACCGGAAAATTTAATCTGCTGCAACTTTTCAGTAAACCTTTGTTCCTGTCACAATCCGAAACCATTTCGTTTGAAGAAAGCTTTGGGATAAAAGAAAAAAAATAGTGTCTCGGTGATATAGTGCAATTAGTGCAATAATAATGCAGGGTTAATTTTATAAACGAAATACTTTCAAAACATCGGAATTATTTCGGTGTAAATGTAATTATCAAACAATGCATAATAAAATGGCTTTCCTCATCACACAGTAGTGTGCAAATAGTGATAAATTGAAAAGTATCTATAACGTCTAATATGATAATCTCTGGGGTCTACATGGTTAGACTTCCAGCCTGAGGCTAGAATTCGATTCGCGATGGTAAACGAAAAACTACTAAAATAAAAAAAGGTTCAATTCCGATAAGAAGTTCATCTGTTAACAATACTAATAGGAGGTAGACTTGTGCGCGTGTTGTTGCCCCTTTGTGTGCGGGGTAATATTGCCAACACATGCTATGACTAACTGCAAGTTATGTGCCCACTCCAGTGATTCTAAGCCCGAAAACTAGATTGGTGGGGCTGAAAATAATGTTGTCTCTCGGCTACGCTTTTCAATTTGTTCGATTCATCGGTTCACTTCTAGCTTGAAGAATGCGGAGGTCACATGTTCTACATCATCTGATCGGCTAATTGCCATGTCTATTATGTGGAGATAAAGATTTTAAATTGCCAATTAGTAAATCTGGGTACAAGTTTTTATGTGAGACAAAGTGATCATCCTTACATACCCCTCCGATTATATTTCATTCGTTTTAGTTTTAACAACATACGAGTATCAAATTCGGTTTGGTGAAAAAAACTATTACGATTATTAAAAAAGTTACGATATTTAAAAAAATAGAATTTTGGGTGTGCGACAAACAAAAAACCTTAAATTTGAACACTTAAATGTACAATTTGGTTGGTTTATTGCTTAAAGGCAATATCTTCTAACCAACCAGGAAAAAAATAAATAATGATTTAATTTTCATTGTTGGGTTAAAAAATTAGAGTTTTTACTTTATACAATGAAAATAAAATGATAAATGAAAGAATATTATGTTAAAAAGAAGATATAAATCATTTGACGATTTAAATATAATATAACATACAACATTTTTTCTGTGGCTTGGAGAAAGAAGGATATCCTGGGAAGAAGGGTAATGAGGGAACCTGCAAACCTACCTCATTGAAGGAAAATATCATGTTTTTTAAGTCGCGGTTTGAAACAGGCTAATGACCGAGTAAGCCATATGTTAGTTGGTAACTGGTTCCAGAGCCCAATGCCTTGATCAGTAAATAACGACGTGAGAAATGAAAAGCTTTGCACTGGAAATTTAATAGGCAATCTCCGTTTAAGATGAGTACGAGTCTGTGATCGGATAGGTACTGGATATTTTCAACAAGATATGAAAGGGCAGCGGGACAATTAAGAACGTTTTACAGAAGCGACAATAAGTGTACTTGACTCCGATTTCTCATATTCAACAAGTTTAGTTTCTTCAGGAAAGGTATGACATGGTCATAAGTTGAATTAAGTTGAAATGTATAGCTAACAAACATTTTGTATTCGTTGTAGTTGGCAAAAATATGAATGGTGAACTCCGTGGCCTAGTTGGTAAGACGATTGTCTCCCAGCCTGGAGGTTGCAGGTTCAATTCCCATTGGAAAACTTGATTTAAAAAAAAAGGATTCCAGTAGGGTTTTCACTTAGGGCCTCTTTAACATCTTTCTAGTTGATTGGAAGTTATTGTCACATGGCAATAAGCCCGCCAGGTTATGCTGTATACAATGAAAATGTAATACAATGTTACTGCATGAAGACAGTAACATGACTCTTACATAAATACCTAATATCAGAGAGAAGTACATACGTGATACAAGCACATAATAGTTCAAAACTCGGAAAAAATATGAAAAATCAAATTTTATGTACTTAAATAAGAAACGAACGTTTAAAAGCACCGTTAAAAAAAGTTGTAAAAATATCTGAACAAAGAATTTTTATTTTTTAATATGGAAAATATGGCTAACTGAAACGCATGCCGGCACTCGTACTGTTGAATACATACGTACGTTTTGACAGCACGGGTTTAATTTTATACTCATGAATAGTTCCACTTTTCAGCAGTTGTTTCACGAGATTTTGTTATTATTTCAGTTCACCGACTCTCTGCAGGCAGGCTTCTGAATAAAAGTTTATTTTATTTTAGTGCACCATTAAAGACTTTTATATACCTGCCAACGTGAAATGAAAAAATATTTATTTTATTCCTTTTTGTTCTTTTGAATAAGCGTTGTTTGCATTTATATAATGTTTTACTGCTTTATGTTTCCGATTATATGATATAGTGCTGTTTCAAATCTTTATTTTTTTCTTCTTCGAAGTAGTCGTAGTTCTGTGATTATTTAAAACAGTTTTGGCAATTCAAATTCTAATTTGGCCAGTTATATTGAGTTTAATAGCATTACGGTATATAAAAATATTCTTAAGAGGTATTCGTGCATTTTAGAACACTTTCGTTAACAGTACATGTAACCTAGCGGGTTTATTATGATCTAGAACTATCTTTGAACTGGCCAGAAAAATGTAAAAGAGACTGGAAATGTAATCCCCCATGGAAATCTTTCAAAAGTTAATTGAGTTTGAAAGGGAATAGACTCCGTACTCTCCGGGCTAGAAGATAGAAATCTTATCAAGCCCATAGATTGTCAGTTTATTCAATTTAAGATGTATTACATTGAAATATAGATAAGTTATTTGGTCACGTTATGGCGAAAAAAATGTGAATATTAATTTTCGATATTCAAAAACCGCAATGCTAAGGTACCATATGAGAAATTAACAAATTGCAAAGGATGTATGTTAGGTTGTAGGGGAGTCAACGTTTAGACATAAAGGATGGGATGCGGTGTAGCATAGACTCTCAAGTTTACTGATTTCCACATTTACTAACATATTTAGGTAGTATTTTTTCATATGATAAAAGAGTTAAAAGACGTGATTTTATTTTAGTTCATTACTTTTCACCTGATATCAATGAAATGAATTTGAATACGGTAAACAAAAAAAATTCCAGCTCACGTTACTTTCATCAACACTTCAAAAAGTGAGCTGTTGATATATTAAAGAAAACGGGTGATACCAAATAGATGAACGATATAATGGAAGTGGTGAGAAGACCAGTACGAAAGGCCGATGATAAGTGAGAAGTAGGCCATGGAAAAGGCCTGCTCTCATTATTGGACAGATACAATTTGACAACACCGATGATAACGTAAATATGTTTTGAAAGAACATAATTAAAATCCCATATTTTTTTTATTTCTTAGACAAAATTCTCTTCATTGCAACGTTACAATAGACAAATAAAGTATTTGATTAATACGAGTATATTACTAAACTTGACCAGTATTTCATTGTCTTTTCAATAAATCAACTGAAACGTTCCGTTCCAGTTTGCGCCTGTAATTTTCTCATTAATTTTGTAGCAGTGGGGATCCCAAGACATCCCCGGTCTTGGGACATTGTTCCTTAAGGGTTAATATACAACAAGTAATAAATACCCCATAAGTGTCCCCCGACTTGATGAACTGTAATGCCAATAGGGACAAACCATGTGTAAAACAATATTCATTAATCAAAGCCAAATTGAATCTTATA
Source organism: Odontocerum albicorne (assembly GCA_949825065.1). Lineage (NCBI taxonomy): Eukaryota > Metazoa > Arthropoda > Insecta > Trichoptera > Odontoceridae > Odontocerum > Odontocerum albicorne. The sequence goes on along the minus strand of OX463845.1, from coordinate 31,655,123 downwards.
AAAATATTACATATACATTTTAAACAGTGTTATATTTATTATAATACAAAATAAAATTAAATCACTAAAAAAATAAATAATGAAATATGCATCAAGGCATAAAACAGGTCTGAACATAATATACCATTAAAACAATTTTAAACAATATAAAAGTATGCAAGCACACTCGTTAACCCTCACGAAAGTATAATTGTTCAATAATACACGAGTACATAGTTATTTACATATAATTGGGTCATCTAAGGGTGGGCAGTCCACATCGTAATTAACCGAGCGTCATTCTTGACATTCATATTAAAAGCAAAATAAAGATGCACACAACGAAATAAAATAAATCAATATGACCATAGTTTAGGTGCAACCAAATGTAAATTTATTTCTCACAACACATAAATGCTAAGATATTGTACCAAAGAATACAAGCGAGAAAAAAGTTTAATAAAATAATGTACCCAGCATCAATTCAAATAAGCATCTATGTAGATTGACAGATACTTAATGAATTTCACACGAAATTCTACATATCATTATTAAATTTAATAATATATTGTAACGTAGCACTCGTAAACGACAGAATTAAAGAATATACTGTAGAAAAATACCAAAATTACGCCAACCATTCGAAACAAATTTAACATTTCATCAATTCTGCAATCAGCCTTTTTCATGAATTGGCAAACGGGGAAAACATATCAACTATTTCAGTAAATTGATTTCCCAATAGATGAAATATTTTATTTATAGGAGAATTCTATTGATAATAATATGTACTTCGTTTACAATAGAAAATGGCCTTATAGCGAATTTCTGTAGAAAAAGTAAATATTAATACGAAATTGTTTCGGCATTCGTTTTAATTGTTAGGAGTATGGATTATCTTTTCATTTGTATCATAATTAATGTTTTTCTTATAAAACATTGATATAAATGATTATGTTCTTTTAATAATTATTTTTAATAATTTTGTGGTTTTTATATATATTCTTAACTTTTTTTAAAAATAGCTCTATTCATAAGAAATTCTAAATTCAACCCTAAGTAGATGGAATACTACCAGGTGATAGATAAGAACGAAGGTGCAAGTATTTAAATGGGTAGGGCATGACCAAAGATAAAGGAGGCGCGAATTATAAAAGTTCGAGTATCTTCTATGGACACCAAGATTAAAGAAAAAGCATCGTAATATCCTAACAATTTGGTATAATGAAGTGAAGAAAAATGCCAGAGATGTTCTGGTTATGAAGAACTAGGAGGTGACTCAAAGGAGAGAAAAGTGATAGTGGCCAGGGCTAGATTAAGACCGAATTTTAAATATTCACTGAATTATGTTATTAAATAATGTATGTGTAGTGTATCTAAACCTCATCAACATTTATATTGACTTATGTATGTTTAACAAAATCAAGACTAATACGAGATGCGTGAAAATTTTCAAACTTTGGGAAACCTTGAAAAACGTGGCACAACCAAAGGAATAAAATTCGTATAGAGTGAACAGTGAAAGGCCCTTACTGTATGCAAGATGATGTGTATAGGCGTGGCAAAATGAAAGATGTGTGCCGGGGTTGAATTAATTTGAGATCTGTTATTTCTGTCTACCCCAATAAGTACATGGCATGATGGTGATGTAAAAATGTTTGTGTATATTTGCTGTATAATGCCTGCTAAACTGAGTATCACAAGTTTTAAGCACTAATGTAATTAGCAAGTATAGAATTTTCTCAGATAATGGAAGAGTTACAAGGGATATCAAATGTCATGCAGAGATAGGAAATAAAGTCAATGGGGCACTCAAACATATATAATCAAACCAGACACTATCAAAATCTGCTAAATTGATAGTCTATAACAGTATTTTAGTTTGACGTATGGGAGTGAAACGTGGACGTGGAAAAATATGGAGGGGAGCCAAATAAATGTTGTAGAAATGCGCACACTTCCAACAATACATGAGGTGACAATATATGACGGAATACTGAATAAAATGATTAGGAATAAATTTGAAATTAAGGCTGATGTGTTGAGTAATATGAAAAAGAGAACTCTCAGATAGTTTGGGCACGTGCAACGTTTGGGTAAATAAATACTAGCAAAACAAGTATACAGTGCAAACGTGAGCGGGATATCAAGTAAATTATGTACAGAGCAAGCGAATAATACTTTGAAAGAAGTATAGTATACTTCAAAAGTAAGAGAAATCGTAGGATCAGTATGTGAAGGTATATGGATATGGAACAGGTGAATTATGTGTGAAAAGGGAAAGTCTGGCGCCTTATTCTGTCTGCCTACCCCACCAGAGAAACGGCGTAATGGTATGTATCTAAATTATAGTTTTTTTAATGTAGTTTAGTGAGTTATCTGAATTTAATGAAACGATTAATTTAAAAAAAAAAGTTAGAAAAGAAAGGCAGTCGTGGTGATATTTATTGAGTACTTTCCGGTCATAGTATAGTATATGGTCTGTGTAAATGTACTTAGTGTGCAAAGTGTTTAGGGTTAGTTTTAAAAATGAATGTTAATAAATCAACATTCACGCCCGTTGAAAAGGGTTTTTCAATGAGCATTTCTAACATTGGAGTGAACGATGAAAGATTAGAGCAACTTGAGGCATTATAGTCTTTGAAAAGTGTGTTTTCGAGAGATGGTAAGATAGATAAATATATTGAAAAGGGTGTTGCTGTGGGTAACAAGCTGCTAATAAACTAATCGCGGTTTTTGAAAACGAATGTGCACAGTGATGTACATACTAAAATATAAAAGTTTTTTCAAATTCGATTAAACATAATATAATATAAAGCAGGAGTTCGTTAACTTTTTTAATTGTACCACCTAATGAAAGTTACAAGTGGCATACCACCAGTACCCCTTTCGAGCCCCTTCATAAGGAAAATTTTCATAATAAAGGTACCTATACCAACCCTCTTTACTCATTGTGCACTTAATATACCATATAATTTAAGTTTAGAAAGTTTATGTATGCAACAGTAATTAACGAATACATATGAATACTCGTATAAATACCTTTTAAAGGATTAAAACACAAATTTTGCATAATTTAAGAATTAAGTCTAAAAATGTTATATAGGCATTTACTAAATGCAATGCATTTTATTCTTTTAACTGGGTAATCTTAGGTTACTTCGATGAATATATTTGGTGCAAGCCGGCCTTAACGTGTTGTCAATTGTGTTGAAGTTTCATGTAACTTTAGTATTTTGTTTGCTCACTTACCACTAGACTAAGGCTCGCGTATCACTAGTGGTACGTGTACTGTAGTTTACCCGGACCGTTGCTATCGAGGATCGGCGTTGAAGTATAAACTCTGGGGAAATTGGCCTATAGTCAGGTAAAAGCTTTGTGAATAAATAATCATTTATACTAAGAACACCCCACTCTAAACATTATAACACCACAATCGGCTTCGTCAGAACATTTAGAATACTCTATTAAATAAACCATTCTCATCATGTTATGATCCTATTAGGGTTAGCAGAGAGAACAAATCTTCACTTTGTTCAATTTTGGCATACTACATTCACTTCCGTCACATTCATATTCCAGTGATACAGTCATGGTACCACAAATCAATCAAACTTAATATTATGTAACTTTGATCCTTTGGTGGAACGCTCGACATCAAAACAAGTTTTATTTCCTTAAAAAAACCTAGATATTTGATTTCTGTATGCGGATGACATGGTTATGCTTGCGATTTAAGAGGAATGGGGGCGATCAAAGAGGGACGATAAATTAGTTGTATAATAGATTCTGAGTAAAATGTTTGAAAATGAATGTGGCGAAAACGAAGGTTATCGTTATAGAAAGAAATGTGGTAAAAAGTATGTGCAACGTATGGGTTACCTTAGAAAAACTAAAGCAGATTAATGAATTATGTTATCTGGACAGTATGTTAACGTATTTTTCAACATTTTGACGTGTTTGCTTGGTTATCGTAGCAGTTATTATTATTGTATAATATTTAATAAATTGATGGCCTTTATTTTTGGTTCATATTCGTTTTTGCGAGCAATAATTCTATTGAATTCTTATCTGTCTGCCCATGAAGTGGATATCATTTGAAATTAGCGTATACTCCTATATATACAGAAGTTCACGGGTATTATTCAAGAAAGAAAAAAAAAGTGTCAGAGATATGGGTGGCGTATGTAGCTTTGGGCATTTGAAGACTCTTTTTGGGAAGACTTTTCAAAATGTATGATTATACTCGTTTATGAATACTACACACGTACATTACACTCCATCTAAAGCCGAATATGTGTTATCAGAAGATCTACAAAGGTTTTTTTGTAGTTCATCTTCTCTTTGTAAATTTACTGCAGTTACTATATATCATCAAATATGTTTTTCTAAACATATATATTGATGCGAAGTTCCTAATCTTATTGCTGCTGCCATTAGCTTCTTATCTTTAGACTCAACTTGTTTTTTAGTTATATTTTTTATCTGTTTATAATAGTGGGTTCAAATAGCCGTTCAGAAGAGTCTGCTCTAAAGTAAGAGTGCTTTTGAGAAGAGTCTGCTCTCTTAACAGCGTTATATAAATTGCCCTTTTATTATTCATAAAACTTTGTTTATACTCGTATATCATATTCGCGCTATTTTATTTTCAAAGCTTTTAGTCCATTGTCTAGACGTATATTATATTTATACAGAACCTGTCACCAGATTTTCTTATAAACACCTGTTTAACATACAGTGTGTTCCAGCGACTTGATCGTTCTGAGGAAACCGGTGGAAATGTATCGAAGCAAGCGCCGACATCGCGACGCCTCCAGAGAGTAATCTGGGAGCTAAAATATGTATTTATGCATATTGGCAAATAGAGATCCAAAGCGTTTAGTTTAGTATCTTATCGCTATCACTCAGAATGTTTCGAGATCTATACATATTCAATATTTTCATATTTTTCTTTAAATGTTGAAAGTTGGCGAGTAAAAAAGATTTCGTTTATTATTATTGAATATTTTATTATTTTGGTAATATATTGTTATAAATGTAGTATTTAATTATACAATATGTTACAATGAAAACCTTTCATTTGAAAATATCTGTTTCAGTATAATTTAAAAAAAATAACAATTTTATAATAATTACAAGATGTCAGTAATCAAACATTTCATTTGTTTAATACGTCACGCATAATTTAATTGTTGTTGGAAGAATAATATTTCTTTTGTTTTTCACGGTTAAAATAAGTTAAAATATTTTTTTAATAATGATCAAAAACACGCGAACAAAAATTAAACAATTATAAGACTGCATTAGTCACTGGATTTTTTTATAAATTATATTAATTAATCTGTTGACTAAATGCGCGGTAACAGTTAAAACTTAACTGCTAAGGAGAAATTTCAATCTCTAAATATATATGCTGTACCAGAAATCCTGAAGTTTTGCAGAAACTGTTAAATTTTAGCGGTTAAACACGGAATATATTTAAAGAATATCTAGATCTATACAGGATGTGTGTAGCAATAAGCTAAATTGATATTTTCCATTATTTGCCGTGCAGCACCCTGGTACGTTAGCGTAAAATGCATGAGTTACACAGTTCGTGGTACAAAGGACAAACTATAATATCTCATTGACTTAAAATCATTTAAAAAAATACCCGTTAAAGGGTGGCAACAGGAATATGCAGAGATAGATTGCTAGAAAGATGGAGTGATCACGTAAAGTAATTGACTGGGGGAGTCTTTATATTGCCCTTCAAATGGTAAGTGATCGAGAGAAGTGGAGTCGTGTCGTCGCTACCTGTACCACCAACATCCTACAGATCACGATCACCCTTAGAAATGAGAAATGACAAAGATGAAGACTTTTTGATGATGATGAGAAAGTGTTGCAGTCTTCATCCTACAGTCGATGTTTAGAATATATTACCAAATATTTATTTAAATTCTACCCGCCTTCTAAAATTATCTGATTAAATTAAATTGTGTGTCATTTGATTTAATTTAATGATTTGATTGTTCAAAATATAATTTAATTATTGGTTTAAATTGATTTCCATACGAATGATATAAATATAGGGAACCTTTTACAATCTAAATGAGTCAATATTACTTGATTAACTACAGTTCAAAAATTTGGGCAACTCCTTATCTGGATTGGGAGATACTTTTAATGTGGATGTTGGTGAGTTCAAAATGTCCCTTTTCAGTATTTCCTCAATCATAGGTCTTGACTGGGAGATTGGTTATACCCTATTTTATTTACATTGTATTATTTTTTTGCAATTCGCTCAACAACTTCGTGTTACCCTTGAGAGATGTATGGTACAACACTGAAAGGAAAAAATAATCAAATACAATAAGTAAGTACATAGGAAAAAAAGTGTTGTATAGTTGATTGTTTTTTTCCTTTTTATGTTGTTATATGCATTGATAATTTCATATGTCATGTTTAAAAGATGTACGTATTCTATTTCGTTGTTTTTTTAAGTCGCTCACACGAATGAACGGCTCATGCGCGTGAGCGTGCTCGAATCAGTACATGGCTTTAGATTGCCGTAGTTAACGCGACTGACAGAATAATGTTTTTCATAATTTTCTTACATGTAATTGTTTTATTACGGTTCGTTGTCTCATCAACTCAGACCAACACTTTTCTCGATCTTTGGCCAACCCTTTCGCCTCCATCCAGTCCAGTTCCAGCTGGCCCTCACGCTTCAACTCCACCAGCTTTCACTTGTCTTCTGAAATAAATTCTTATTTCTCGCATTCGTATATGTTCCAACATTTACAAGGTATCGAGAACTCCTTCATAAACAACATGAAAGAGTTCTCGATACCTTTGAGAAAAATATTTTCCTCAGAATATACACATATGGTCCAATATATGACATTGTCACTTGGATAAAGATGCATGACAAAGAGCTACTCTGTATGACGAAGGTAGCAAAGTAAACGTTATAAATAAGAATTGTTGGACTGCGCTGGCTTGGTGATTTATATCATGTGCAGGACACTGACCCTACAAAGAAAGCTTTGTTCAGAGATCCGATGGAGTGTAGGACAGTGAGGAGATAAATGCTGAGATTGCTGGATGGTGGGATAAAAAAATTACCTTACGCTGGGTATAACCAATTGGAGAAAGAATGCAGCCGAGAGAGGAAGGCGGCAGAGTCCTCCAGGCAGCCAAGACCCACCCTGAAATGTAGGGCTGATTATATAACACGAATGATAGAATCAAGAAAAGGGACTTCGTCTTCAGTAAAATCCTCGTCGTTGCCGGGCCTCGCAGTCGAGGATCCCCTCGCCACTCCAACGTCAGTCCTGAACCGTTCTCCCACGTCGATCGTGTGATCTTTTGTGAGAGAACAGCCCGATCCTGGATGCGCACTCCCTCCCGCAAATGCCACAGACATATGGACCCTGCTGAGCTGCCTGGCCATGTTGACGCATGTTCGCAGCGCACAGACTTCAGTAAAATAATATGTGCATAGATATACTTTATTATCTTTATACATTTTTTCATTTTATAATATTATCAACCTTATTAACATCTCAAAGTTACATATAACGGCTTTAACCCTTTAATCTAACTCTCTAAAGTAAGATACAATAGCTTCAATTTATTATAAAAAGAAAATTAATGTTAATTTGCAATTTTTAATGCTATCTATCTATCGTAAACTCGAGTATGCTGATTTAAAAACTGAGGTGAATTAGTTTGCGCTTTGCACAACGCGTTGAGCGGAGCGCATAACATATATCAGGTGCATTATTGCACAGAATTCTTAATGCCGGTCGTCAGCGCCTTTACCTTATATTTTAGCAATTCCAATTTTCTGAAGAGTTTGTTAAACTTTATCAAAAAAATCTGAATAAACAAGTTAAGGTTTATTTATGTTCGTCTTTGATTTACTTATTTTTATTGAGTGGCCAATTTTGTCTTCCTAGATCGTATAATTATTGTTGTCGTCGAGACTACATATATCGAGAGCATGTGTTCTAGAAAGTATGTTAATATTTGTAATTAATCTATAGCTACGTTTTCTTATATTTTCCCAAGTTTTATATTGAGCTTTTAAATTAGATCTTTTAACTTATTTATGAATATGTTAAATCTGTTGTTGATTTAATTTGTATTAACTATTTTCAACTATAACGGAATAAAAATCTGCTAAGATGATCAAATTTCCCAACATTATTTTAGTACCAAGTTTGATGTTTGAGGAAAAAATACTGAAAAGAGGCGAATACATGCGTGTAATAGAAAAATATATGGGGTGACAATGTGTATACGTAAAAAGATGATGGTATGAAATGATTAGAGATGAATGTGAACTTAAGATCGATTGATGTGTTAAAAGTTGTATTCTGAGATGGTTTGGGCACTTAGAACAAGTTAATGAAGAAATACTAACAAAACAAATATACAGTTCAAATGTGAGTGAAAGGTGTAACAAAGAAGACTAAGGAAAGTGTGGTTGGTCATGAATGTTTTTTTTTATGTAAATACATAATATTAGCTCCATGATCTGATGGTTGGCTTGCTTGCTTATTGCCCTGGCTTCCAGGTTTATATTTTGGCGGCTGTCGAACTTCTTTCTAAAGTAATTTATTTACACGCTTTGTAAAAAAATACTTAGAGACAGGATACATCCAAAAATGCATTTTGTCTGAGAGTATTTTTTTACATTCTCAAAATCTCAAAATGAATACGAAGAAATAAATTAAAATTAAATCCAAGTAAAACTGAATTTCCCCGAGTGACTTCACCACGTGGACAACATTTTCTTGATGGGGATGCGTTAACACTTATGGAAGATAGTATTTTTCACGAATATAGCATCAAATTTCTTGGTGTAAGCTCTGTCTTGATAGTAAGTTCTCCTTCGATAGACAAATGGGTTTCTCGATTTCTAGTGTTAGAATGTTAAAATGTGTACGTCGATGTCTTCCAACAAGGGAAATAAAAACTTTTATTAGTTCATTAAATTTGTTGTGTCACGTCTGTATTATTATAACTATTTATTCTTGTTTGCCTGATTCACAAATTTCTTTAAAAACTCCCGTCTGTTTTCATTGTAGCTTCTAGACTGATATATGCTAGTCATAATATTGTCATATTGGTCTACATTTAAAATGTCTACACTAGCTTTAGTGTCGCGAACTGATTGATTTCAAACTTTGTATTTTTGTATTCAAGTCCCTGAAAGGGATGTCTCCATTATATCTTTCGAATCTGTGTCTGAGAGATGTTCTTTTGGAGAGAATTAAGGTTAAAGCTGTAAGACCGATTTCTTCTTCATCTAATAAATTGGTTTATCTAAATCAATTCAATAGAGTGAGTTATTATGATAGGCCGACCGGAAAATGACGGAAAGAAATGTATGTATGTATATGTAGAATATGTGGACATAACGTATATGTTTGTGGAAGAGGCGACATATATAGGTTGATATAGGAAAGTCTGGCGCTGTCCATTCTACCTATTCTATCAGTAAAACGGCGTGATGGTATGTATGTATAGTACATAATATACATTTAAGAACTAAATTAATTAAATATTCTGCTTTTAATGAAGATAGTGCTTTATACTTTACAGCTATTAATGCAAAACCGCAATGAAAACATTACTGCATATTATAAATATCTCTCACTGCAAAATGGTACAAAGTTTAATGTTTCTCCTACTCTATGTACGTTTAATACTTAGCTATTTTAATCACATATATTATATTATATATTCTCCCGAATGCATATTACTGATATATTTTTACTTTTCTAGGAATTGGAAATACTCATGAGTAATATCTTGGAAAGCTTTCTATTGTGGCATTATTAAATAACGATCACTTTAACCTGAAGTCTACAAATATCATGTTATAATATAGTGTCTATCAACACCGCAAAGGGGTTTTGTTATTTTAAATACTGTCCATATTCGATATTGATAGACTTTATAAATATACGTATGCGTTTGAACCTGAGTAGTATTCTTGGTGGAACGAAGCGGGGGTGAATTCTAGGTAGGATACTTTCTATTTTGGGCGATTAACATATTTAATTTTAAGTAGATTTTGACGCCATCCGAAGCCTAACATAGTTTTATTAACTCACTTGATATTATAATCGTGACGTTTCTCAACTAAATCGAATGCTTTGAGAAATTTAAGTCATACGTCGAAATGACATTTCTCTGATGAGAATGTTTTAATGGATATTGATGACATGGGTTGTTTGTTTTTGTTTTTATGCCATACTATTATTACTCGAAATTTCGACAGTTTCGTTGTGAAATTGTAAACTGCTTAATATATTTAGACATTTCAGTCACATTTCAAATTATATAGAATAATCAAGAAAACAAGGTTAATGCATAATTTTTATCTTTAGAAGACCAAAGATTTTCGAGTGATTTATTTCAAGTTAGGACAGGACGACCATAGATTTATTTCAAGTAAGGACAGGACGACCATAGATTTATTTCAAGTTAGGACAGGACGACCATAGATTTATTTCAAGTTAGGACAGGACGACCATATATTTATTTCAAGTTAGGACATGACGACCATAGATTTATTTCAAGTTAGGACAGGACGACCATAGATTTATTTCAAGTTAGGACAGGACGACCATAGATTTTTGAGTGTTTTATTATATGCATATGTTGACAAATTTAGAATATATGTTAAAACAAGGGTTTTCTAAAATTTTGTGTATTTTATTCCATTATCACTTTCTAAAACAGTTTTTTGTATTTCGTCTATATTTTAAATGTTGTCATACTTTGAAACTCAAGTATTTTGCAATTATAATTATAAAAGGGCAATTTATATAGCGCCGTTCAGAGAACTAATTCTCATCAAGGGTGCTCTGGCTCGGAACTCGAACCCCCTATTATTGACGGGTTAAAAATATTACAAAATCAATATATCCGTATATACATGTACATAAATGTATGCATACATATACACATATACAAACACATTTGTTGAGTGTAATGATAGGAAGGTAGTGACTGTGGGCTTTAGATTAGGTATTTGTTCGCATATGTTTAGAAAATAATATTTGGTAAGAAATCCGTAGAAAGTATGCCAAGGGAAGACGAATTACAAAGCAATTTGTGTAGATCTTCCGATATATTCGTATGATACTAATAAACGTGACTCTATGTGTACTCTAGTGTTTGCGTGTAATATTTACATATGATCATACATTTTGATAAGAACTCTTAAAAACAGTTGTCTTTAACTGCTTCCTAAAACTGCACACGCCACCCATATCTCTAAGACTTAGAGGTAGACTATTCCACGATACATGCCTAGCAATGGCTTAAACCCTGTCGTATAACCTTGCCTTATTGTATCGATTATGAAACAATTAATTTATTCGATAAAGGCAAAATTCACTTCAAAGTTCTACTCCTTTCCAGATACAGAACCCACCTTGAAGGCATTTATCATGTTTCTTTCCTTAATTCTTATCGTCTATATTTTAACACCACATAGTCATTCATTTTCGTGTCGGGACCATAAATGTGCCACGTGTTTTTAGTAGGAGGTAACAGAGACCGCCGCTTTCACTTGCATCAATGAGGTCCTGTCTAGAGAATAAAGTCCGGATATTCGGACAAACTAGCATATGTTGTGAGTCCATGATCCCCACTTAGAGTGATTTTCGTCCAAGAAACTCCAGTTTTACATATTCACTTTGCATCTAGTCCCCCCTTCTCGTAGTCTATACTCTACACAGTGCTATTTTGCTTCTTTTGAGTATAGATATGTTTATTAATATATATACTCGTCTAACTTGTCATAGTTGATTTCTCCATTTTAATTCGTTTTCAAATATTTGCTTCACAACTTCCATTCTTCGAAATTAAAGCACTATTTCGTATTCCTTCACGAATTACGTCTTGAATTTGTCAATTAGACGGATTCGTTTGACTTTTGTTTATTACTATTTTAGTACTAGTTGACGGTTCTATATCATCTTCATCGCTGACACTAAGCATTATTTTGTTTGCGAACCAAATATAAGAGAGTAGATAGTCCTCTGTTAAATATATTTCTCGATCAAAAACTATAATTCTGACGCCTACCTACTCCCCCAGTCTTTATTAGCCAATACAGCAGTGAATTTAAATAAAACAGACATAAAAATAAGTGTTTTAATTACTTTATTAAAAATGTATAAATATTAGATTTTAAGGTATCCTTTGACAATATTGTACCACCTTCCCATCCACCAAGTATTAGTCTCATGACGTATTCTCCATGTAAGTTGAATGGATCAGAGGACAATATGCAATCTCAAAGTATGTGTTTCAGTACCTGGAATAGGTTTGAGAGAAACTCATCTACTCTCACAGTTACCATTTATCTCAAATAAACAAAATACAAGAAAATTATTCAAATTTATTTTAGTGTTTTTGAAAAATATACAAACTTTTAGACCCATCTCAATTTTGCCAATGATATGTAGTACGACATTGTTAACTTTGGTCCAGGGTTGGGTGCAGTCAATATTGATACAGTGATTACCCTATTAATGGTCTGACGTGGGATATGAACTCCGCACGCGGGGCACGGCCCAGCATAATTAATTATCTGCACAACCCCTAGCAGCCGGCATTCAGAAGGGTGGTAGGGGACGGATAACCCCCTCATTTATCTGGGGCTTAGCTCAGTCGAGTTACCGGTGATGAAGATTTTTCATCTCTTTTACTGATGGGGCTTTCTCATCTCGGTTCGTGTGACCTATTTAAAATATACATATTTCTTTAAGTTTGTTCCATTTTAATACAGTTGAATTATAGCTATAATACAGTCGCGTTAATGTCCCTGATACCTACCTTTCTTCGAAAGTAGCAAAACTATAATTTGACGCCACTAGCTCGGAGTAGCTGAAGGTGAACCGATGTAAAACCGAGTGGAGATCCCTTAAAAAATAATTGACGCGATAATGATCGCAGTACCACAAAATATGACCTGCAGATTGGTCTAGATGTCAGCGAAAATTACAATGTGGCAAAAAATATAACAAATTTTCAATATCAAAATATTTTTCACTGTAGAAAACACTTCCTACGTGATATACATAACTTATTAATTGGGACCAATATTGTCGTTGTCAGAGTTTACGAGTTCAGTAGATGTACTCCGCATTTAATTAGATGCTTTATGCTTATTCAAACTCTGTCAGTTGAGTAAATGAATTCCAATCATCCGTTTATGCGATGCTCTGCCTCATCGCATCTCTGCAATCATGTTTATTTGTTATTTAAGATCCCATTACACTCGAATGGGGCTTGCTCATTAAAATTATATAGATAATACAATAAGATATGAATCTGATATCTACTCCATCTAGAATATTGCTGTGTTAAAGTTACGATGTGCAATTATTTTTATTCGGACAGTTTGGTTTGTTATACACCATTCACATTTATTTATTTTCCTGATCATTGAAGAACAAATCCATACTATTACGGTTTTCTTAAACCTTCATTCACGGACATTCAACCTGTGCTAGAATTTTATCATCTCATAATTTTTTATCTCGGTCGTTTTCTTCTCCTGGGTCAGCACTGGATGACTAGATTAGTCAAACGACCATACTATGTATATCCTTAACGACCTCCATAGTCTAGTTGTCTATCTTCCGACCTGGGGGTTACGGGTTCGATTCCCGTTGGTACCCATTTTTGAAAAAAAGTTTTAGTCTGGTTTTTACTAGGCCTCTACAACATATTTCTAGTTGATTAGAATTGATTGCCACATGGCAATAAATACAACAGGCTGCAGTAATTTTTATTTCAGTTGTTTTCTTCTGGGTCGGTACTGGATGACTTCATTAGTTGAAAAACCATATCATTCCTCTATAATGGCCTCCATGCCCTAGTTGTCTATGTTCTCACCCAAGGGTTACAGGTTCTATCCCCGTAGTAAACTATTTAAAAAAAAGGTTAGTTTGGTTATCACTTTTGGCCTCTATAACATTTCTCTGGTTAATTGGAGCGATTGCCACATAGCAATAAATACAATAGGTTGCACTGTATACAAGAAAAGTGTAATATAAATTGTTGATTGTGTTATTCCTAAAAAAATCAAATTTGACGATTCGGATAAATTGAAGAATGTAGCCAGGAGACAGAATTATCTTCGACACCAATAATACCATAAAGCCTTTGGGCTTAGAATAATTGGAGTAGGTACGGAGTTCACGGTTCGTCCTTGTACGTGTTGGCAATACTAGCATAGGTGAAGAGGTTATAACACAAGTATTGTTACCAGACTATGGACGTTTCTTTTTTTTTTAATTTGTATTAAGTACCTTCGGAAATCGAACTCGAAACCTCCGAGTGGAACTCAAATGTCTTACCAACTAGGCTACGGGGTTAGTCATTGTGCTATGTGACCAACTCATACATTTATATCTCTTTTTTGAATCGACGCATAAATATGTTATAGGTATATTAATTTGAAATAAAAAAGAGAAAATCACAATGTTCTTTTTAGTTCCTTATTGTGTCTATTAAATGATAAATTCAATAAGTGCCTCGTGAGGCTTTGCCTAATTAAGTATATTTTACGACATTAAGATACATGATCCTTGGAGTAGAGATATACTTGTAACATATACCGTAGGACAGTGGTGATTCGGTAGGATAGAGAAGTTCCTACCGCACACATCGACCGTGTGGTGTGGTCTAGTGGTTTGGAAGCCATGAGGTTAACTAGACCACTAGAGGCCGTTCGTACAAAACCAAAACTCTATTATAATCCTTACACTCCCAAATTAACTCATTTACTGAAAGAAACACACTAATAATTGCTTAAAAATCAAACAAGATTATCTTAAACATCACATTTTGACTAGATGCCTACGAACTTCTCTTTGAACTGATGTTTTAAATACTTGCTTCAAATTCTGTATAATTTACAAAATACAAAAACGTTTGTTTAGCCTAATACACATAACAATGTATCAGTAAGTTTGAATACTTTTTATCGTTAGATGTATTTGAATTTGTCACTTTTGGAGAACGGTATTGTTTTGTTATATATAACCAGTGCGGTGCAATCGTAGGGATGTGCTTTAATGTACCCAGGGGGTTAACGGTATCGATAGTCAAAAGTTATGGCTCCGCTTTAACGGGGCTGGTTCAAGACACCGTAACTCCAGCTACGTACATCCTAAACCCTCGCCTTGCTCTTGAAGAGCTATTTAGACATACCTTATCTAAGTCACTCGATATAATAATCGAAACGGTGTTTCTCTATTGAATTGAATGTTTTGAAAAGGGAAAAATATTGAAATTTAACATGAGAAGCCAAAATGACATGCTCTGATGAGATTTTAAAAATTGATATTGATAACATAGGTTATATCTTTTTGTTTTAAAATATGCAATACTATCATTATTCAAAATCTAACAATATTGTAGTAAAATTGTAAACTGTTTGATTGGGTCAGAGATACGTCACATTTTAAAGTGTGGAAGAAACAGTTTTTGTAATATTATTCACAGAATATAATATATTCTCATTTCTAAAGCATTTATTCAGCAACTTGCAATATTTTTTGAAGATAATCGAGTTTTCATAATGACAATAATAAAAAACGTACAAATAAAAACAAAACTTATATTTGAGAGTTATAATAGAATAAAATAAACCAAATGTTTAAAAAAACAATATTTTACATACTAAATTTATAAATTTATATATTTTGTCTTAACTTAAAATAAAACACAAGCAGATATTACATATCATGTTACAACTCTCAAATATAAGTTTTGTTTTTATTTGTACGTTTTTTTATTGTTCTCATTATGAAAACTCAATTACCTTAAAAAAATATTGCAAGTAGCTGAATAAATGCTTTAGAAATGAGAATAATACATGGGATGAGGACACTGTATTACAGAATACAGAATGGAGTGATGAGGGAGGAATATGAACTTAAAATTGATGTATTAATTAAGATGAAGAATAATGAACGAAGAACGAATGAATAAAGAAATACTAGCAAAACAAATATACAATGCCAATGTGAGTGGAAGGCGTGATAAAGAAAAACCAAAGAAAGTATGATAGGATCTAGTGAATAATATTTTGAAAGAAGAAAATGTAAAAAGTTAGAGAAGTCGTAGGACATATATGAGAAGGTTGTGGTAGACAATAAATGTGTGTCGCAACAGGACAATCTAGCGCTCCTTTTTCTCTGCCTACTCCGAAAGGAAAACACCTTGATGGTACGTTTCGTACGATGGTATGTGTATTATCTTAAGTTTTGTCTTTTAAACTTTTGACAGTCGTATAAGATATATTAATTCTTTTTTTGAATGACTTATTTAATATAAAAAAGGAACGATGGCATTCAATTTCCCAGATCCATTTTCATTGACATCGAGTTTTTATTTCAAGTCACGATTTTTTCTTCTTTTCAGTGCATTTCACAAATATCGTAACTTTGTAGTCGATGAAGTCATAAATCAAAGTTTACAGTCGATTTAGGGGACTGCATACAAAATATAATTCAGTTCACATATCGCCATTTCACAGATGAATTTCATGAAATTTCTGTGATGCAGTAGATTTATGGTATTTTTTATTACCGTCTCCAGATCCTTTCATATTATTAATTTCGTAGACCACATGCTTAGTTACTGGAGGGGTTAGCGCTAAACCATCAAATCTAACCACACAATTTGTAACCTCCTCAGCTTTGAATGATAAGTACTAATGAATATTATCCTTTTGGTGTACGAAAAACGGATTTTTTACTATGCATAGCTCGGTATTCAAATATCTTATTCTAGAAGCATATTTCTTTATTTAATACAAGGCGATTAAAAATTTACTTAACTTTTATTTCAAATAATTCCTATAATCAGTACAAAAATCAACATTACGCTTTTACTCTGCAAGGTTGTAATGGTCGCTAATGAATCACTTATGAATTTTCAGAGCTCAAATAGCGATTATTTTTAACTTAACCACTGAAGTTAAAATGGGCTTCGTAGATAATTTTTTGAGAGTAATTGTACTTGAAGACTGATTTTTGCAGTACACCTTAATAATTACAACGCGTTGTTGAATTGTAAAGCTCTCCATAAAAAATTGCCACGTCTACACGACTTGACACAAATATGAACTATCAACATTTAACAAAACCAAAATGGAGGTCGATATATCACAAAGGATCAAAAGTTTTGGGCCTGAACAAGTTAAAGTGTATATGGACATGTATTACGCCCGTCAAGACTACCGGATGTTTAGACAATGTTACAGCTAAAATTTCACATTTCTACCCTTAGTAGTATGTCAATTATAGTTCACAGAAGACGTATTGTTTCGTTATATTTTGAAGCCCAGTAGAAATTAAACTATTGTGTCTCGATTGTGAGTATGACATGAGATGAACCCAGATATTTTGATAGCTTATCTCTCTCATATTTTCATTTTTCTTTAACTTACATATATTCCCGATTTTTCTTTTCCTTTCCTCTCCACCATCCCTTCCTTTTCTTTTGATTGACGATATCTCACTTTATATGAAAAATAATGTTCGGGTGATTGTCCGTCTTTGTGGGGTTCGTGGGCATATGTTCACTTATGCATTTATGGATTTCGTGGGGATGGAGTAATTTGAATGATTTATGCAACCATGTAACTAGTTTCATTTACTTTTGTCTGGTTGGTTGGAAGAGATTGCCGCCTGGCCATAAACCCGCCATATTGTATTTGCAATAAAAGTGTTAAATAAATAAATAAAAAATTATACATATAATTACTGAATATATATTTTTTAATATGTTGCTGTCTATAATCTTAATACTTATTAATTTAAATGGCGTCAGAAAAATAAATGAATGTGTCTGCACCCTTTCATCCAACTTTTTAGACTTTTTATACTGTTTTTTTTTCAACATATATAAATTTTGTTATATTTCTTCTTTCTTTGTGGAACTTTTCAACTTGTCGATCGATTATTAAATTTTTGAAGTTTAATCTGTTGAAACTTTAAATTATCTAGATTTGTAATTTTTTAAATTATATTAATTATATTGACTCATATAATTGCACAGCGACTTTAATTTGGTGGCACAAATCATCCTAGTTTAGGTGGATTGCTTATTAAAAAAACTTAACGATATTGCGTATTCCTTTCGGCGTAAGTTTTTGTTTCTAGTAAATTATGAACAAAAAACTTCAAACACATGATATTCCCTCGAGAATGAATAATTTAATTACATCTCTAGAATCTTTTGTATCCATTAAAACGGTTGCCTTAAGTCGCCCTTTATTAATTTAATTTTAATTTTGACTGACCCTAGGCGTATACTTCATGACAATTTTTTATGATCATGACGCACTTAAGGAACACATTTTTGGGTCAGTTTGCCTTAAATGAATAGCGTTGGCTCCCGACTCTCCATGTTTACCATTAGGCCTTAGTCATCCTTTATTAAATCCATTTGAGTATCCTTCAGAACATTTAATTTTGCCGTCTTAAGTATCTTAAAAGCATTTTTACTTTTCGTGTTATTAACTTTTAGTTTTATTTATTTTCTTTAAGTATTTCCAATATATTGTATAAAAACTTTTTAGATTAAAATTAAATTTGTTATCTAGGATTTTAGTTCTCGATAATTTGGAAAAAAATATAAAAAGACTACTTTTTATATGTACATATAGTACACATCACTCCATGGTCCTTTTAGTGTACTCAGAAAGGACAAATCTTAATGTTATTCTTTTCATTCACACATACTTAGCCTGTTCTATATCCATGCACTCATCACATATGCTCTTATTTTTACTTTATTATCATTTTAAAAGACTTGAGGAGAGTTTGCTCTCTAAATGGCGCAATGTAAATGGTCCTTTTATTATAATGATTTGGTTGGTTGGAACAGGTTGCTACATGACATTAATCTCGGCAGATTGTACTTTTTACAACAAAAGCGTAGTACAGTGTAATAAAATATTTATTATTTTATTTTATAAGACTTTAAATTTTATTTTATATATACCAGTATATATTTTTTTTCTTTACGTATTATATACAAAATTATTGTAGATATCTTAAAAAAAAAAAATAACATGGGGACTAATTCAAACCATTTTGCGTATCATATGCTCGAATATCATTAAAACAAACTTTCCACCCTAGTTGATAATTCTTCCATTCCGGGATTTACGATCTTTTAAATAAAGGTTCCAGTGTAGTTCTCACTTATTTTTGATTGGATGGAAGACATTGCCAAATGACAATAAATTTTCCAGATTGTACAGTATATTACAATAATGTAAAACACATTTACAATATACATATATCTTTATATCCATTCTTTAGGACAGATACACTTTTTAATGTATTGTATGGCATTGTATTACGCTTTCGTTATATAATATATAGTAAAATCAGTCAACATTAGTTAGTTGTTTACCCAAATTACTTGAGTGATTTTTTGTAGATGCTGCAAAAAATAAAAAGGTATGTTTAGTGTATAGTGACGATGTAGTAAGCGCTCATGTGTCAAATGTGGTTTAAAATCTATAATGGTGATACGACACTTGAAGATGGTTTTTGTTGTGGAAGGCTGATAACAAGTGATGATGACCAAACCAAGACTTTGATCGAGGAAAACTACGATACAATATATTGCCGAGATTCTGAAAATATCAAAAACCACCGTCCACGAACATTTTGTGTAATTTTGAGTTAAACCTAAAAAGGAGAAATTAATTTCCGAGCATCTAAATATTAATGTTATTTAGTTTATAATTGTCTTTCAATTATTATTTTTTTGATCTACAGATTCTAACATTCGATAATAAATGAAAGGGTATACATATGGTAGCAGAATATTTTTTGTGGTCATATCTCTTATTCCAAACTGTAACGGGATTAATGATTGTAAAAAAAGTCGATTGAACCTAATATTTATGTGTTTCTCACTATTGCCACTCTTTCACTCTCGGCGCAAATAAATACGTAGTATAAATAAATTCACTTTAAATGTTTTCCTCCTTCCCAATTTTAATTGTATACTTTAACTTAAATGCAAGAAGATAATTCACAGTTAAGTAGTATTTTTTTTCATTAATCACAATATATTGTAAAATAAGGCGAATCATTGAGTACAAGTATACGAGTATAGTAATACAAAAAAAAAACCTCCATTTTGTGAATGTAGAAAATCAGTCTTCTTGGTAAGGCCTGTGAGAACACCTCGGTAAGGCGTCAAACATTTACACTCTGCATTCACACCCTAACAAATATTATGCTTAAATTCCAACCACATCGTAATCTCAATAACTACGCTACAGTGATACCCAACAATTCCTCATCACATTTTTGTATCAGACATTATCAATCACATATCAATCAATCACTCACATACATATGTAGAGACCTCCAAAAGTTCCTCACTTCCCGTTCTCTCCCTGTATAAGAACCACCTTGTTATGAAACATTTTTTACATAACTACTTGTAATATATCTTTTAATTTTTTTATATTTTTAAATTTTTTTATATTGATAATACGAGTACCTGCTACAATACTTTGCATTAGACGCTAGTCTTCTTATATAATTCACACCTTAAATTACTCTTACTTCTTAGGTACTTACTTCATTGATACAAATTTCAGGTTTCATAAACACAATTACAGCTTTATATTTGAAATAATTATCTCTTTTTTTCTTTTCAGTTTGACTGTGAATTTTTATTGTCTTATTGAAGATAAATTCTCATTAGTAGAAGGTGGCTGGATTAACCAGCGAAGTAATTGAATGGATTTGCTGAGGAAGGGATTATTTAGCATTTTGGCTTAAATATAATGTTATTACGCTCCGTGTATTTATGTATCGCGTTAAAATGTTATCAGATTAATCACCATTAATTAACTTAAATATTCTCTTTACTTTAATCCTTGGACAAATGCTAAGTCACTTAAAAAGGGCAAAAGCTCCGATTTAAATGTTTGTTGGGTACTAATTTACTTATTTATGCAGTGTTCGCTGATTCAAAATATACATTTTTATTGTAATGAAGTTAATACGGGCATCAGTATCGTGCGTACTGTATAGGGCAAGCGAAATATGTATATCGCGATAGAAAATCTGACGGCTTATCCTTTCTTCTTACCCCGACAGGGAAACATTGTGATGCTGTGTATGTATTTTATTAACATTACGATAGAAAAGCACGTTTATTTAAAAAATAAGTAAATATTTTGTATAAAATACAGATAATTTGAGACTTTTAACGAGAATAATATGATAGATTTTACCAAAACAGTAATTTTTTCTTCTGCCTATAATGGATTTTTAAAAATACTATATGTTAATACATCGATCAATAAGTCCCGGGACTAACTACTAAAACAACGTTTGTTTGCCAAAATTTTTCTTTATTCATCAACATAGTCTCCTTCAAGAGCACTACATTCGTTCCAACGCTTTCCTAACTTTTTTATGCCAGCCGTGTAGAACGATTTATCTTTGGTTTCAAAATAGGCGTTAGTTTCGGTAATCACTTCTTCATTGGAGCCAAATCTCTTTTCCTGGAGCATCTTTTTGAGGTCTGCGAACAGGCAATAGTCGCTGGGAGCCAAATCTGGAGAATACGGTGGGTGCGAAACAATTCGAAGTTCAACTCATGCAATTTGGCCATCGTTACCATCGACTTGTGACACGGTGCATTGTCCTGATGAAAGGTAACTTTTTCTTCTTCATATGGGGCCGTTTTTTTGCAATGTCTGCCTTCAAACGCTCCAATAACGCTATGTAATATTCGCTATTGATGGTTTTTCCCTTTTCAAGGAGATCGATGAATATTATACCATGAGCATCCCAAAATACGGAGGCCTTAACCTTCCCGGCCGACTGTTGAGTTTTTGGTCGCTTCGGACGACTTTCACCGGCTGCTCTCCACTCAGCTGACTGCCGATTTGATTCCGGAGTATAGTGGTGGATCCAAGTTTCGTCCATTGTTACATATCAACGCAAAAACTCCTGTTTATTTCACGTAAACAGTGCCAAATAGCGCTCTGAATCATCGATGCGTTGTTGTTTCTGTTCCATTGTGAGCAAACGCGGCACCCATTTCAAAAAAAGCTTTTTCATGACCAAATGTTCATGCAAAATAGTGTAAACACTACCAAATTATATTTTCAGGATGTCAGCTATCTCACGCAACTTTACTTTGCGATTTTCTATCACGATTTTGAGGTTTTTTTATGTTTTCTGGTGTAACAGCCTCATTTGGAGCGTTCAGCATCATTTGTGTCTGTACGACCGCGTTTGAAATCAGCATACCACCGACAAATGGTTGTTTTCGACGGAGCAGAGCCCGGATAACACTTTTCAAGCCATCGCTGACTTTGAACGGTATTTTTTCTTATTAAAAAGCAATATTTTATCAACACACGAAATTCGTTTTTTTCTATTGTTTTGAAAATAGCAAAAGTAGCGTCACTAAAACCACTGTAACTCAATAACACAATGTCGGAATGACATGAAAGTTTGACACGTAACTTCTAAAGGTTGATACTAACTGAGAATGGTATGGATTTGTTATTATAGGTGCCATCTGTTAGTTTGTCCCGGGACTTATTGATCGATGTGTTACAACAATAAATTCACAAAAAAAATCGTCAAATGATATAATCATTTGACTGTTCGATTACAGTTAATTAAATTATCTTTCTCTTGCTCACCTTCAACCAACTGTCCTCGTGATCACCAGCTTATCCAGATTTTCATAATTATTTCTAACACGTCTAAAGTAGCCTTTCCTGCATGTTGTTGAATTTTTTCAGTAATCCCGATTTTTATATGATTGAGACCTTGATAAGTCTTGCGAAATAATGTCATTAAAAGCAAAGTAAAATTTGTTTAAAAAAGTAATTAGCAATTTTTTTCTTCATTCAGATGATACTCTTAAATATGTTCGAATTAATTATGTGTTAAAGAGCAAGGCTGAGAACCATTATTGTCTTTCGATCCAGTAATCGATATTTCGTGTTAAGTATCACTGGAGTAAGCAATTAAATCATGTTTTCCATCGTATGTCTTGGAAATACTACCGCACGTGGAGAGACAAAAACATTTGTATACATCTAGCACGTGCGAGATTGTTATCATACATACGAATTAATATATACTAGTTGCAACCCGTGAAATATTCACGGAAGTAAAACAAATTCTACATTTATGAAAATATATATTCATAAATGTAAAATTTGTTTATATATATATATATATATATATATATATATATATATATATATATATATATATATATATATATATATATATATATATATATATATATATATATATATATATATATATATATATATATATATATATATATATATATATATATATATATATATATATATATATATATATATATATATATATATATATATATATATATATATATCATTGATACATCGTCCCCTTTTACACCGGTTCAAAAATTGTTAGCTAGGTAATAGTTTCGATCTGTTCATTTACATATATTCATCACGGACCCACCGATATTCAAATTTCGAATTACTTTCGGAGAGAATCCAAATATTCCTCTCTCGCTCTCTTGTATTCAAAATTCAATTCTCGTATTCTTTCTTTGACGACAACCATCGTACGGGTTTTGGCCTATTTATACTATGATTAATTTATCAAAGAGCTTTAACTATGTCGAAATCCATATTATATTTTTGGACAGCAAATTACTTTATTATTCCATTAATCATCGTGTCACGTGTTTCCACTTCCAATATCAAGGCTCTCTTCAGGCAGAATGATTCCGATTTGTTGTGAGTCCATTAATAAGGCCCGACTGCAAAATAAAATATTCATTATAACCAAAAACAGCGACATAAATTTATCACATCTCTTTTCAATGATGACACGTATTTCTCCTGAACTCACATTTTCCTATTCCTTTTCCAGTCTGTGGGGACATTTACAAATATTTGGTTTTGTCTTTTCAGGTTATTTTTGAAAATAACGTTTGAATTCTTTCACCCAGCGGTTGGCAATAAAATACGTAACTTTTGTTTGGTTGGTTGGAGCAGATTACCGTTCACTAATACACTCGGCAAATGTATTTTTAACAATTAGAGTAATAAATAGAGCAGTAACGCAAAACCCCTCACCCTCAGTTTTTTTTTGTTTTTTTTTTGGTCAATGGACCACACCCATTTGGAAAGAAACACATTGTTGAGTATTTTCCTTGCCATCACAAATATTGGAATAAATGTTATGTTGAAATCAACTAAGTTGGTAAGAATCAGATTGATACAAATAATTTAAAGATGGCTCTTTTAGAACTGTTCCCTTAAAAAACCACCTCAAGATCGCTGTGTTCTTCAACATAAAAAAAACGAATATAATGTTTGATAATAAGAAACAAAAAATAGGACGTCAATAATGAATAACAAGTTTACTATCCACCAAACTATTATCATTAGTATCTGTAAATTTTGAACATATTTCAAGATTAAAACGATCAAATAAATACGCAGGATGATATATTATATGGAGAAATAGATTTATTTTAGTTTTTTTAACACTGAACTCATTAAACATCAGTTCGAGGACTGATGATTTTTTAAACACTAAACCCTTTATCCTCTTCTCATCTGAAATGAAGGCTTACCTCGCTACCTGCATAAAACAAGCTTTTTGTTTTAGGTTAATGACTATTATGCTTTTTTACCACGTTTCGGCTTTTAAAATCCTATTCAGGCGGGGCCGGTCCTTTGTGAGACTAGCACCCGTAGCTCGCGATGCGGGGTGACATTTAGGGTTTATTTGGATTTTGTTTTATTTATTTATTTTTATCTTCTCAGCCCACACTAAGGAGTAAATGTTTTTAATGTTTCCAACACTGAAAGCTGCGAAAATGGCTTTTCAGAGCTTGCCTTTCATCACGGGAGATTAAGGTAAAACGAGAAAAATATTTTTGGGTGAAGGTTTCTTGAGATTTTTGGAAAAGGATTAATTTGACGTATATATGCAAAATGGAACCAACCCAAATTTCACTTTAACTGATATTCTTATAAAAATATAGTCAATTTGTGTGAAACAATTTTTTTAAAATTATTAAACGACGAAGAAAATATTCGATTGTCTTGATATTTTTTTTCATATACGGAATTGATCTATTATTTTAAATTAGTAAAAAAATGTGTTTTGTGGGTTGGGTCTTTTTTAAATACAAACATTGGATCGATCTATTATATTAATAAAATATTATCAACTTATTTATACTATTTATTTTATTTTTCTTTCACTTTTTAAAAATCTTTTTATCCTTCACCAAATAAAGCATTTATTGTTATATTATTAAAAAAAACAGCAATGATCACGTCATTATTTCGATATACCCGTAACGTACGATCTCCGTGGCCTTATTGAAAAAATGGTTGATTTCCACCCAGGGGTTTCGGGTTTGATTCCCGATGGTTTAAAAAAAATACAATTTAAAAAGGATTTTCGTCTGATAAGAGTTTATCTGGTAACATACTCGCATGTAATCCTTAGACATGTGTGAGTGTTGTTACATTTTCGCCTGTGGTAGTAATGCTAACACACAGTACTATGGCAAACAACGAGTTCTATACCTATTTAAGTGGTTCGTAAGCCCAAAGGATCGATTAATGGCTAAGTGGGTGATGCTGTCTCTTGGTCACTCTTTTTACTATGCTCAATGCCATTTCGGATTCATTGAAGGGCATCATACAAATGAATAAATATAACCGTTACTCCACGAGCGTCTTGAGAATTTGCGATAAAGTGCCACTAAATATAATGATGTCTAAAAATATTAAACTTGGCTGATAATATTGAAAACTAAGCCTACTTTTAACTTGAATGTTGCCACTAATAACGCTGCCTCTGATGTTTGGTCAGATATTTTGATTATCCCAACATAATAATAACGGACGATGGACGCTGCGTGGCCTAGTTGGTAAGACGCTTGACTTCCGCTCTAGGTTCGATTTACGAAAACGAGAAAAAAAATGGGTCCCAATTCGGTAAAATATTAAATCTGTCAAAAATATTCTAGACATTGCGAATATTGTTGCATCTTTATTTATGTCAATTTTTTATGTCTTTGCCATGCACTTAAATAATAATTACCAGTTCAGATATGTAGGGTACTACGAATAATGATGTTAGATCATATCTGATGATGCTGGTTATAAAAACATGTCGTAACTATGTTATTTGAACTATAACCTTATCATAATAAAAAAGGA
Source organism: Odontocerum albicorne (assembly GCA_949825065.1). Lineage (NCBI taxonomy): Eukaryota > Metazoa > Arthropoda > Insecta > Trichoptera > Odontoceridae > Odontocerum > Odontocerum albicorne. Next base: position 31,628,854 of record OX463845.1, on the reverse strand, counting down.
AAATACCAATTTCACGAAAAAAGCTTTTTAATAATTATTTGAGTGGGTATTTCACCAATTGGAGGAACATTTTACTTAAAATGGGGCCAAAATTTCAAATTTCTTATAATCGACAAAAATTATGTGGAATTTAGAAACTTGGAAATATTTTGACCGCAAAATAGTTAAATATTCCGTGGTTTTAATGATTTATGTACATATTTCATAAATATTAATTTTTCATGAACATAAAAGCCTCTCTGAGTTTATGGAAAATTTCAGTTTACACAAAATAACATTTGCATTAAAATCCAATTTAATTTCCTCATTTTTTTAAATGGTTATAAATTATGTTAAATAATCCCACTTATAAAACGGTATTGTTTTTTTATTTTTGGACCATGCCTCAAAGCATACGGCTACGTTTCATGATTTCCGTAAAACGTGAGTAATATCATAAATTATGTTTGGGCATGTCAAATAGACAAGATATGTTGGCCTGGCAAAACAAATGTACAGTGCGATCGTGAATGTGAAATGAACGACCTCCGTGGCCTGTTTGAAAATAATTTAAAAAAAGGATTCTAGTTTGTTTTATACTCGTACCTAAGGCCTTTTCGACACCTTACTGGTTGATTAGAAGAGGTTACCATATCGCAATAAGTCTGCCAGGTTGTGTTGTATACAATGAAAGAGCAATACAATGCAATATGAGACGGTAAGAACAAGTATAAGGAAAGCATGGTTGGATCATCGGGGATGGAATTTCAAATACACGCATTATAATTGGTCAATTCTGCTTCAATTAATCGATCTTCCTGACTCTTATCAGATGTTGATCTGTATTTAAGAGACAAAAAATATTTCAAAATGTTTCTGATCCCTAATTTATACAAAACTCCCATTTTTGTGCCCATTTTTCTTGAGATTTTCCATTGTTTTAGTTTTTTTTGTTAATTTAATGGTTCTGCATTTTACATGTCATCACGCTGTGTTCTTTGCGGGGTAAGCAGAGATAACAGATCTCCAAACTATTCTATCCAAGCACACACTTTCGCCTCCTCCAAAAATCATACATCTCGCCATGCACGACCTTTTGTTATTCATATTAAATAAATAAAAATAAATAAATAAAATAAAAATATTTTTTATTTTACCTTCTTACAAAATTTGGTCCATCTGATATAGCCACGTTTTCCTAGGTCTCTCTCTTCCACGCACACTTCGCACTTCTAATTTGTACACTCGCGTCAAACTTTATAGTGAATATGATAATCGCAAGAGTTAAATAGAATGATTTTTAAAACTGAATTAAAAACGTAATTATTATTGAAATAACCTTTTTTTGTGATAGATTCATTTTGAATGTGTCGACTGTGCATTCTGGGCGCATCCACAAATAAAACGTGCTAGCAACGACTTCCAATTGCCGTTATGGCGGTGGACGTATCGTTAGCCGTTATTCTTTATCCGATATTCGTTATCCGTTACCAGTCCAATCCCTTTGCTTGTTACCGGCGGACTATATTTTATTTTTGCAAAGCGATATCGGGAAATATAAATCTCCATATGCACTGTGGCAAATGCAGATCCTTCCTTTGAAAGAAAATTGGAAAGGCGGGAAGCGTTACCTTTAAACGAATTTATTAAAAATATAATTGCCATAAAAGCAATACTGATAATTTTCATTGAATAGTTTATTGCATTTCGAAATATATGTGAGAAAATGAAAGCACGAAAATATTAGATGAGAAAAGTGGATGCATGATAAGAAAGTAAAAATAACGTGAATGTGTAAGTGTGGAAATGTAGTTTTTGTCTGCTTCAATAAGAACATGTTATTTGTGTATTTATTGCACTGAAGATTTGAATAAATATTATTGATTTAAAAACGGTTATATTTGAAGGTAAATATTCTTCACTGACTTTGAAAATTATATTTTATTTATAGACCATACAGAAATTAGTGATTATTCATCTTTAAGTATTTTTTAATATCGATGCCCACTAGATATAATCCAATATTCTATACAATATATATTTTTGACGATACCCATTTAATTGGTTAATTTTGTAAAAAAACATTGAGATATTATTTAGAGGGACAGTGAATGAAATAAATAAATAAGTATTAACGTGCCTTTTAAAATGAATGTGTTAATTAATTGTGATATTTCATGCTATTATTGTATCCCGTCTAGCAACTTCACTCAGTAACATAACACACTATGGAGGTGTAGGGCTAACTTAAATATTACCATGTCTGTAAAGTGGGTCTTTCTTGTGTTAAAAAGCAACGATAGCGTTTCGTTGAATGTTATTTTAACGACATTCGTGGTCTAGGTGATAAGACACTTATCTTGGAGGGTTGATTTGCGTTGGTAGTCAATTAAAAAAAAGGTTCCCATTTAACTTTCCTTTTAGTCTTTTTAACACCTTTCTGTTTGGTTGAAAGAGATTGCCACATAATAATTAATCGGCCAGGCTGTAAAAGAAAATATGATACACTACAATGTTTTTATATATAAACATTTATACTTCTATAAATTATTACATTTATAATATACTCGTACATACTTATATGGTAAAATTTTAAAGTGACAATAAATTTAAAAAATAATATTGACTCATGTCAAACTCATTCAGAAAAAATCTTTAATCCATTAAGAGACAGAAAACTCCCACTTTGATTAACGATAAATTTTTCATTATTCACTTCAAATATTATAAAGCAATATCTCAGGTATGAGTACACTTCAATTCGAGTTCACTCGACACTTATCTCCTCACGAGCTTAACCCTCCTTAAGGACCTTTATTTCTACCGATAGATGACACTTGGATAGCCCTCGACAGTCTATCGACGATCAGACTGATAATCAAAAAGCTGTTTCGGAACATTGCACTCGTTCAGACCGAACGGTTTTCAGTGCTTGCATAAGAATGAAGAGCCATACAAACAAAATGGAGATGTGGACTGGAAAGAAAGAAGTCTCATGGGTATTTTCATGGCTGAGTGCAACTTTGCCACTATGTATTCGCCATTCAGGAGCCATCGAGATAATACGTACCTTGTCTGATGTACAAATTTTAAAATGAAACTTGGCAACTCTTAACTTCATTTGGGTGAAATGTTTAAACCGTTTTTGTTCAGACTGCACAATATTTGTTCACAATATAAAATAAAAATTAGAAACATGCATAACAAAAGTTTATAAAACAAAAGGTAAATTAAAAAGACATATGTGTATATGCGATAAAAATCAAAATGTCAAATATTCGCGAAAGCATGAGATAAAACATCAACATTATAAAAAAAACTATAAACATTCGAAAAACATAACATATGATTAAATGTTAACACAACTACACGAAAAGTAAAAAATAACCAATAACATGCTTTTTATTCATAAGTGAGCAATGGTAACAAATTTTACTATCGACTTAAACAGGATTTTGGCCTCCTGTTCAACACAGTATCAAAGTTGATAAAAAAACAAAAACATCTTATTTGTACAGCGTTTTCACTTGACAAAAAATATCCAAAGTGTTTTTATCCTTCTAGACGGTGTCTGAAAGAATAAAGAAATGACAAATGTAAATCAAAGAACATTATCTATGAATAGTAAGTTGGCAAGAAGGGTAATTGGAAAGTAAAATAAAGGGAGAAGTAAAATAGCATTGCTGGAAGCACTTTTTCTATAGCGCGAGTCTAAAGTTAGTTTATAGTAGATTTCAATGTTTAAGAGCATGAATAGTAAATCATTAAACTAACTATCAAAAACTTAAGCACTGAGAAAGATTGTCTGCCGGTATATGACGTGTGAGAGTTTTTTTATGTATTGTGAGCAAGTTGTTGCATTTCAGAAAGTAAAAAGGAAGCTACACACGTATTCAGTATGCTGCTGTGGATTTGTCTCTTCATATTATTAGAATGCATGTAAAGTAGATAATAAACTACAAAGAAAACATCAATATAAAAGGGTTTAAAATATATACAAGCTACGATGTAGAATCCACAGTTCAATAAAATTTATAACGCAAGGTATTAAATAAACACGATCAAAGAATAAAAGTGCTAAACTTATACATTTCTTTACGTCAATCGTAACCTCCGTGGCCTGGTGGTAAGACACTTGTCTGCCGATCCGGAGGTTGCGGGTTCAATCCCCGCTGGAAGTTTTTTTTTTAAATAGGATTCAAGTCTGGTTTACACTTAGGGCATATAAAAAAAACATCTTTCTGGTTGATTGAAGGAGATTGCCACATGGCAATAAACTCGCCAGGTTAAAAAAAAAAAGTTAAATCAATGCACGCCAATCTCTGTCAAAGTTGGAAATCAGGATAAAAATTCAAACATTTCGTTCACGATATACAATTACATCTTTGTCCTCAATATCTATATACTTTCTCATCAACTCTTTAGATTTATCTGTGTTTTGCCGAAAACACGTTCTATTTTTTGTATTATTTATAGTTAAGGCATTAACATTGTGGAGGTTTAAAGACACTGTAATTTGTTTTATCAAACACTGTTTATTTAACTTTATGTAACGGAATAACTCTACCGGTTTCAAGGTTTTCCCCTGATCATCAGGGGAGGACAAATAAGTCTTGTTTGTGCTCTCATGATGATGCGGTGATGATAAAGGGGAGTAAATAGTGTTTGATAAAACAAATTACAACGTTCTATTTTTGTTTTCCTCCCTGATGCCTACTACTCCATAGTATTTATTTGTTTTGTTAGTTTTTTGTCGCTCATGCGTTAACCATAAAAATATAACGGTGAACCAAATCAATGTTTCTCAACGCTAAAAAAACAATATCACTTAAGATGCTTTCAATTCAAAGTGGAACGTATCGAATAAATTCGATTACTTGAAATACCCATCATTGGAAATTAGATTCGAGTCGAGACGAGCTCGCAGGGTATCGTTTGTCTCCGGGCAGGCCGTTAAGGCGTTACATTCGATTAAATTTTAACTCAAATTTGCTTGTGTTAAAACCTAACTGGAATAAAGTACTCAAGACGGCGTATCCGGTGTCAAAGGGTGACTATTTTTTTTATTCAAGCGGATATACATTTTTAAAGTTTATTTTATTTTTCTAACTAATTGAATCAAGGCTAGAATAGCCTTAGTAAAACTCAAGACGTACGAATCATATAAAATAGCTTTAAAGTTTATTTTATTTTTCTAACTAATTGAATCAAGGCTAGAACAGCCTTAGTAAAACTCAAGACGTACGAATCATATAAAATAGCTTTAAAGTTTATTTTATTTTTCTAACTAATTGAATCAAGGCTAGAATAGCCTTAGTAAAACTCAAGACGAACGAATCATATAAAATAGCTTTAAAGTTTATTTTATTTTTCTAACTAATTGAATCAAGGCTAGAATAGCCTTAGTAAAACTCAAGACGTACGAATCATATAAAATAGCTTTAAAATTATAATAGTGTAAAAAAAAATATTAATTTAGTCCTGTATACGATATGGGGAAAGTGCCATATTAAAGAGCGTGATGGGGAGACAAAATTATCTGTGGCTCCATTAATTGAGACTTCAAGTTTAGAACCACTGAAGTAGGCTTGGTACTAGTTCGGTCGTGTTGGTAATATTACCCAGCACGTTAAGATACTATAAATAACACTCCTATAAAAAAAACTGGCCTATCAAGTAAGGTGAAAATTATAAATTTATGATGCAAGTATGGAGAAGTGGTAGAAGACGATCGAGAAAAGTATGATTGGATCAAGTTAATAAAATTTTGAACGAAAGAAAGGTAAGGCGTAAGAGTAAGTAATATATATAGAAGGGGTTGTAAGATAAGGTGTATATATTTATAGAAAAGGGTGAAAGTATTATATGATAAGAAAGTTTGGCGCGCTGTCTTCTCCGCCTAACCCAACAAAGAAATGACGTGATGATATGTACGAGTATGTATGTACCAACCACTCTTAATTTTTTGTATCTAAAAATACCAAACATGATGATGATAGTAGTGTTTTTTTTTATAACTGGGATTTGTGTAAGTTGGCAATAAAGTGTAATTTTCAAATCAAAATTAATTTAAAAATGGTAAGAAATTCATCGCATAAACGAACTTTAATTAAACATAAATGTACTGGACACCGATGACTTTTTTATAATAACGTGATATAGCAGAACTTTGGCAAAGGGCTTCGATAGTTCGCACTTTTTAAAGAAAAATTTAGAAGAGATTAAAAATAATAAATATTTCAATAAATATTAATTCTTTTTTATCTCTTTAAAAAAATATTATCATCTATTTATTTATTACCAAAAGTT
>OX463845.1:31572205-31622366 GCA_949825065.1 Odontocerum albicorne | reverse complement strand
TTGTACTCAAGCAGTTCATACAAGTGGGACAAAGAGGGACAATGTGCTCGGTAGAGCATCGCAAATCGGTCCCAGTGAATCCAAATTGTTGCCAGCTTGTTAATGTAAATCGGGATTATGTCGGGCTCAGGCCGTGAGAGACGTTTTCTCTATGCTCTATATCAATATGTCGCGTTTCGCTGGTGAGGGTTGGGTTTCCGGGCTTCCGGGGCTTCCGTGGGCAATCTCGACACAGAGCTGATCTTAGTGTTAGGGGTTGGAGATTCGACAATGCGCTGTACTGTATAAGCGAATAGATTTACAGGGCTTTGGAAAATATATCTGTTTTGTAATTAATATATTTCCTTAATAATAGAAACACAATGGAAGGAAAATAACATGAAAGACGCCTTCAAAATGTAGCATTGGAGGTGTATGCTCCACATGCCATGGTCTGAAAAGAACACCAACGTCTCTATCATCTAAGAATGCTAAAAAATAATCCTATCGTACTTTGGGCATATTGATAGAAAAAAATATCAAAGTCTCGATAGGCTAGTATTTACGGAGACAGTTAAGGGAAGGTGAGCAAGAGGGAGGTGTCCTACGAGATGGACGGATCAAATAAAGGAATTAACATGATATTCTTTAAGCGCTGCATTCAACATGGCTCAGGACCAGGAGGGATGTAAACAGATGGTGCGCAGTATTCGAGTCATAGCAGAGAACCACGACGCTCAGCATTGCATAAACAATGAAGAGCAAGAATAAGATATCGTTAATAAAAACAGGGTTCCTGGAACTTGATATAATATATTGAAGGATGTGACAGAGGAGACATGGTAAAGTTTAAAAAAGCTATAACATTTAATTATTTTTAAGCCAGCGGGCCTTCAAAGTTCGATTCCTGACAGATTTACTATCGTACATGTTTTATTATTAGACTATTTTACATCAGAATTTATGTTTCTCTGTATCTTGTACGCTGTTCATCATTAAACTTTATAATGAAAAGTTGCAGTAGAAAACTTGTTCTCATCGTCTCAATCTCATTGTAATGGAAACTTTAGGTTTGATTTCTCAAGAATATGTGCTTGTTGAAGTGCAACAGCTGGCACACATTAAATTAAAACATGTACATGCATCTTCCATTCACAATATGGTTTACAATCATAGCCGATCACGAAAGATCGTATATACGTGTACACATAGTCATTTAAAATTATATTTTTGCGTCATTTAGCTTATATAAATAGAAAAATGAACCTTTCCATCCTGCTTTTATTTCAAATTTTCTAACTTAACGGTTATTTATTACAAAAAAACAATGGATGCCGAATACAGAATAAAATGCATTCAATCAGGTATATTTTTTATATTTTAACAATCCTTTTGTATCAAAATAGAACCCACTCTAAAACTGATATATGTCTTAAATTACAATAATAATTTCTTACAAGAATAACAGAATAATATTCATACTCCAAACACACATAATTCTGAAATTAATATAATTTAAAATCTATATTTTTCCTTCCCAACATTTTGGAGCAACCCTGTTTCAGCATTGAAGTTTCAGTACCCTTTATCCGCTCCAGGCGAGGACATGGAAAATGACTTAGTGAAGGGAACTGGATTCCTGTACGCGTTGTTCAAAAAATATGCCGGTGCATTAAATCAACATGAAATATTGCTTCAAATTATAAGCTCTCGCCGAGTATACTGTGCTCTCTGCACACTGAATAGTCCATAATCCCTCCTAACCATTGCTTGACGTATGGGACAATTCAGCATTATGGTTTATATAATATTTTACTTTTTCAGAGAATTTCAGTGACTCTTATGTGGGAATTTCAATTTGATATGATGAATAATGCATTGAGAATGATTTGTAGTTTTTTTTATATTCCACTATAAGTTTAAAGACTACAATTGCTTCATTGCAAATTATTTATTCATACCATATTCGTAAATTATTTATTTATGCAATTTACGGTCGATTTCAACCATTTACAATAATCACGAGGTGAAATTTAAAAATTAAATACAAATATGTAAATTTTGAAATATTAACGTACGTCAACATATGACTTCTGTGATCAAGTTGGTAAGATACCTGTCGTCGAAACCGGGGTTGCGGTTCGATTCCCGTTTGAACCCATATTAAAAAAATATATTAGTCTGGTTTTCATATAAGGCTTCTTCGACACCTTTCTGATTTGTTGGAAAAGGTTGCCACGTGAGAAGAAATTGTACTGTATACAACGAAAGTGTAAAACTATATATTATATAACGTCATAGATGCTCCTCTGTTTCTTACAGTTCTTACTATTCCCTCAGTTATTTTTATCCCAACTATCTTCTTCCACTTTTTTCTCAGTCTGTTTTTTCTTTGCTTCTTCATTAATTTCAGGCATATGCATGTGATGTTTTTCCGATATGAAAGTGGCAAAAGATTGAAAGAAGCCGAATAAATGCCATAGAAACGTGTGAACTGAGAATACAGGGGATAACAATGTACAAGTAACACACAATATGGAATGAAGTGAACTTAAGGCCATTTACTTATCATGCATTGCATTTACTTTCCCTATCATATTTTTCTATCACCATGACTTTAAATTTCACAACATTCGTACAATTTACTTATCAAAATCTGTTATGTGCCCTCATTCTCCACTAACATCACTTTACCACCAGTATACGTGGAGAAAATAAATCCTTTTGTATCTATGTATTTGCTAATATTAATGATTTTTTCAAATATACTAGAAAGGTTCTAAAACATCTAAATGTGAAAAAAACCAAACTGTTTGGTGGCCATCGGATATCAAACCTGAAATATCTGTTTGCGTAAAGAATTTCACCACAAGTGTGCTTATTTTAATTAATGTTTTCCATTTCATTTGTTAGCCAGTTGCATGGTCGACCGTCGTGAGCTAGTTTATTTGACGTTTGTATTCAACCAAGGGGTTTGAGTTCAGTTCCCGGTAGTACTCTGCTGTTGCTGTTATATGGAATAACTACCTCTAAGTGTAAGATATATGGGTGGCGTGTGCAGCTTTAGGAAGTACTTGAAGACAATCCAATTCGAAAGGTTTTACTAACATTTATGATTATTTATGAACACTACACATATAATATACATTATTTATAAACACTACACATACTCGTATATTATACATTTGAATATGCTATTATCACATATCGGAAGATCTACAAAGATTTCTTAGTAGTTCGTCTACCCTTAGTAAGTTTTCTGCAGTGTTTTTACTAAGTATGTTTTTATTAATATATGCAGATACGCGGAATTACCCAATTAAATGGCCGCAGCTACCCCCTTCTTATCCTTACACTTAAATTATGAAATATTTGTAATATTTTTAATATATAAATAATAGTGGGGGAAAGTGAATTCCGAATAAGAAATAAAAAGCCCTTGAGGAGAGTCTTCTCTCTAAACGGCGCTACATAAATTCTTATTTTATTATTACCATTATTAATAGTACAATACGAAAAAAATACTTCAGCCATGTATCATACATTGCTTTTTTTGCCATACTGACCTCCGATACCTACAGCGGAGTGATTGAATTCCATCTAGAATTTTCGGGTTCGATCTCCAATGATCAACAAACAAGATTATCCTACTACATACATATCGTAATGTCAACCCCCATGGCTTAGTTGGTAAGACGCTTGTCTTTCAAACCAGAAGTGGCGTGTGCAATTTTCGTTGGTAGGCAGATTTTATAAAAAGGGTTCCAGTCTGGTTTTAACTAAATGATTGTTTAACAGGTTTCTTGTTGGTTGAAAGAGATTGACATAAGGCAATAACTCCGACAGGTTGTACTTTACAATACAATTATTACGGGGTGTCCCATGCGGAGGAGACAGACATTTCAAATCTATATATACGATTCTAATCAAGCATATTTTTTTCACTTCTTTAACATTCACGCATATTGCACGCCACAATATTCTGTTACAAAGGTTTCTACTTAAGTTTTGAGATATGGCAACACCAGTGCAGATACGTCAAATCTGACATCAGCTTCGTAAAGTTTGACGTTTTTAATGGTATACGTGCTCAGAAAGTGTTGTCAAACGAGTGTTGTTTACAGTGACTTGAACAATTAATCTCGGCCAAAAATGGCATTAAATCGTGAACTATTTTGTGCGATGATTTTCAGCGCGGACTAACTCAACAACAGTGTGCTGATCAACTCGCTTCGACTTTTGGTGATGAAGCACCATCCCGGGTCACTGTGTTTCGCTGGTTTTCCGAATTCAATCGTGGTTGTAGTTCGCTCCAGGACGAATTTCGTGAAGGTCGTCCAAAATCGGTTGTTGTGCCAGAAAACATCGATGCTGTGCGTGAACTGATATTGCAAGATCGTCATGTAACTTATCGTGAGATTGAGGCATGTTTGGGCATTAGTTCCACTTGCATACATTCAATATTGTATGAACATTTGGCCGTCAAAAATATTTGTTCGCGTTGGATACCGCATAATTTGACAATTGCTCAAAAAAGGCACGTGTCGATTGGTCCAAAGAAATGTTGAAAAAATTCGATCGCGGTGCTTCGTCTATAAGATCGTGACAGGCGAAGAATCATGGATCTATGCATATGAGCCAGAAAATAAACAGCAGTCGACTGTATGGGTCTTTCAAGACGGGCCAAATCCAACAAAAGTTGTTCGCGCACGAAACCCTTCGAAGCAAATGTTGGCTTGTTTCTTTGGTATAAATTGTCATGTCGCAACAGTGCCTTTAGTGGCACGTCGTATGGTCAATTCTGAATGGTACACCACCATTTGTTTGCCAGACGTGTTCGGCACGACACACATCGGCTCACACATCGGCTCAAACAAGTGACTTTTTGAGCACTCAAAATATCGAATTGATGGGTCATCCGCCGTACAGCCCTGATTTGGCACCCAATGACTTCTTTTTATTCCCGAACATCAAAAATAAATTGCGAGGTTAACGTTTTTTGACGCCTGAAGAAGCAGTTGATGCGTTTAAAACGCATGTTTTGAAGTTACCTCATTCGGAGTGGAAAAAGTGCTTCGAAAATTGGTTCAAACGCATGCAAAAGTGCATTGATCTTCATGGAGAGTATTTTGAAAAACAATAAAGCCATTTTTGATGATAAATTTTTGTTTTTACTTGTCTGTCTCAAAACTTAAGTAGCAACCCTCGTATAAACATGTCTTACTTTTATTTTTTTCAAATTTTCATCAACTTGGTCCAATCACGTTTACTTGATTCTTTTTCTTTCATATATGTACGAGTACATACACAATGTTTGTCACGTCTGTATTTTTGTTTTGTAATTTTTTATTCATCCATTTTCTAGAGATTCCCAAACCATATCAATATACGAGGCTGTTAGGTTAAGCGCTATAAAAAAATTGATGAACACCTGTGAAAATATAACCGTAGTGACGTGTATTGAGATGAAGAGGAACACATGACTCGGTGAGTAAAATATCCGTCTTCCAGCTAACGAGTCACGGATTCGATTACCATCGTCACATTTTTTTTTTATAAATAATTGGTGTATGATTTACTTAAGGTGAATTTAACACCTTTTTGATTAGTTGCTAGTGATTGCCAAATTCCAATAAACCATGCTGTATTTTAAAACAACAAAAGTATACATACATACATACCAACACGCCATTTCCATGACAGAGCACTAGACTTTCCCATATCGACACACACATCCTAAGCATTCTCCATATTCACACATCTTATCATACAGCTTCTATGGTTTCTCTGACTTTCTACATTTCCTACCTTCAACTTTTTTTGAATTTCCCTTTATCCAATCATACTCCTTGGTCTTTCTCTCCCTCACATTTGTACTATATATTTGTTACAAAACAAATACAAAAGTATAGTACAATAAAATACAAGTAACATTGCTCTAGGCCGCTTAAATAGATACCGGTCTTTATAAATTGACTTTATTAGTTCTTATTCCCTCCCAGTTGATTATTCATCCCGCATCATTATACTCGTAATAATTTAGATATCTCCCAAAATATCAGAGGTAAGATTGTCGATTCCAATTGTCAGGTAAAATATCAACTTGCCCCTCATTGTGGTCATCCCGCTTGCACTCGTAACATATTTTTGGACATCATCCCACCTGAATACATTTATTAGTGTTTTTTAAATAAATTCAAGCTGTATATTGTAAATTCAAAGCAATGTGCTCATCAGCTGGTTTTTTAATAAATTCAAACTGTGTATTGTACTAGGCGCGTCCAGAAAGTAAAGAACGATTGCACACCACGCCCTGCGCCAATTCCCCACCACCCCGATCGTATGCGAGTCAGTTAGCTCCTTTCCTCGCTTTAGTGCAAACCGAGTTTTGTTTCTGAACGGTCGTGCGTCTTTGTTCTGTAAGCTTTCAAAATGGCTGCGCCCATCGAAAATCCCGCCAAATGTGAAGTGCGTAGTGTCATTTGTTTTCTGAATGCACAAAATGTTCGGACTATTGAAATTTATAGGCAACTTTAAGCACAGTACATGAATCTTTCCCACAAATTTCACGATCGCGTCTACATAGTGACAGAGCACCTTGACTACAAAAAAATGTGTGCTCAGAAAAGAAAAACCGAATGTCAACACCAGAAAAGTGATGGCAGCAGTTTTTTGGGACCGAAAGGGTTTGATCCACGTAGAGTGTATGCCAAGAGGATACACAATAAACTCAGAGGTCTATTGTGAAACTCTTCATGACTTAGACGCGCCATCCAAAACAAGAGACGTGGAATGTTGTCGGGAAATGTAGTTTTGATTCATGACAATGCGCGGCCTCATTCATCAGCACGAATACAGCGAGAACTTCAACGTCTTAAGTGGGAAATTTTTGTACATCTTCCTTACAGCCCTGACTTGGCACCAAGTGATTTTCACTTATTCCCGAAACTAAAAGAATTTTTGGGTGGAAAACAGTTCACTGAAGACGATGAAGACCTCAAACAAGAAGTGACATCCTGGCTCAAATTTTTGGCGGTAGAAGAGTATAACATCGGAATTGAAAAATTGGTTCCACGTTACAATAAGTGCCTTGACAGCTATGGCGACTACATTGGAAAATATAATAAGGTACTATGCTTTTTTACTTAAAGTTTTGTGTTGATATCTTTCGTTTTTATTTAGTTATGCCAAAACGTTCTTTACTTTCTGGACGACCCACGTAAATTCAAAGCCACGTGCTCATCAGTTAGTTTTTTAATAAATTCAAGCTGTATATTTTAAATTCAAAGCAATGTGCTCATCAGTTAGTTTTTTTTAAATTTTGAAGTAACTTTATTCAAGACATTTATCTATTTTCATTTTTTATGCTTCATTGGATAAAAACAAAACTTAATTAAATATCATGAATTAACCCACAGGCCAACCTTGTGAAAGAGATAAATTATTCAAGTCAAAGAAAACTCGTATGTTTCTATGTTTTTCGTACAAAAGAAATTTGATCCAAATGGCGTATAATGGATTGCAAAAAATAGAGCGATATCGTACAAAATGACAGATTGCCATTTTGTTCAAAGATGATGGATGACCCTATGGATTTACATTTTATTCCTCTGGTAAAGGGAGGGAGGGACCCTTCATTCGCAGGGGGTAGATAATGCTTAATATTGCCAACTGACGAGGGATGCCCTTCTGGCCGCCTCCCTTACGGACCTCTCTCGCTGTAGATTGTCTTACTTATGCTAGAGTAATAATATGATAAATTTGAACGCCGTTTATTAAGTTGCCTCACCTGAAGAATTCTCATCTAATGTAAAAAGTATAAGGATAAATGTAGTACAGCTGTGCAATAAGGTGAATCATTTATTCATTTATGTTTCAACGGTACACTGTACCTTATAGCATTTTTATAACTTTAAGCAATTAATGCACCATTCCTTAAAAAAAGCAATGTTAAACACTGACATAAAAAATAGATTAACAAATACAATCATAAAAAATCTTGTTTGCGCTCCCCTGAAGATGAGGTGAAAGCCTTGAAACCGGTAGGGTTATACCGTCACAAAAAAGTGGAATAAACAGTGTTTGATAAAAATAAATTACAAATCATAAAAAAATATAAAGATGCAAATTCCCCCCTCAACTCATATAAATACCATAATTCAACAATATACATAGTTTTTTGGGTTTAAGCAATTCATCCTGCTGAGAGTGTTTTGTGAATATACGAGTATACAGTTATTCATACAGTATACAGGTATTCATACAGAGTATACAGTTATTCATACACAGTGGGACTGTCAACAGGCACGCAAATCGCACGAGCCAGATGAAATTTCGAAAGTTTATCAAAAATAACAAAAATATTACTCGAAATTAGAAACCGTGATTAACAATTAGAAATATTCTATCTTGAAACCATTATAATTTTTTTTATTGCCTTAGGACGATAATTAAATAGACTTTGTACTGTTGCCTATTTTACAAATTTAAGAATGAGTTTTTAAGCTGTTTTATTTTATTACGCCAAATAAATAAAAAATCTCGATTCACTTAATTTTTCTCTAACGTTTTTGTTTGAAAATTAAACATTGTTAATTAATCATATTTTTGTACTTAATGGAAACGTTCATTTTATTTTTAGACCCCAACGGTGGTAATAAATAAATATAAGAAAATTATCCCGTTTCGCAAGGATCAGGAAGTTGACTGATTATTTTTGAGATGATAAAATGAAAAATTGCTTCAGAGTTTTATGAAAGTGATAATTTTATGACTAAACGTAAAAAGTACTTATGCAAATTTTAATCCAATAAGCTTCAAAATAGACTGACGCACGGAGTTGTGAGATTTGCATAATTTTTCTTAAGAGGGAAATAAATCTTGACATTTGTTTGATTTAGTACAGACACTATAAAAATTATTGTTGATTGATATGTTTTTCTTTAATTTATTGTAACAGTCAATCATTATCTTTGGGAGTCTTACAGTGGTATTACGCGATATCGATTCCATGTTACAAATATGTTAATAACGATATCTTAGTGATGAAGTACATATAAAGATACCAATAATGAATTACGTTTAGATATATCTAGAACGTAAAACGATTACCAAGACAGGTTGAGGGAATGTGAAGTGGTGCGGCATTTTAAGACGCTGCTGATATAATTAAATAATGGTTGTGAAGAGAATTAAATGAAAGTTTTTCAATATTTCAAAGAATATCTACAATACTTTCAAAAGTTGTTGTTATCGACGGCTGTGGTCTAGCGGTGAGTATTCACGCCAAGTAAGCAGGCGCCACAGGTACGATTCCTGACGTATTCATTTTATGGCCGGTTTTATTCCTAGATTTTTTAAAATATGAATTTATGTGTTTCTGTTGCTTACATATTGTTTATCATATTTTTTTAAAGTGCTGTTAAGCAGCGAGCGCTATGTAAAGCACCATACCTAATAAATGGCTACATCAGATACTATATCAAGATGTGCTTATTGAAGTGCAACAGTTTGTGCACAATAAACTAATACATGCACATGTGTTTTATATCCGCAGGATGTCTAAAAATTATTCTCGACCACAAGGGATTGCTTTTTAGTCATGATTTAGAGATGTTGAAGACCAGCTTATTGGTCTCATTCTTCGTCCTGTTACCAATGAAATCGACCGAACATCCCGATAACATACGTCCGCATAATCAGTTATTGGTAAGAAAAGATACTGCTTTAGAAATGAAATGCCCAATTATTCGTTATATATTAAAATTATTTTGAAAATAGTTTCAAATAATGCGATAATTCACTTTTTTTATTTAATTTAAATCTCATGGGAGCGGTGCTCAACGAATGAATCCTATATTCAAATTTATCCCAGCTATTCCCGGTTTTTCATAAAGCAAATGGTTTGCTTTGTGCGCTCAGAAGAATAATAGATTGAAGTCTGCAACGAATGTAAAGTCTGTTACTCATTCTTGGGGGGTCGGAGTATACTCGGCTCAATGTTAAGAGAATAGATTTTTTTTATTATTTCACGGCTGTTTGCTTTTAGATCATACTTAAGTTAAAATATTGAAGACCGTTGCAATTTATATCAGGCATTTGCTACGACGAGAAAGAAAGAGATATTAAAATATGATAATTTTATAAGTATGTTTGAACATTTTGGAGGTTGTTTTCTAAAAGTTCAAAATATTTTTCATGTCGCCTTGTTGAGTTGGCTTAATTTATGGCTGCCGTTTCGAAAATGTTAAAGCCTTTGTATTCAGTTACTGGTAACAATTAGTACTGGCAACTTGCTAGGCTGTTTGAACTCCAGGCCTGAAATCACTCCATAATTATATTTACTGCGCTCCGAGTCCCTTCTTCCGTGATGTCGGATATTGAGTCCGTCATCAGTACTATTATTTTTACACTTGCACACGTCTAGCGCGTGCAAGTATTGACACCAGAAAAGCTCTTAAACCAGATTAGTACTTTTTTATGAATTTTCATTTGGGTACCATCGGGAATCAAACTCGAAACCCTTGAAAGAAAAACAGTGTTTTATTAACTAGGTTAAACAGGTCGTCAGGTAACATAAGAGGTATTGCGGTTCATCAATGGAGATATTCGGCACAGTTCGGGGCAAATAATGAAACTGAAATCATGTTATTAAGTAACTTTTGATTATTTGTCTGACGATAATATTGTCTCCCAACCACGCACTTCAACAGGTCCGCATCACTAATTTACATATATTTTGAGATATATTTATGAATAAATAAACATTGATGAGCATTCCATTAAATTGAAATGTTTTAAAATACAATTAGACTAATATAGGCGAAATATATATGTATTTCAGCATTATTAAAAAATTTAAACATACATTTATAATAAATATCATGAAGAGATTGCCACAGGGCAATAAGTCTACTAGGTTTTACTGTTCTCAACAAAAGTGCAATACAATATCAAGAATTTAGATGTGACAGAAACATTTTACATATACTCGTATATTGCAGCATATTATTATTTCTTCTCAATTCTTGATATTAACAACACGATATAGAGACGTGCTTACCATATTTTAATACTGCACAATATATCAACAGTATTTTTTAATGTTTTACTGAGTATTATTGGATGAGAACACCTAATTCTCATTTACTGTAATATAATTATTTTGTATTATTGCCTTAAAATAAAGTGCAACATAATTCTTTTCGGTTTGCACTATTTTGCAAATTGCATGAAAAATGTGTTTGTGGACTTCAAGAGTTAAATTAATTTAAACGTTTTACAGGATGATTCTACCAAACAAAAATGAAAACATTTATCTAATCTAAATGTGGACTGAATATTGGCATTCCACACATCATGCAATTTCTTATTAGAGCGCAGTCACAGATCTTTTGTATTGAATTTCTTCAACAATAAGGAAATTCCTCACAACTGCTCAATACACTTTACTCCATATTTAAATTTCACATATTTGAACGATCTTTATATATTTTAAAACGAATTCAAATAACGTGATAAGATTTCCTAAAAGGGTCACATGTACTTGTATAATATTATTAACCTCAAAATCATATTGTATCGGAGGTTTATCCTGTTTTGTGAAATTATCCCAATACTGGACGATTTCTTAGGTTGTCCAGACGAAAATTACGTATTTTGCATGGTCATTTTTGACAATAAGTTGTATTCCAGTCTTTGGTCCTACAAGACGTGTTTTGTGTTCTATTCATCAGTTGACATCTGGAAAACGTTATTTTAGTGATTTTTTTTTCAAACGTGGGTTAGGATGGAAAGTTACATACCTGACAAACAATTTATACGAAATTGCATGTTGTACGAATAATGTCGAAAAAATAATGCAACAACTGTAACTAAAAACATTTGCGACGCATTTGGAAAATGTTTAACTATTCGGCAATGCCAAACGTGGTTTGAAAAATTTAAAAGTGATGATTTTAATCTAAAAAACAATCCTCGAAGTGAAAAAGTAGTGAAAATGGATGTTGTATTGTGTACAGAAATCGAATCAAATCGAACACTGACTATACGACAATTAGTTGACAAGCTCAGACACTCAAAATCTAGTGGGTAAGAACATCTGAAAAAATTGGCAAGATTGTGAAGCAGGGTGTATGGATACCTAACGGATGATACCAAAGCGGTACGCAAGCGCATATGTGAAGATTTAATCGAAAAAGAGACAAACACTCCATTTTTACTGTGCCGACCTTGAAAGTATACTGAAATGAAGTATACTGTGCCCAACTCGAAAATTTGAATGCAGCAATAAAGTTTAAGATACCTGGTTTTTTCAATCAACATTCAATTTTATTGCAATACGGCAACGCCCGACCCCATACATCGAAGATGACTGAAAATAAAATAAAGGAGTTTTGATGGAAAACTATTCTTCATCTACCATAAAGTCCCGATTTAGATTATCAGTCCCGATTTAGATCCTTTAGTCCCGATTTAGATCCTTTAGATTATCATTTATTTAGATCTATGCATCACTATTTAGCTGAATTTTTTTTCGCTCTTTAGAAGAAGTGAAAAAAGGCATCGGGGAATATTTTGCATCCAAATCTACTAAATTTTATTCTGATGGTATTAAAAATTTGTTAAATAGATGGAAGAAGGTTGTGTCCACAGAAGGAGAATATATTGTATCGATGTAATAAAAAAATAATTTATTTTTCGAGCTACTTCTTTCATTTAAAATCGAAATTTTCGTCCGGACAACCTAAATTTTTGGAACGTGAGAATTTAAAGGGGATTTTGTGAACTTAATAGGGAAGATGTCAACTGTCGGTATTAAATGGTTTGCGAAAAAAATATTTTGAAAAGGGAATGACCTATATTTTTTATTTCTTAAATTGAAGATTAAATTATTTTCCAAACTAAATTAAGAACCGCTATGATAAATGGGTTTGAACAGAAGGAATTTAAGATGAAATGTATGAGTAGGATGGTTTTAACGACATTTCAGGTTAAGCAGGATTAGCAGTTTAAATCGATTCGAGATAAAAATGAAGTGGTTAAGAAAATAAATACAAAGGCTTTCCATTATGCACGTGGGTAGTTTGTGTTATTTTTAAAAATATTGCAACATGTACCACTGGAAAAATAAATTATATTTGAGGTTTTTATAAGATGTCTATAATTTCAGCTATAACAGTTCTTATTTCATTCGTTCTGATGTGATTTTTTACATTCTTTTATAGCTTCTTCAAACACATGGCAATATCCGTTACCTAGCTGATAAGGCACCATCATACTCGTATAATCCAGAGGCGTGTTCGATTTCCGTTGGTATCTTGATTTAAAAAAAAAAAGGGTTCCAGGCTTTTTCAGTTAAGGCTTGTATAGCGCCTTTCTGGGTGATTGAAAGAGGCTATTTGACAGACTGAAGCATATGCTTTTAGATAACTTGCAGCAAGATCTAAAGAAACTGGGAGTGGAGGAAGACTGTAAGAAGACGGCCAGTGACCGATCGGCATGGAGAAACATTGCCCGAGAGGCTAAAGCTCCACATGAGCTTTATATCCATCTGAGGTAGTTAAGTTCGATCCAATCATCACCCTAGCTGTTATAGGGATCAAAATTAGTCTTGATTTAACTCAATCTACTCGTATACTAAGGATCAAAATCTTTTTCATTTACTTTTTTACTACTTTATTATCTGAGCTAGATAGGTAGGGTAAATCTTTTTCTTTACTCCGGCATCTTTTGATATATCTGTATTGGCAATTCAGAAAATTTGAAAACGTGGATGGAAGACATCTTCAACCTAGTAAGCAATCATTTAGATTTAGAACTATTAAAGTAAGCACGGAACTCGCGGTTCGTTATTTCACGTATTGGTAAAACTACCGCAAGTGATGAGCGCCTAAAGACTCGGCGCATACGAGTATTGTTAATTGACGTACTGTTTTAATACACTGGGACGGTTTTTTTTTATTGGAATCATCAGGAAATGAACCCAAAACCTTCGAAATAAAGGTCTTACCAACTATGCCATGGAGATCATCGGAGGTAGGGTAAATGTATTTTTTAGTTTTTCAAAATTATTGTAGATGACGAAAACTGGTATACTTTGCTAAACGATGCAGTAAAATGACGCGTATTCAGAGTATGCGGTATTAATCTCAGCGAGTGCAATCGTTGTTGTCAAACAATCCTGAAAAACTGAATGGTTGTCAGCTGAAAAGTGGCGTGTCCCATGCAGCTCCATCTGCTGCAACCCTAAAGATGCATTTATTTGGATGAAAAACTGCATTCTGATCATGAAAATGCGCGTGCATTGTGATCTTTGATAATGGAAAGTAGAGGTTGAATAGTGTGTGCACGCATGCATATTTAGACAATAAGATTCAATATTCATTGTACGTGCTATAGAAACAAATCGTTTTTATGTATATCTGAAAAATGGATTTAACACACAAAATAAACTTTTCGGGTTTATGTATGTGAAATACGAGTGCATACGTTAAATAATTGTACAATATTACTTTTTCGTTATATACAGTAAAACTTGGCGGGTATATTCCTTTACGTCGATCTCTTCCAATCAACTACAAAGACGTTGAAGAAACCTTAAATGAACACAAAACAGAAACCAATTTATAAAATATCTGGGTACTAACGACTATCGAATTCGTAACTCTCTGATTGAAAAACAGGCGAATTATCAACTAGACTACGAAGTTTGTATCAAATATGGAAAATATCAAGACAAAAAATATTTTTTTCATGACCAAAATGCGATCTTAAAAAATACATTCCCTACAAACCCATGAAAGGCAATATCATGTCTCCACAAAAATCTCAAGAGGTGAATGTAGGTTGGATTCTCTTTGCATATGTAAGCCTATTTATTGAAAAGAAACGTTAAGTTTTTTAAATTTAAATGAGAGGTAAAGCTGCCTTGTGATGGTTCCATCTACGCACACAATTTGCTTCTCTTCTCCCCTTTTGCAGATGGAAAATAAAAACAAGATGAAATAAAACAAAGTTCTCCCATTTTTTCAAAAGAATGTATCCTTTGATAAATAAATCAGGTAGAATTATGACCTGTAGAGCTCTTTTTCTGAATAAAATATTACCTTTTTAGCACTTTATAAAATCCAGACCATAAGTATCAATTAAAAAGTCAGGTGAAATGTTGTCTGAAAGTATGTTTATAACCGGGATGTTAATATTATATTGTATCAAACAAGCCAACTATATTTTTCAACAAAATTTTGGTATTGCTTGTTCTGCTTTGGATACTTGAGCATTTATCTATAAGGTGCGCAACAAGAACTGTAATTTTAAATTTATATTAAGTTCCACAACCGTGTATCGCTGCATAATAAATTTATAATTTATGTAGATGACGCATATCCATTATAAATATTATATGTTTGACAGCTTAAAAATTGCAGCAAATTAAAAATTGCCGTTCTTGTTGCGCCATCCTATATGTAGGTATTATAACACCATAATGATGATTTAGCATGATACATCTCATGAGGCTCATTAATAAAAATAAACCAGATTAATTTTTATATGATTATTAATGTGAAATATGGACATGGAAAATACAGAGAAGAGCCCAATAAATGCTGTAGAAATACGTGCTTTGAAATGAGTATTTGAAATGATTGACAATCGATGACAGGGTGTGTAATGAAGTGATTTGGAGAGATTGTTCATTAAAGGCTCATGTGTTGAGTAAGCTAAATAATAGCACCCTAAGATGATTTGGGCACGTGAATTGAATGAATGAAAAAATACTAACAAAATAGATATGTACAGCAAATGTGAGTGGAGGTTGTGTGAGTGAAATACCAAGCATAGTATGGTTGAATTAAGTGAATGATATTCTGAAAGAAGGAAACAGAAAGTTTGAGAAATCGTATAAGTTGTAAGAGAAGGTGTATGGATGTAGAAGAGGCGAGGGAAGGATGTATGTTGAGATGGGAACGTCTGGCATTTCGTTGTCTCTGCCTACCCCAACAAGGAAGTGGTGTGATGGTATGTATGTATGTCTCTAAGTAGCGGTCTCAATCACATTTGTTAATCGTTAATACCATTTCCAAATTTGATGTTTTAATTTAGATCAAGAAAGTAGCCTTAAAATAGTTTAGACATGTGGAGAAAATGAATCACTAAAAATGACTAAACCATTGCACAAGTAAGAAGTGTTTGTGCATTAAAGAAGATCGAAGAAAACGTGGTTGGATCGAGTGCCCTATATTTTGAAAGAATGTATTATAATATATTTTTTTGCATATATAGTACAACCTGGCGTGATTGTTGTCATATGGCAATCTCTTTTAAATTACTACAAAGGTGTTGAAGAGGACTTAAGTGAAAATCAGACTGAAATCCTTATTAAAAAAACTGGATTCCAATCGGAAACGAATTTGCAATTCTCGGGCTGGCAAACAGGTATCTTACCACATGACTTAGTACATGACGAGATGTATGAATGTGGAGAAGGTGAAATGTTGAGTGTTTGAATATATAAATATGGAAATTTGTTCGCTCTGTCCACCCTGTAATGGACACGGCGTGGTCATATGCATGTATCTACTCGTAAATATTTGCATCGGTTATTGAATAAAATATTGATATACCTTTCGAAGTATTTTTTTCATAATACCGATGTTATTTCTTAATATTTTTTTCGATTAATAAATATGTAATTTTGAGAATATACGAGAATATATCAACAGTGTCATTCAGTTGGTTCAATATCTCTATACCACGCGTGACTGAGTGTTTAGCCATGATATTCGTCCTGTAAGTTGGTATGTAGAACAGAGGTGATTCCTTGCACGGCTATATTTATTGGGTACATATAAACGTAGTGCTTTTAGAATCGCGGGACAGTTAAAGCAACCTTGGAAAACCTTAAGTAGGAATATCGCAATGGATTCTTGCCTTCTTGTTTCGAAGCTTCTATAGTTACACACCGTGAGAAGATCGACATGGTGAGCATATTTTGGGTAATCGCCCTTTGTTCTGTACGATAGATATCTGAGAATTTTTTTGTATTTGTTCTAAATGGTTTTTATATTTGAGCTAATGAGGAGCCCAAATTGTAGATGCTCATTCTAATTTCGTTCTTATTAGATAATTCTTAAACAACTCCTACGATTTCTATGACTACCATATACTTGAATTCTCTGATTATCGTAAAGTTTTTTGTGACTTTCGAAAACATGATTTATTTATTACATCATGTTTCCTTAGTTTGATTTTAAAATTTACTTCGTAAACCCTTTATTCTGAGTAAATGTTTGAGAATCAGTGGTTGTCATAGGAGTAGTGGTTGAAAGATGCATCATCGTTGCAAAATATATACAGTTCAAAACGTGATTCCAAAATATAATAAAAAAATAATATTTTTTAAGAAAAGATGAAAAGTTGATTCCTGATTTTTTTTCTTAAAAATAATATACATGACAGAAGTCAAAGATATCCTTAAACCCTCGAAAACTATGCAGAAAAATACCTGTATCGTTTTATGTCGTTCGAGGAGAGTAGCACAGTTCGAGTTCGAACCGACGACCTTCCGCACGGAAGTTCTGTGTGTTACCACGCGGCCGTGCACCTCATATGGTTGTTGATGTTTATTATGGTTGTTAATTATTAGTTTGAGGTCACTCACAATGTTTATAACCAAATCATTCTTAAACATAGTAGATACATTTGCAATACATATTAAATATGTAAAAAAATCATTTTTCCTTATATAAATCATGAGTCACAAAGAGATCATATAAAATCAATGGAAAATGTATAGTTTTTATGATTCATATATTTTATAGCTTCATAATTTCTGAAATGATCTAAAATAAATATTACTTTTTTATTATAAACATTTAAGGACCTACTGTCTTCATGAAAAAGGAATTTATTTTGTAAACTTGGTTGTCGCTAACCAAAGGCGGAGTTTTTTTAAAATTGTCTCAGGGCTTTTCAACACTACCTTCACTGGATGAGAGCATCCTAAGAGATTTTATTACTAAAGCCATTTGCTTATTTTTTGTTTTGTACTGTATTATGCTTTATTGTATATAATAAAAGCTGGTGTGTTAATCTGATGGGCAATCTTTTGCAATTATCCAGAAAGATGTTGAAGAAACCCGATCTCTAAACCTGGCTAATATATATATTATAAAAGTATTTACATGTTTAAAAAAAAGGAGACCATTGTGAATCAAACCCACCTCCTCCGTGGAGGAAGACCACGGATGTCATCATTGTAAGTTGTAATAGTTTAGATATCTACTAGATATAGGTTGTCATGTCTACTAGACTACGGAGGTCATCATTGCAAATCATAATAACTTAGATATTTACTAGGCCACAGAGATCGTCATTGTAATTACTTAGATATCTACTAGGCCACGGAGGTCGTCATAGTTAGTCGAAATAACTTAGATATCAACTAGGTCACCTAGGTCGTCATTCGTAGTTGTAATAACTTAGATATCTACTAGGCTACGGAGATTGTCGTTGTAAGTTGAAATAACTTAGATATGTACTAGGAGATTGACGGAGATTGTCGTTGTAAGTTGAAATAACTTAGATATGTAAATTATAATAACTAAGATATATACTAGGCCACGGAGGTCGTCATTGTAAGTTGGAATAACTTAGATATCTACTAGACCACGGAGGTTGTCATTGTAAGTTGTAATAACTTAAATATCTACTAGATTACGTAGATTGTCATTGTAAGTTGTAATGACTTAGATATCTACTAGGCCACGGAGGTTGTCATTGTAAGTTGTAATAACTTAGATATCTACTACCGGAACCAATATGCTGGTGAATAGTACACTTGTTATTTATTATTGGCACCCCTGTTTACTTGAGATATCCTTTTACCCGAATTTGTATAATGGTGATTATGAGTTGATTTTTTTAAATACTATTTTTTAATGCCATAAAATATTCTTGAGGTCATAATACTCGTATATTACAAAATAACGATATGATATACATGTCGTATATTTGTTGATATATTATTAACAGTACACTTCGCAAACCTTTTTTGATCGCAAAAACTTCTTTAAGATGAGCAAAAGCATTTGATAGTTTATCGTAAGACTTTGATATCAATTTATACGTAGCACTTTCTAAAAGTAAGTAATTTAAATCTCTACTATTATCTTTGCGGTAAATGTTTGAGAAACGATTGTTTCGATGGAAACAGCAGTTGTTTTTGTGATACTGTTGCAAAATGAACAGAACACAAAGCGTACCCCTCCCATGATTTACAGTATAATATCCTTTATTAGAGTTTCTTCATTAAGTTGTCGGTAGCCGCCTCTGTTCGCCGCGCCATGCTTGTACTGACGGTATCTTCCCACAAAGTAATAAAATTGATTAAATATATTATAGGCGGTAATAAAAGTGATTAAATATATATATTGTGTCGTATGAAAGCTATATTTTTAATGGAAGTCGTCTTCAGGGACGTTCACAGGGTTATCATCACCTCCTGTCAATTTCTTGTCTCATTTTGGCGGGTGGCTATTGTGACGTTTTTTAAAAATTAAAAAGATAAATGTATAAGATGCTACCGAGAATTTGTTCCAATTTTTTTCACAACCTGTGGCATCATTTGTTATCTACGATGTTTGTTGATGGGTACCCAGAACGTTTGTTTGCTTCAACGTTCATTCATTTTTGAAATGCTTAAACCAATTGTAGGTATGCGTTTGGCCCATGACTTAGTCACGAAACGCGTGTAATAACATTTGATGATCACACAGTGTAACGATAATCGAGTCAATAATTTCCGAAACAATTTTCTGTCAGCCTTACATCGTCGGTACATCTTCAGAACAATTGGTTATTCCGATCTAGTGGCGTCAAAGGATAATTTTGCTGCATCCAAAGTTTACTGCTGTTGTTGTCATTGTTGGGCTATTTAAACTCCAGACTTTAAACAAGTTTATAAGTATATTTACTGCTGTTCTTTTTACTCTCAAGTGTGTCGTCAATAGAGGAGTCCCTTTGTGCAGTTCCTTCTTCGCCAGTTAATTCTAATCAGAAAAAATCTTCATTTCTGTTTTTTTTTTAAATATATAAGGTATCTCATGTTTTAATAGATCCTCCTTCTATCTCTTTAGATATCATATTTATTTTATATCATCATGACTATAAATAAGACTATTTTTAAAAGCATTCATACCTTCTCCTTGAAAATATTTTTATGATGTTTAATTTTATTTTCTAATGTTAAAAATAGGAAAACATATATTAGGGTCTATTAAATAAAGGCATAAAGGGGCAAAAAAATTAAGCAGTCGACCAGAGCGAGGTTGTTATTGAGACATTATTTTGAATACTTGGACTTGCAGGAAGAATGACTTGTAGTAAAGGTTAGTAAAGGTTTCAATTCTGAGTGCGGTGTGTTTGTGGCGATTATGTGCGGCACATTATGGGATAGACTTATTGGTTTGCCTGGACTGATGAAGTGTGAAGGGTTTGACTGGCGTGATATATATCATATAATACAATACGTATGTTATTGAGTGTCACTGTTAATCGAGTTGATGAGAGTATGCAAGAAGGTATATGCAACAAGGGTATGCAACAAGGTATAATCAACAAACGGAAAGAAATATCAATTTATTTTTCCATGTAATATGTCCTCAGTAAGATACAGGCAAAATATTAGATTACTGGGAATACCACAAATGAGAGTCAACAGACCCTGTTCCATAAAAATTGCGTGTTTGCATTAAACTACCTGTTTTATCACAACTTATATATTTATAAAATTTTTCGTCTTATATAAATAAATAATTAAAAAAAGTCTACGTTAGGTCAAGTGTCGGGAACGGATTGATTTCAAACTTTGTATTTTTGTAATCAGGTCCCTGAATTGGATGTCTCCACTGTATCTTTTGTATCTGTGTCTCAAGCATGTTACTTCGGAGAGGAGTAGAACTACTTTGATGTCGATTTCATCTTCATCTAATGAAATTATTGTTCTGAATCGATCCAATAATTTGGGGTATTATGGTAGAGCTTTAAATGGAGGTGATCCTGTGGCGTGGAATGGTCCTTCATAGTGATATGATGGTGTGTAGCTTTAAGAATCACTCGAAGATTGTATATGAATGCTACGCACGCGAAAGTTTTCTGAGGTTTTCTTACCAAATATGTTTTTCTGAACATATGCATCTGCGGGAAGTATCTGATCTAATGGCCGCAGCCACTACCTTCGTATCATAACAATTATTTATTTATTTTTAAATATCTTGAATCTGTCAACAATAGTGGATTCAAGTTTTGAATTGGGGCGCCCTTGAGGAGAGTCTCATCTCTAAACGGCGCTATACAAAGTGTAGTTTAATGATTTTTTTAGGGAAATAAGTTAAATTCTATTTGGAAACGGCACTCTAAAAATATATTAATTCTGTCAAATACAATTGTAATATGAAGCTATCAATATGAGAGAATAAAATGACAAATAAATCAAGAAAGTTTTTTTTCAAAATTTTCAGTTTGAGGAAACACACTTACTCGTAAAAACGAAAATAATATCAAGTTTCAATCCAGCAAATAAACTAGGACTATCTATTTCAATATACCATGCACATTTTAGGAAAGTTTATTATAAATAATTGGATTATTTGACTGAAATATATCTAAATTGTTTTAAATAAATTTTTAGCCTAAAAAATCGCTTTTTTCATAATTTTTAACAAAATGATAACTTTATTTAACAAGAGTCAATTGTATTTCCTTTTTATTCCATTTTAAATCTGAATAGGCGAATATATTAATGAGTTCCATCAATATTTATATTAAAATTAGTTCAGTGTTTCTAGCATAGGTTTTTGGTGTATTTCCATGGACAGAAATCGAAATTCTTGATAATTTTATTGCTCTTGCTTAAAGGGAGAGAAATTTACGAACTTTTGGAAAGCGATAGTTTTATACTGTTTAACTATTCAAATTTTATTGATAAATTTCTTATAATTTTATAATTTTTTAGAATTGCATATTTTTTTTTTGTAAATATATTTCAGTGTTCTTGTATACATACCATCACGTCATTTTCCCGCTAATTTTATTAGATAGAACAGAGCACCTAAATTTCCTATCTCGACACACATCCTTCGCCTCTCCTAAATTCGTACAACTCCAATGATTTAGCTTACTTTTAAGTTTCCGTCATCATAAGTACCATTAACTTAATCCCATCATGCTTTCCTTGGTCTTCCTCTACAACGCCTTCCACTAATTTTTATATTTTATGTTCGTTTTGTTAGTCTTTCTTCATTATTTTTTTACATGTCGAACCATCTCATACTGCTCTTCTTCATCTTACTCAACACGTCAGCATTACGTTCACATTCATCCCTTATAACTTAATTTCATATTTGTCATACATTGTCAGCCCATGTATTCTTCTAAGTGTACGCATTTGTACAGCATTTATTTGACTCCTAGCAGTATTTTTCCATGCCCATATTTCACTTCCATATATCAAAGTAGGTACTATTGAGGACTACCATGTTCCATTTTTTTAAATCGTTGAAGACTGGTATAAGTATTATTATGCCAATAAGGATAGTAGTTCAAAGATAACACTTTATTAGAGATGGGTGTTATAAGTAGTAGTATGTCAATTAGGATATTAGTTCAAAGTTAACAGTTTATTAGAGATGGGTGTTATAAGTATATTAAAACTAAGAAAGTATTTCTGAGATAGTTTGGCCACATTGAAATAATAAATTGCAAATGACTTACGAAAAAAATATATTTGAAATAAATGGAAAACGAGGAAGATGTAGACCAAAACAAGAGAGGAAAGTTATATCTGGATAAATTTTAACTGGGTAAAGAAAACAATTATGAAAGACAGGAGAGCATGACGAGGAATTGTATGGATGGGGATGAGATTAGAGCTGTGTTTTAAGTTAGATGAAAAAAACACTTGAAATGGTTTGTATATGTAAAACGAATGAAATAAGAAAGTCTTACAAAACAAATACACAGTGCAAATTTGAGTGGAAGACGTGATAAAGAAAAAACAAAAAAAAGTATGATTGGATCAAGTGTATGATGTTTTGAAAGAAGAAAATGTAAAAGTCAGAGAAACCGTGGGAGTTGTACAATAAGGTGTATGGATATAAAAGAGGAGAAGAATCTGTGTCGCGATAGGAAAAACAATCTCTCTTTTTTGCCTATCCCGATAGGTAAGTGATGGTATGTATCTTGTTTTATCATTCATCATAAGCCCATCAACGTCACAACTCCGTTATCGACTATTTTGACTTCGTTAACTACCGATTAAAAACGAATTAAAACTGTTTTACTGATACCCTTGCAAGAATTGTTAAAAAATTAACTAACAATTAAAGCTTGATTTAAACTTATATGCGTTAAATAAGTAAAAATACTACAGTTTGTCCTTAAAAACAAAAAAAAAACTTTAGTGTTTTTCATCTTTGTCAATGTTTTATTTTGTATTCCAGTTATATTTTTATATTAAATTTCAACATTTTCAAACTATACGTTTTTTTTTGTTTCGCAATATTGAACTACCCACCGAGTGATGTGAAAAGATATTGAGATCTTGCTCAGCGTGTGACAGATGTGATTTTCAATATTAACGCCCTTTTTACATTTGCTGCGTTAACATTTCAAAAGAATTTTCGGATGTAGTCGGTACACTAATATCTTTTATACATAGATAGATATTCAGTGAACTAACGTTATGAAAGTATCCCCTATTTTTATCAATATCCTTCCATTTTTCAGTTGAAGAATAGTATAAATTTATTTCATAGAATAGTATAACGTTGGTCTTAAGCTGAAAATCATAACGTTATATTAACATCTGCGTCTTAAAGTGGCCGTAGCTTCTCCAAATAAAAATGACAATTGAATATATAAAGCAGAATATTTTCAAGGGCGCTCTAAATTGGGAATCGAACCCGCTCTTACTAATAGATAAAAAATATTACAAAAACAATAAGTGAAGTGTAGGGATATATAAATGGTGACTGCGACCATTAGATTTGTACTTCTTCACATCTGCATATGTCACCCAAACTTTTGATAACCTGCTACAACCTTATTTATTTATTTAACACTTTTATTGCAATACAATCTGGCGGGTTAATTGCTAGGTGGCAATTTCTTCCAGCCAATCAGACAAAAGTAAATGAAGCAAGTTACGTGGTAGCATAAATCATTCAAATGACTATCCATCCCCACGAAATCCATAAACATATACGCGAGAACATGCTCACGAACCCCACAAAGACGGACAATCACCCGAACATTATTTTTCATATAAAGTGAGATATCATCAATCAAAAGGAAAGGAAAAGATGGTGGAGAGGAAAGGAAAAGAAAAATCAGGAATGAAACACGTTATTTTACTGACTAGAAATTAAGAGTTTTTTCAGTCGCTTCTTAAAGCATGCCAAGGACGGAGCGAGTCTTATATTGGTTTGTAACTGATTCCAGAGTCTCACTGCATGGACAGTAAAGGACGACGTAAAGAAAGAGGAGCGGTGCACTGGAAAGGCCAATAAAGAATCTCTGTTTGAGCGTAGCGCTAATCCATAATTGGAAAGACGCTGAAAATTTTCGGCGAGATAAGAGGGTGCGGCGGGACAGTTAAGGATATTATACAATAGAGACAGTATGTGAATTTGGCGTCTATTTCTAACATTCAACCAATTCAATGCCTTCTGGTATGAAGTTATATGATCGTACTTTCGTAGGTTGAAAATAAATCTTAGACACACATTTTGAAGACGCTGTAATTTGTCCAGCTGTTCTTCTGTAACATCCAAGTAACATACGTCCGCATAGTCCAGAATCGGAATGAGCAGATATTGTACGAGTAAAATTTTGGTTTTAGTTGGAAGGAATCTTTGCAACACTTTAAGGGAATGAAGGCTGAAAAAGATCCTTCGGCTTACCTCATTTATTTAATCTCGCCATGAGAGAGTGTTATCTATTAGCACTCCTAGGTTTTTAACAGTTTTATGTAATGGTATGATAGAGCCATCAAGTAATATTGGAGGAAGTAAGTCAGTGTTGAATTTACCGAGAAGCTGAGGGCTGCCAATGAGGATCGCTTGAGACTTCTTAGTATTTATGAGTAAGCCATGCTCCCCAGTCCAGTCCGGGATCGATTGAAGGTCCGCATTTAAATTGTTCAAAGCCGCGTGAAATAAATTTGGATCAAATTGAATATATATCTGCAGGTCATCCGCATACAGATGATAAGAACATTTAAGAGACGATGTTATTGGGTTGATGAATATAGAAAAAAGGAGTGGAGAGAGAATTCCACCTTGGGGAACACCTGCAGAGAGATCAGTCTATTCAGATATACGCTCTTGGTATTTACAAGATTGTTGTCTTCCCTTTAAATAGTTCGAAAACCAGACTATGGCCGATTCAGAGAATCGTAATGAACGCATTCGAGTCATAAGCAGATCAAAGTCTACAGTATTGAATGCATTGCTGAAATCCAGTAGACATAACAATGTCAGCTGCTTAAAGCTCATTCCACGTCTCACGTCATCCGTGATCTTGACCAGTGCGGTAGTGGTATGTCCTGGACGAAATCCTGACTGCAATGGATTTAACAATTCAAATTGATTAAGGTGGGAGTCAATTTGTATATGAACAATTTTTTCAATAACTTTGGATAGTGTGGGCAGAATAGATATGGGCCTAAAATCTTTATATGATGTGTGTGAGTAAATTTTCGGGATCGGAATAATTAGAGCCCTCTTCCATACACTAGGAAAGCTGCTAGTAGACAAAGAAAAATTTATAATATGCGTTATGATAGGAAGAATAGCATCGATAATGAAGGAGATGAATACAATCGAAATATTGTCGTCACCCATCGGATATAGTCAAAAGAATACGACGAACCTCACCTATATCAACCTCCGAAAAGTGGAGCTCAGGAACATTAGGTAGAGGCATTACATGAATTTTTTGGAGAGTGTTCTCCTTTGTGTTAATGTCTAAACTGAGTGATGGTGTTGCAAAATGTCTGTTAAGGTTATTAATATCTAATGTGAAGTTACCTGAGGTGTCCGAGGATTTGACACCCATCGAGTTCAGGATCTTCCACCTTTTTGCAGGCTGACAGTTTTGAAGGGTGTCAAAATAGTGTTTTCTTTTTGCATTCCGACATAATTGTGTACATTTATTACGAAGTCGTCGAAAAATCTCCCATAGTTGATCATTAGATTTGAAGTTTTTTTTCGCTTTGTCAAGTCTAGTCATGTTTTTTTTAATGTCGTCAGTCAGCCATGGGGCAGGTCTATACTTTAAGTAAGTAAGTTTAAGTGGAGCGTGTTTGTCGCAGAGCTCTAGCAAAAACGTGTTGAATAAATTTATTTTACTATCTGTATTATCCAACTGTTCGATGGCCGCCCAGTCAACTTCGCTTGCGTCGGAAAATAAGACGTCCGTATCGACGCGTCCAAAGCTTCTCAGGAATTTTCTCTCTTTTGAGAGTTTCGGAGCGTGGTTGATCAGTGAGATATATATCAAATCATGATGCGAGAAGCCTGGAGCATCAATTTGTCCATGAGTGCGAACTGCAGAAGGGTTTGAGGTAATAATTAAATCTAGAAGGCTTTGGGAATTTCTTGTTACATGTGTACAGTTTAGGGGCATTATTGAGAGGTTCATTGACTGTACGATTCTCAGTAGTTTATCAGATCGGCCGTCATTTTTTTAAGGCACGTATTGAAAGCTCCCATTATGAGAGTGGTATTGAAATTAGGAGTATGATCTTCAAGAAGTTTTTCTAACTCGTCAAAATAATTATTATTAGGATGACAGCATATTACTCCGATGAGATATTTAATGAAGTTGTAGTGAACGGATATAAATAAATATTCTGGGCCTCCAGAGTAAGGAGCTTGGGATTGACAGATGATAGAAAAATGTATATTATTCCTCAAATATATGCAGACTCCTCCTCCCATTTTCCCCACCCTGTCTCGCCGAACTAGAAGGAATCCTGGAAGAGAAAAAAGTGAGTTTGATAGTGATGGTTTCATCCAGGATTCGCTAACCAGCAGGGCATGGACAGGCTGGTCATGAAATGAGGTGAGCAGCTCAGAATAATGTACGGGTATGCTTTGGGCATTTATATGGCATGCGTGAAAGTCATTGTTAGCTGTAGAGAAAGCAGAGCGGAGATGATTATTCAAAAGTAATGGTGGGTTTGTATCAGCGAAATCTGAAGAATCTGAAGATGACGTGTCCAATGTAGATAGGAATTCAGGAAAGGGTGAGGGAGTAGATAGAAGAGTAAGAGAATTAGGTAGAGTTATGGAATCACCGGGAGATAAGGGGGGTGATGACATTAAATATTTGTTCAAAAAAAAAAAAAATAAACGAAAAAAAACAAGCTCAGAAACACAAAGCCAAGAAACAGCGAACCTTAATATTTGGTACAAACAAATATACATACAATTTCTTTGTAAAGACAGCTAAAGAAGACAGAGCGCCAGACTTTCCTTTTTCATCACATATTCTTCACCCCTTTTAAATCCGTAGACTTTCTCATGTAATTTCTACGTTTTCTTTGACTTTTAACTTTTTCTTCTTTTGAAATATCAATCCCTTAATTCCACCATTCTTTCCTTGGCATTCCTCTACCACCTTTTCCACTCACTTTTTCTCTATATATTTGTTTTATTTAGTCTTTCTTTATTCATTCTACATGTCCAAACCATCTAAGAGTGCTCTTTTCATCTTACAAAACACATAAGCCTTTATTTGATATTTGGTTTTATCTGGTTATGTTTTTTGACATCACCCTGAGGATAAAGGTTGCAATGTCTTCGAAACATCGGCTATCATTTAAACGTCAACATAACATGGCTCTAAACTACGATACATAGTTTAAACTAGCGGCTAACGTTTTTATTTTATTTTTCTAAGCATATGTGGATGCAGCGAAATATCCAATCATCACTTTCCTATCTTTATATTCACGTTATTAATTTTTTGTTTTTTAATACTTTTTTTTAGAATAAATATGACCAAAGCCATAGGTATCCTTATACCCCCGAATACTAGGTTTTTTTCTAATGTCTTCATTCCGCCTTCTTTCATATATTCATGCACCACACATTTTTCTCCAAAATATAAATCTTACTTTCATCCTTACATCTCCAAAATATAAATCTTTCTTTCATCCTTAATCTCCAAAATATAAATCTTACTTTCATCCTTCTGCTTAGTTCAAGTTTCACTTCTGTACGTTAAGTTTTGCAGCAACACACTTTTATGTATTATTCTTGCTACTTTTGACAAAGCGCAGTTGTCATTTATTACATCGAAAAAAAAAACACAATTAACATTAAAGGAGGTTTATAAGACATATGTTTTTTATAGTTAAGGCATTAACGTTGTGGAGGTTTAAAAACATTGTACTTTATTTTTATCAAACACTGTTTATTCCACTTTTTTGTGACGGTATAACCCTACCGGTTTCAAGGCTTTCACCTCATCTTCAGGGAAGCGCAAACAAGACTAAATGTTGTTCGAACTGGTACCGATTACACGCTTCAACGGCTGGAGGCTGAGGAGTGAGGGAGGCACGGGACAATTTCGGCCAAGAGCGGAGAGATTTTTGGGAAATAACTGTTCAACAGATTTTCAGATCGGTGTACTGACTTAGAAATTTCTAGGGCCTCTAATCTGTCCAATTTATTTCCGTTACCACTGATATGTAAGAATTTGGCATCATCGATAGAAAAAGTATGATTTTCACGGTGACAATGATTAGCCATTTCAGAATAAATTAGAGGATTTGTTAAGGCGGATTTTTGAAGATTTTCCTGTCTTTCCTATATAGAAATTATCACAGTCCGCACATAAAAGTTTATACATACCACTGTTGCTAAGTATTCCATTTTTGCCTTTCCCATTAAATAATAGTTTCCGGAGAAAAAAATTAGTGTAAAAAGCTGGCTTTATGTGACTTGGAATATTTTTGGTTATTTCATATGATATGTTTTTTATAAATAGGACTTTGCTCCATTTATAGGTATGCTTATAGGTGTCGTACCAGTTCGAACAGCATTTAGTCTTGTTTGCGCTCCCCTGAAGATGAGGGGAAAACCTTGAAACCGGTAGGGTTATACCGTCACAAAAAAGTGGAATAAACAGTGTTTGATACAAATAAATTACAATGTTTATAATACAGGTTGAAGAAAATATTCTACGAAGAACTATAAGTTTTTCTAACGACTTGACCGACTTAAAGTTCAATACGGAGCATAAAGATTCGTTTATGTCTTGATTAAAAAGCATCGACTTTAAAAATATGTTGTATCATCGAGTTAAGAGGCTCTCACGGAAGATAGCTCGGCAGGGTGGAGGGCACTTGAAAAAATATATTACGACGTCTAAAAGGCAATAAAGATAATCTGATAAAGGTATTTTATCAAGAGACGCTGTGTTTTGAATTCAGTTTCGAGACTTCTTTCTAATAGGTTGAATAAGGAAAAACACAAACAAATTTGAGTGGCTTCTCAAATAATTTCAAATAAAAATTTTAACATTTTTTTGTGTATTTGACTATTATATTTTCTTTTTAATATAAAACATATTTCTTGAGCGACTTTTAGCTAAGATTTTTTATCACCTGGTAACTTATTATGAAAATTACGCCATGTCTCTATTGGAACAGGCAGAAAAGACACACCATAACTTCAAACTATCTTTCGCTTCTGCCACATCCATACGACTTGCCATGCATACTATCCTATTATATACGCTTTTTACTCTTTCCTCTTTTAGAATGTGATTCGTTTGTCAATGCCACGTTGTTTTTAGGTATTAATTAATTTTCTATATCTTCTAAACTATTTGTGAAGATTAGTAATGTGAATTTTTCATAATTTTTTTACGTTGCCAAACAATCTCATTACACCTTTTTCATCTTAAGTACAGCATTTTTATTCAATTGGTATTATTTAATGACATCATCATTGTTTTTCTACTAATTCTAGGTAACATTTTCAGTTCTTCCGTATTTATCTTAATTTTATCTGTTTTTAAGTGTTTATCCAAGAAAATAGAAAACGGTCGAGATGACCCGAGTCTCTTAATGTTTGAACCAAGTCATGCTACAGTCATAGATCTAACCGACCGCAGAGTCCCTTTCAGATACGAAAACCACTGTATTGAAACATGAAAACGTCAAAGGTTTTGAATATACTAAATAAAATACGACTTAGCAAAAGGTAGGACATTGCCTGAGTAGAGCTGTATCTACTCAGGCAATGTTCTACCTTTAGTGATTGATAAAAGTATATATTTTGTCAAAAGTGTCTTCAAAGGAGTGCAGTGAGCAGTTTTTTAGAATATGTTGCAAAGTATAGCGTTCAGTGTTGAGTGGAAGCAGTTTAAATATTAAATTGGCATATTACACCAAGAAAGCATGGAGACTACCACAAAATTTTGGGACAGACAGTACATGTACAGTTCTCAATATTACTAAGAGATACAATTTCGGGACAGACAGTACATGTACAGTTCTCAATATTACTGAGAGAGACAATTTCGGGACAGACAGTACATGTACAGTTCTCAATATTACTGAGAGAGACAATTTTATGATCTACATTAATCAACCTCATATTTTTTTTTATGGAAATGTATGCTGTGATTCCTTTTCATTACGAAGTCGTGTCAGTTTTCCAAACAAAACAATCAATATGCCTCGCACAGAATAAAGAGGATTTTTTTCGTATTTGTTTGAATGCTGCCTATTGAAGTAGTGTTGTGATGAAGTTTTGGAATAATTGATAACCAAATCACACTTATTTAAATTATCAACGGTAAATGTGATACTGTTAAAAATTACTACTAACGGTAAATGTGATATTGTTAAAAATATTGGCATCTAATTAAATTTATTTAAACGTTCTTGTCATTTTTGATACAAGAGATTATAAAAAAATAAACATTAATAATTATGCTGTGTTATACAATAGGAAAAAAAAGTAAGACAAACCAAATAATTTATTTTATTCTTCCTGACAAGAACAACTTCTTCAGTTAACTTTTGTAAGTAGTCAAAGTCATATGAAAGTCAAAACTAAGCCCACAATGATTGCCCAATTTGTGTAATTTTGCTACGCAAGAGTTGTACTAATAATTTGAAGTATTTACGTCTTTGTGAAATACTATCTTGGAGTATTATATTATATTATGAGCCCACAAGGAACGTATAGCCTGACAATCTGAAATAGTTCCGGACTTTTCAAATATATGTTTACAATTTTAAATATTATTTTTAGGTCAAACATTTTTCATCTATCTGACCAAGATTGTTAGACTCGCCACTTACAATAATATACCGTAGTCCAACTTAGTTATTGGGATTTGCAGTTTGAAGTTTATAAAACGTAAAATCTTCATCTGTTATTTTTTCAAGTTTGTTTTAATAAAAAAAAAAACTATGTCATGTTAACTTCAAACGTTTTTTTTTAAATTTAAATGTTACAGAAGTTCATTTTGAATTCTTAGAGAATCTTTTTCCATTGAGTCCAATATTGTTTTATTATATCAAACACATTTTGCATTTCAATAACAAATTTTAAATAACAAGTTAATTAGTAAACATGACAGTTAGGTATTAAAATTAGAAAATAACTATTATAATATTGAATTCTCTTTTGTGTTCACGAAGAATCTCATAGATTTTTAAACTAGTTGATTCGTGATTTAATAAATATTGCTAATATCCAAAGCATGTTTCGTGTTTAAAAATAAACAATGTTAATGTAGTTTGTTTTATCAAACACTGTTTATTCCACTTTTTGTTTGATGAAACAGTGTTTGATATAACTTTAAACGGTGTTTGATAAAACAAATGACAATGCCTTTAAACCTCCACAATGTTAATGCTTTAACTATAAATACTATAAACAATGTTACTATAAATTGAACCAGTTTGTTTCGACGAAAATGTTAATCTTATATTTTTATTCTTCCATATATTTGAAACGATTGAGCAATAATTTTGTATTTTTAAGTTCAAATTGTAAAAATTTACGTGCTATATATAGCATGTTATACTCAATAATTGTTTTTACTCTGGAACAGAAGTCTGTTTTCTATAAAACCAGAAGATTTACTTCGAAAAAATATATATGCTATATATATGGTATATGGCCGACCATGCTTTGTTATTTTAAAATACATAACCCATTTCATGCCAAATCGTCTCATTTTGGAATTGGACAAAATTTGTGCGTTCTTATTTATTTTAATTCCATTCTCATTTCCTGCTAAGATACGCATGAGATCACACGAATTAATACATTTTTTAAAATTAGTTATATGTTTTTTATTTATAAGTTGTTAATACAAAAATCTTAATAACGCGTAAGCATTAATTTTTCGCGAACAAATATTTTTTAATATAAAAACGTACACCTTAAGTATTTTTTAATTTAATATAATTTTAAACTATATATTAACATTTTTATTTAATGTAGCCATTTTTAACCCGATATTTAGATTATGTATCATATAAGAAGATTTTTATTTAAATTATTCATCAATATAGACACATCATAGTTGAAGATTTAAAAAAAAAATAATATCAATATAGACTATACGTAACATATGAATATTTTTATTTAAATTGTATATTAACATAAAATATATATGTATATTATAGATGAAGATTTAAAAAAAATATATCAATATAGATGACATATAAATAATGTTTTTATTCAAATTCAATATCAATTGAGACTGGATAGATAGGTCACGGTAACGAATGTTAATGTAAAGGGGCTTCTGTAAGTTGATGATATTGTTTTATTAGAATAAGCTTCAGAACAAATAACATAATTTATATGTGAGTGGTAAAGAAAATTATTTGAGAGTGAAAGTCGTTAAATTGAAGGCAATGGTTGTTGAAAAATGTGATAAGTTAAAATAATATATGGATGAAGAATGAAAGTATGAAGAAAGAGAGTATTTTCGGTATTTAAGTAATATTATATATTATCAGATAGTGGAAGTTATATTATTTATTATCAGATAATGGAAGTAATATTATATATTATCAAATAATGGAAGTAATATTATACATTATCAGATAGTGGAAGGGGTTTGATAGACAAAAGTATATTGTTATCAATTACGAAGTCTATGGAACCCTAAAATAAATCATTTTGAATCGCATATATGAAAATCTGCCATAATGATTGTTTAAAATAATATATAAGTGCCAATTTTGATTTAATGAAGGGAAATTTGGATGTGAATAAATAAAGGAAGCAGAGCATATGCTGTAGAAATGTGAGCTCTGAGAAGAATTTGTGATGTAATATGGTATGAAATAAAGTAATGAATGATTAATTTGAACTATGAAGTGATGCACAATGAATAAGAACACTTGGTGGTGGTTTGGCTATACATAAAGAATGAACGATGAAAAATTGACATATTTACAACAACAACGTGAGTAGAAGAGGATGACTGGGAAAATGTGATTAGTTTAAATTAATGAAAATTAGAAAAAAAGTAAAGATTAGGAATCAGGGAAATAAAAAAGAGATATGAGAAGATTTATGGAATCGCCCTGATGGGATGTATGCATGTGCTATCTAGTGTCATATAGAAAAGTGCAACTTGGTGACTTTGTCTCAACAACCGTTGATATGATGACTTCCGTGGCCTAGTTGGTATGACGCTTTTTTCCTCGCGGGTGTTTAGAGATCGATTCTCGCTGGTACCCGAAAAATAAAAACTAAATATTAAAAATGTTGTGATTTTGTTTGAGGGGTATCTGGTAAAAATCTCCGTGGTTAAAAGAGGTTGCCACCAGGAAATAATTTCATCAGATTGTTTACAACAATGAAGTGTTTTTTTCATTTGGCAATCCGCGCAAACTAGGATGATTTGTGCCATCAAATTCAAGTCATAATGCAATTTACACGAGTCAATAGAATACAGCAATTATTAAAAATATATAATTCTAAATCATTTAAAGTTTTAGCTGATTAAGCTTCATAAATTTACCAATATATCTATAAGCAGAAAAGTTCCACGAAGAAAGAAGAAACGCAACATTCATTGGACGCGGCAAAGATACGGCCTTTAGTAAATCAAATCTGTCTCGTAAAAAACAATCGAAAAATACATTGTCTATAGTTTCATCATCCAAACCATACTCGCAACCGGGATTCTCCACAATACTTTTTCTGTAAAGGTGACTGGTCACCACGCAGTAGGCTGTCAGCAAACGATACATGACGGAAACTTCCATGTTGCTCATTCTTATTGTATTAAACCATGGTTTAAAAGGGATAGTTTACCGGATTGCTTTATATTTAGAGCCCTTATGTACACCAGTCACATTCCAATCCAACGCCCATCGGTGCCAAGTATCCTATTTAATTTTATTTGAATGGTCAGTTATTGGCTGTGAAAAATCAGATAGGGAACAACCGGTAGAACATGCTTCCTTTGCCAAGGAATCAACACATTCGTTACCAGTGATACCAATATGTGAAAGAATACAAGCCAAGAAAGATCTATGGTTTTTTAAATCAATTGGAAACAACAATGAAGTGTTAAGTAAATAAATTAACAGTGGATTAAAAAAATCAGTGTATCCCTTTTATCTCATTTTATAAAAATTAAACTGTTAGCATTTGGTAAACATTATTAATATTTTAATGAAAAGGGATATTATAATAAAAGTGTTTATTTAACTTAATACATAATTTTAATAAAAAATAAGAAAAGAGGTTTTCTAATTTAGCACTCCAGATTTCTTCATCTTGTATTAAAGAATGTAATAAATTTAAAAATTCCCTTCAATAAATAAATAAGAGCGGAAACAGTTCCCGGTATTGAAAGGAGTTGAGGGTTATCTCAAAGGAAATAGGTTGTTTTTCATGGCCTTATCAATTATTCAGCCGTTGAAAGAAACAACTGACCTTAAAAGGTTGTTTATTTGTTTTAATGGCTTTGAATGGTTACGGGGGATTAATTTGATGGAGGCACCGAGGGGAAATATATGTGGATTAAACTTTCCACTCAAATTCTCTTTAAATCTGATTCAAGGGATTTGGTAAAATTGCATTTTTTATGAGAGGAAAGAAAAACCCTCTCAAAACTACAATTTGATTTATTAAATTTATGCTTGTGAACATTTATTTCATAGAAATAAATATGTTTATTTGTATTTTGATGATTTCATTGACTTTAAAAAACCAACTGTGTTTGTTAAATATTATTGTAATTCTCGATGACGTTCGTGGTGTAAAGAAGCTTGACTAACACCCGGAAATTTAAAGTTCGATTTCCGATGGCATTAAAAAAAAAGGGTTTCAGTTAAAAAAAGAATTCACAAGGCAACAATACTCACATAAGTGCTAGATGTGCGAGTGAATACGTGTGGTAGTTCTGTTAACATGTGCTATTACGAACAACGAGTTTCGTACCGAATCCAAAGTGGTCGATAAATGAAATCGAATACAATGTTTCACCCGGCCACGTTATTTAAAGTGTCTGAATTACTAAT
The DNA here is from genome assembly GCA_949825065.1 of Odontocerum albicorne. Classification (NCBI taxonomy): domain Eukaryota; kingdom Metazoa; phylum Arthropoda; class Insecta; order Trichoptera; family Odontoceridae; genus Odontocerum; species Odontocerum albicorne. The sequence continues at coordinate 31,586,800 of OX463845.1, read as the reverse complement.
TCAGATAAGTTCAAAGGTAACAAAATAATGCTCGAATGAATTGTAATTATTGTATCGACACGGGTTGTTACAGGTATCGAACGTTTTTTTTAATTTATTAGATAAAGTAATCTATGATACAAACATTGGCCAAAGATTTTAGCCATACACAAATTTATTACTTCACATCTAAAGGACTAATCTAATTTATATATTTTAAGAACAAGCTAACTTAATTTGAATTTCCTAGATGTAATTTTAATTTTTAATAACCTTAATATTTAATTTCTTATAAATAGTTAACATCTACATAACAATTCTACCAACTAATTATTTTAGGGTATCGAACCTTTTTCTGTTGACAATTTTGATATTTTCATGTAAATACATCTCGTGGATTTTTAACTGCGTAACAATGTATTTCGACCAACCAGCATTTGATTCATAATAAATTGTACTAAGTATCAATTTTCGTGTTTAAATAATTATAAATAAAAATGAACGTACTTGTACACTGTAATTAATTAAACTAACACACATCTAAAAGAAGAAAGGCTGTGAATACATATGGTAATTCTTACCCATAATTTCTCAATTGATTTAAATATTAAAAAAAAAAACAATAAATTCATTAGTATTGTATTATCGTATTCCTTATCTCATCCGAATTGACGATGTGGACATATTGAAGAGCATGGTCTAGAGATTATATTGTCTACAGCTCTAATAATCAATCCTCCGGATTAAGAACCACTGGAGTAGACCTGAAATTCGCTGACCGTACACCATACACTCGATTAAGGACCACTGGACTAGACCTTAAACTCGCTGATCACACACACGTATTGGTAATACTATCATACTTGAAGAGTGAACAATATTCGCATACTCGAGTACTGTCACCAGAAGAAGTCATTTACAAGACTGGTAGCCGTTTTTAATATTTTAAGTTACCATTGGAAATGGAACCCGAAACCCTCGAGTTAAAGTTAAGCATCTTACCAACTAGGCCACTGAAATAATAATCAATTTTGGAGTTGTCGGGAATCGAATTAAAAAAAAACCACATGTTTATTTTCAAGCCATATCCATTGTGGGGTAGACCGAGAGAACAGATCTAAAAAAAATCTATCCAAGCACAAAACTGTCACCTCCCCATATTCATACATCTCGTCATGCAAAATCTTGTATTCTTCATACTTTATCTTCTTTCGAAATCTGCTCCATTTGATCCAGCCATGTTTTCCTCAGTCTATCTCTTTTGCGCACACCTAACACTTCTGATTTGTATACTAGTTCTTCTTTCACTCCCCATGTCGGATCCATCTGAATCTCCTTTCTTCATCTTACTTAAAATTATTCATTTTGCCCAGGCATTCATTCATGATGTCTTCATTCCACCTTCTTTATACATTGCTATTCCATATTTTTTTTCTTAGTACATGTATTTGCATAGCATAAATCTTACTTATGTCTTTCTGCAAAGTTCAAGTTTTGAAATATTTGATTTTGAAAAGTCGTTTTTAAAAACTCCTTGTAAGTAATTTTATCTCACCATTGATTATAACGTCGAATTAAGTGCCGTCTATTGATGGTTGTCAACAATTGATTAATGATTATTTTTTACATATATGGACGTTCTAAAAAAGCAAAGTGAATGCTACTCGAAATAATTGCTTTCATTGATCCTCTCGCAGTCCTATGGAATATCTGTATATTAGTGGAATTTACTTCTTTTCATTCGATCGCTCGGTGCAAATGGCGCAAAACGAACCCTTACGGCTTAACTTCAAACGTTGAATGTGAGATCTTCCAAATTCCAGCTTCAGTCTAGTCTATTTCCTGCTAAATTGCTGGCAAGCATCCCACTTCCGTTTCCTATTTCAAACTGCCTTTCGTTTCCGCATGAACTTCGGTGATCGAAACGTTTGGGGACTAATGTAATGTTTGTAATGATTAAATTTATTGATAATCTCTAGAAAATTTTCGTTTTAATTGATTTGAACAACTGATTTATTGCTTAAAGAAGTTTTACGCGTAAACGTATGTGTGCTTACCAATGCTGAGCTGAGATTTTTGACCTTCTATAATTTATGAATATTTTTTTCAGAAACTTATGATACAATACAATTTGTAAGTAAATAATAAAATGTAAGAGTAAATCAATAATAAAGTTCCACATGATAATTAGAAACATAAACAATCGGTGCAACAGAAACACGATAAAAACTATACAATTTAAATCAACTCAATTTATAATGCACAGCATGTGACGAATTAGGGGAGGGAGACGAAAAAGAAAGATAATGAATAAATACTTTCCTTTGTATGTTTTGAATCAACCAAAATATCATACTTTGAAGTTGAGGGCTGAGAGACAATATGAGAATACCAAAAGATCATACTTTGAAGTTGAGGGCTGAGAGACAATATGAGAATACCAAAAGATCATACTTTGAAGTTGAGGGCTGAGAGACAATATGAGAATACCAAAAGATCATACTTTGAAGTTGAGGGCTGAGAGACAATATGAGAATACCAAAAAATGAATGACAAAAATTAAAAATACAAAAAAATGCTTGAAAATTAATAAGTACATATAACATATCACTAAGATTGGTAAATACTTTTTTAGAATGTTAACAAATTTGTGTGGAAAACATCGATGTGGCTAAACCTTTCCTTATTATTTATACGGCACGTGGTATTAGAAAGTTTTGCGCATACAAGGTATTAGAGAGTTTTGCGCATACAAGGTAATACATACATGTAGGGAAATAAAATAAAGTTGACAATTGTTATTACAACTTGAAAAATGATCTGTTCCAAAATATATAAACAATCTATAAACCCACACAGAATTTTGTATAAAAGTATTTATTCACTATATGACACTCATAATGTTTTGTATAAAAGTATTTATTCACTATATGACACTCATAATGTTTTGATTCGGAATATGGTTTATTTTAGTAAGCACCTCATATAATAATATTTTAATGTTGTTGAAATTTCAAAGACCTTTCACTATAATGACAAACTATTTCTGATGAAACTTTTGATGCCTTGCAATCTCGATATTAGAGCTATTGCTTCCATCCGTCTTTTCCTTAAGTTTCTTCGGATCAGATCGGCAAGCACATTGCTCATTCAGCGCCGTGTGGGATTTCCAATTCATGAAGCCAAACTAAGTGCTACTGTGTTGCACTTGGTTTGGCTTCATGAACAACTTCGAAGACTTTTGTGACTTAAGTTCCTTCTGAAGTGCCAAGTCTTGGGTCAAGGATTGTCCTAAACGCTTCATAATCAAATCAAAATATTTAACGACATTTTCCAGGTTCATGACATCACTTTCTGAAGTTTAGTTGATGAAAGTTTTGTCATGTTATGTTAAAGTAATATGAATATAAATAATAATTAGATAATTATTTATTTAACACTTTTATTGCAAATACAATCTGGCGGGCTTATTGCCAGACGGCAATCTCTTCCAACCGACCAGACAAAAGTAAATGTAGCAAGTTACGTGGTCGCATAAATCATTCAAATGACTATCCATCCCCACGAAATCATATGCCCACGAACTTTACAAAGACGGACAATCACCCGAACACTCTTTTTCACATAAAGTGAGATATCATCAATCAAAAGGAAAGGAAGGGATGATTCTTATGTTGAAAAAGTAATAAAGGGTATCCAAAATGCAAAAATAAAACAGGGATCAAAACGTAATATTATTTTATTACTTTAAAAAGTGGCAAAAGTAACACAAATAAGGTAAATTGAGAATATGTGTTAAAACAATCTATGCTGGAATAAATAATAAGGACACGAGAAGAATGCTGATTTGAAATAAAATGAATCTCGTAAGATATAGATAGAAGCATAAAGGGCTGCACAGAATGAACAATTAGTACCAACTTAAGGAGATGCTAGTGAAACTAGCCAAAAGAAGTGACAAAAGTACTAGGAGTTACAATGTATGTGTGATAATAAATTATAACATAAGAAATAATATGGACTACAATAAGACATAGTATATTATTTATGGTTAAAGAATTAATATTGTGGAGGTTTAAAGACATTGTAATTTGTTTTATCAAACACTGTTTATTCCACTTTATGTAACGGTATAACCCTACCGGTTTCAAAGTTTCAACTTATCATCAGGGAGCACAAACAAGACCGTTCCGTCCGTCTTGTTTGTGCTTCCCTGATGACGAGATAAAAACCTTAAAACCGGTAGGGTTATACCACTACATAATGTGAAATAAACAGTGTTTGATAAAACAAATAACGAATATATAGTACTTTAGATAAAGACAATATCACTGAGATGGTTCGGTCAAATTTACAAAAAAATAATCTATTCAGATAGTATGGAAAATACAAAGAGTTTTGGTAGACGTAGAAAAACGTGGCTGACTAAATTAATCATATTCTGAAAGAGGGAAGAGTGAAAGTCTTTATTATAGGAGAGTATGTATGGGACGTGGTAAAAAACGAAAGATGTGTGACTTGTTCTCTCTGTCGACCACAATCAATAGGTGCATGGCGTGATGGTGATGGCATTAACAATTTTTATCCTTTATTTGAGCATCAGAAAATAGCATCACAGCTTTAATATTATTTTATATTAATTTAAGAGTTCGTGTATCTATTTTTTGATGATTGCGAGAATTATATTAAAATATAGATAAAAACTTTTTATTATTAAATTTTAATTATGTTAAAAAAATCCTCACGTGTATATAATCTATTATTATGTATAGCAATTAAAGACAATTATTATTTATAATATTACCAGGGATAATCTTACTTTGAAAAATATAGCTCCTTTCATATGGTACATATGTACCTTCTTTCATATGGTAATATATCCGAATTGGTAATAATAACATATTAAAGAGTGTGTCTGGGATACAACATTGTCTTCGAGTTCAATAATCCAGCTATGGAGTGAAGAAGAACTGGAGTAGGCACGTAACTCGCGGTCCGTCATTATATGTGTTAGCAACATAATCGCATGTTGATTAGCAACAATACTCGCCCACTTACTCAATGGGGGGTTTTGTAAAAATGGTGAAAAATTTTTAAAATTTTATTTACGGGGATTTTTGTTGATTCAACTCCAAACTCCTAGGTGGAAGTCAAGCATTTCACCAACTAAGCCACGGAGGTCGTCAAAAAATAATTGAGAAATAATTAAACATTTAAACGCTAAAATTGTGAAAATGTTATTTGTTTTTAAGGTTATTAAACAAAACTTTTATTAAAGTTTCGTAAAATTAATCTTTATGTACGTGTATGTCTTAACCGCTGAAAAATATCTTTTCTTACCCTGTTTCGGTATTTTCGTGAAATATCATTAATCTTAAAAATTTATCATATTGTAATTCAAAGTTTTAATCAACGTTCTACTTTTAATCAAGCATCACGAAATTGCGAGAATTTCACCGTTCTCGAAATATTATTATTTCACGGTTCAAAATTTTAATTTTCTAGTTAAAAGTCCAACTTCTTAAGTACTTGAATAATTTCACAATTTTCCCTCACACACAGTAAGAGAGACGGAGGAAGAGAACTGAGAGATCCCGCACGAGTGTATTAGAAGAATGAATATTCATGTGAATTTATATTAATTTATTACAGGGATGGAAAGCGGTCACGAAGGGTGAGGTTTCATTCTGGAACCCAGAAGATCTCTCCTGAATGGAGTGGCGAGAGAGGACCACTAAGGTGAGAAGAATCTTCCCTTCTTGCGTGGTATATGAGTACAATACAATGCAAATATACGTGTTGCTTTATTACTGTATGTGAAATATTTTTAAAATTATTAATATTTTCTTTTTCGATACAATCTAAAAGTTACCTCGAAGTTTCAATAAACCTGTTTCGATCGATACGAGTAATGGAAATATACATGTAGTTATATTGTATTCATACATTTGGATTACTTTTAAAATTACTAATATCATCTTTTTCGATACACCGATTCGATATAATCTCAAAGTTATCTCGAAGTTTCGATAAACATGTTTCGATACTATCCTGAAGTTACATACGAGCAATGGAAATATACAATACATGTTATTTTATTGTATTAATGAATGTGGATTATTTTTAAAATGACTAATATAGTATAATCTTTTTCGAAATACCGACGCGATACAATCTCAAAGTTACCTCAAAGTTTCAATAAACCTGTTTCGAAACAACCTCAAAGTTATACAAGAGTAATGGAAATATACTCGTACATGTAGTTTTATTGTATTAATTAATTTGGATTGTTTTTTAAATGTCTAAAGTAACAACATGTTTCATACACACAATCTAGAAGTCGAATTAACGACCTCCGTTGCCAAGTTGGTAAGACGCTTGACTTTAACCTGAGGGTTGCTGGTTGAAATCTCGTTGGTACTCAGATTTAAAAAGCTCCCTCCTGGTAACTTAAAGTTATTTATATGTATTTCTGTTTAGTTGGAAGAGATCGCCACATAGCAATAGACCCGCTGGGATGTATTTTTTACAACGAAAATATAATGTAATGTAATAACTTGAAAATTGTGTATCTATTTGATTTAAGTATAAATATTTTATTTATGGTTGCGGAATAATTTTATCCAAGAATTTACCTATACCATACTCGTATGTTATATGCCAGAGTCTTTAGTCAATCGCCAAATATTAGGCGGAAAAAAATGTCCGTATTATGGGAAGTTGCACAGCTCGGGACATGAACCAACATTCTGCACAGAAGCTCAGCGCCACGAGACCATGCACCTTTTTTATAAACTTATTAAAAAAAAACTTATAATATAAATATCTTCGTCTTCATCCCCTTAACCTAGAAATCTGGGATTATATAATTTGCATAAGACTGATTTACCCTGTCATGCGGGAACTCAGTCATAATGCTCTATTGAAGGCCCAATCTGTTCTAGCATAGTTTCTCCATCTGCTTTCCCCTCGGAAATTAGGGTGATCTACAGAACACCTCCCTTCTGTATCCACCAAAAAAACTGCTTCGGCAAATGTTAACCTGGTAAACAATGTACTTGTAAAGTCAATTTATCCGTTAATTCTTACATGGGTTCAACTGTCTGATTGGAGTATTTCTAAGATCGCATTTGTATCCTACTTTACCACTTAATACAAAATCTTTACTATTTTCTTCTGGAGAAATTCGTTTTAAAGATAAATTTAAAAACAAGTATTCAGCATAAATGTGTTTGAATGGCGTGGTAAAGAAAAGACAATGAAAGTATGGTTAGCTTATAGTAAGTGTATGACATTTTGAAAGAAGGAAAATCAAAAAGTTAAAAAGGAATTGCATCAGAAGGGGTAAAGATGTAGAGGAGGCAAATTGGTGTATTGCGATTGGAAAGTCTAGCACTCTGCTCTCTGAACCGACCTTAATGGGGAAACGGTGTAAAGGTATGTATGTATCTAATGCCGTAGCTTCCTTTAATAAGTGAGTATCGTGGTTCCATCAGGTAACTTTTAAATTCGGGGCGTATGAGAAATTTCTAGGTTAGAAATTAGTATTCAGGTCTAACTCGGTTTATTGGCGTCATGACGTTTACTCCTCTATGTTACTTCATTTAAACGCTTCTTGAACGCACTCTTTTGTTATACATCCATATTTGTATTGTATTACACTTTCGTTGTATATAGTAAATTTCGTTGTATGGAATAAAGGCTTACTTACAATTAGGCTTAGGAAGTTGCCAATCACATTTAATGAGCGTATTTTATTGTGGAATGATAGACAACTTTCAAAACTGTAAGTTTAACCTTTTAGCTCGAATAAATACAATAAAAAAACTGTAAAATATATTTCGTAAGCAGATTTACTACTTTTTTTTTAAATATATTGTATTATTAAAATTTTCAATTTTTTAATGATTTTTTCCCTTTATTATTTCACAGCAACAGTACTATTTTCTCAATTGAGAATACTATTTTTTTATATGGATGGCATCTGAAGGTCTCTTAGCCGCATACGCACCCACGTGGGGAGATCAAAAGAGAATCTCTTCAGATGGGGTATTGGTGGCGAAGACCTCATTAGGAAGCATTTATGGTGATATTCAATATTGTATACCTCATGATTTGCCCACTGTACCCCATCATTTGCTCGAAAGAAGATCTGCAGAAGCGAAGTTCCAATACAATCATAGTTACATATTTTTGGATCGACAGCATATGGATTAGGTGTTGTCTACATGATTAGAATGAAATTTTATTCTTCTACGTACGCCATTGCCTCCGAAACTTATTACAAAATTACTTAACTTAAGCTCTTTTTAACTAATACAGGTAAAATACTAACCGCACAGAAAACCATACATGCCAAGTGAGGAGAGATCAGTAAAAATACGATGTAAATAACACATTTGCGGGAATGCCTTTATTTTTAACATACTCGTATTTAAACATTTAAGCAGCCACAAAAAAATTGGCGATTATTCATCATAGCTAAATATCACCCAGTTAATGAGAAAAATGCCACTGTTTTTTCTTATACTATTTTCGCAAAATTGGGAGCAATTAAATACAGAGCACACCTCACTTCGTATTTGGGACTTAGCAAACAGTTTTCTTTTGTGCTATTTATGAAGGCAATAGCGGAAAATTCTACTTCACACATGTTGGTGCTAGAAATTAGCAACATTGGAATCATGACCTCCATCTACCACATGCTATTTATCGCGAATTTTATTCGTATAAAATTTTACACTCACTGACCTAAGTTCGCTCATTTGCTGATTGAGCTTAGGTCAAGTAGTTCGTTCAATTAATCAGGTCACTCGTGACATTATTAAAAAGAACACAATTGAATGATCTTTATGTCATTTAAAAAAAAACAACAAAAAAATCCAATTTTTGGACTATTTGTCTAGGTTCGAAATGCACTGACATTTGTGACAAGGATGACCTAATGGATTCTTATAATAATAAAATGATATTTTATATAGCGCCGTTAATAGAGCAGACTTTTCTCAAGGGCGCTCTAACTAGGGTTTGGAATTCACTGTTATTGACGGCTTAAATTATTACAATAATAATTAAAATATCAGTTAAGTGTAAGGAAAGGATGGTGGTAGGTAGCAACGGTCATTGTCAAGGGTACTTTCCCGCATCTGCATTTGTTTGGAAAAATATTTGAATTTTGTCTAATAATTTTAAAACAACTTAGTATTATCCATACAAATATTTATTATCATTGGTGAATAATTCAGAAGGTGGTTGTAAAATAAAATAATTCTAATAACAAGTAAGTTATAGATATTGACTGCGCAGTGGTAACCAGAATACATTTATCGTAGTGGTAGCTAGGATAGATTTATCATTCAAAATAGAACCCTTAAAATGTTCAACAATATGCAGGCTGTGTTATCTCTTCATAGGCGAAAACTTTTGATCCCTTCTGCGATGTTTCTTTTGGGTTTATAGAATATATAATAAGTAGTAGAAATAAGACTTGATTCGCAGAATATCCAGTATTGTCTTGGTGGCAGAATTCTTGGAGGATGTAGTATAATGCCTTTAACATGAAAGATGAAGAATGTTCATAGCAAAAATAATTTGTATATTTGTGTCAATTAATCTTTTCTATTCTTAAAAAAATGATCATTGCATAAAAAATGTTTTTTTATATTAATGTTCCTTAAGTATTCATATTTTTTATTCGTGTCCTTATTGTTTGTTAAAAAATATAAGTTTTTTTTTTGGTATTTTTGCTAGTTAGTAATCAATTTAACTTAAAATTATATCGATTTGCAGATACAACCTTTATTTAAACCAAATATTTGTTCTTTTGACATCAGCCTGTATCCTTTTAAGAATATTCTTTTTTGATCGAATATAAGAAGAAATATAGTAACATAGCCAATTACCAAAATTAATTTCAAAGTACGAGTCTCTTTCCGTTGTATTTATTGTATTACACTTTATTTGTATACAGAACAATGTGATGTTTTTTTTTCCATATGTCAAACTCTTCCAAATAACCAGAAATGTGTTAAATAAGTTTTAAGTGAAAACCAAACTAGAATTATTTTTATCAAAATCTGAGTTCTAACGGAAACCGAACTCGCAACTTTCATATGGAAATCAGACGTCTTACGAATTAGGCCACGGATGTATCATTGTCTGTTTTGAGAATCTCAAAAAGCTGTAGTGATTGCCTTAGTAATATAAGGAATATTAGCCTTTTCTTTATCTCTTTCTTTAGATCTTATTTTTTTAACCCAGTGGAAATTTTTATTTAAATTTTGTAAATGAAATTTACACTGTGATATGTTTGATAACGGTATACATTGCTTGAAAGATTAAATCGTGTGAATTTAATATAACGAAGTTGAAACAATCATTCCATATGTTCACAGCAAAATGTAAATACTGAACTCCAAATTGACGCATCATAATTATTGATTTATTGTTTATTCAAACGTTTTCTATTTTATTGAAATACGATCATCTACGTTCCAAAAGGCCTTAGTCAGTTTATTTAATATACATATCACGCAATATTTCTTTTGGGGCAGGCAGATAAATAATATCTTTCTATCCACACAAATAGCATTCGCCTCACCCATACTCATATATAGTCGAAATGTATGAGTATGGGTGAGTTTTCAAAATTTTAATCGTAATTGTTTTTACCTCAACAATAAAGAACATAATTCTTCTGTGAAGTGGCAGAATTACTCACACAATGGGTTTTTTATGATTCTTACCTATCTCTCAGTCGAAATTTCTTCAACTACTTTCTACCATTTTTCAGAGCTCATTCTCTCGATATCTTTAAACCATCTCAAGATTTATTTCTTGATTTTTTTTTATAATATTGGACTTTTACAAACAGTTATCCCTAATTCAGACATTGCCTATTATATCATATTAAATAAAAGTTAATATCATTTGTCTTTATTTAACATCTTTCTGGTAAGTTGGTAGATATTGCCACATGAAAATATACCCGCAAGGTTTTATGATTTACGATGAAAGCATAATAAAATATAATATATATTATCAGCCTAAATGGTTGTGATCATATAAATATCCTTTTATATAATCTGATAATTTTATCAATGTGGAACGCTTGACTCACTTTATTATTTTGAGACAAAAAAAAATCCTGGAATACGGGATGTGTACAAAATGATTTTATTTGTTTACGGTTTGAGTTTTTCATTATATTATACACATTTTAAAATATAATACTGAAAACCTGGTATTGCAAATTACATGTTATTTATTAAGAATAATCAAAGTGATTATTTGTGTCTTATTGGGTATCTTGTCACCAGTATTTTATTTTATAATATATAATTCTGACCCAGATTACTATATTTTTTAAATTTAAATAAAAACAATTTTCACAGAATTCAATGAAACATACAGAGAAATTGTCTGAAAATGAAAATAAAAAAAGAATCCCTCGTAAAGCTTTTAAAGCCAAAAAGATAAAAAAAATCAGGTCTGGACAAAAGCTTCGCTTTCATCAATCGCACCTCTGAGTTAGAGCTCTGAAGTACTATCGCATACATTTTCAGTGCATCCATAGTGTCATTTTTTTCCTTAAACAATCGAGCCTTATTCAAATCCTTTAAGTTCTGCGGGATCTTATAAAAAAGGACAAATTGCGCCATGTAATAGAATTGTCTCTTTACCAGAGAGGTGTTTGGAAGAGATACGATAAAATTTGTTCTTGCACATTATCTGTTAAAATCGAATACTTTTGAGCAATTTGTTGGTTTTTGGAATATTTTATGAAAATATTAATAAAACGACAATTCACACAGCACCTTTCACAGAGAGAATAATTTACTCAAGGGCGCTCTAACTTTTGAACTCACTATTATTGACAGTAAAAATATTTCAAAATAAATATATAATATTAGGATTGGAAGTGGTGGCTGCGGCCATTCGATAAGGTACTTTCCCACATCAGCATATGTTCAGAAAAACGTTTTTGGTAAAACCGCTGAAAACTAACCAAGGCAAGACACACTACACGAAAATCCGGATAAAGAACACATAGCTAGTCAATTCTACAATACACCATTTATTTATAGAGGAGTGCTCGCATTATTTAAATAAATTTCGACTGCTGTTAAATTTCGCATGCTGTAAAATATTCAAGGCTTAAATTTACTAAACAATATTACTGCAATTCAATTTGCGAAATAGATTATACTATTTTAGACCATTACTTTGATCCTATTTTATGCAAATATTATATAAATATATCAACCATTTATTCAGTCATTTAATTTGTATTTATGTTAATTTTGAGTATTTTATTAATTAATATTTAATTAATTCATATTTTACTAACAAAAGACACAACCAAATTTTCCATGATAATTGTACATCTTTAGTCGCCACACTATGTTGATGTATTTTTGAATGTGTGTATGTGACGTGTACTTACTTACACATATGTGCTGATACGCCATTAAATGCGCAAGAGTGTAAATATGACAATGTGAGTATATTTTTTCCTTTATTTGATATGTAAATATCCACTTCAATACGGATACACCTACATATAATTTGAAATGAAGAAATTAAAACATAATACAAATAAATAAAAAAAAACAGAAATGAAATTCAAATAAATATTAATATAGGGTGACCCGCTAGTCGCGCTCCAGTTTCAAACATTAATATTTTTTTAGTACGATTATTTTTTTTATATATTTTTTAGATTGTTTAGTCATCCTTAATTTATTGCGGAGAATCAAACTACATGGGAAAAAACGAGAATTGTTGAACTTTATTTCACAAATGAATAAAAAATTATTTAAACACAATACGAGGTTGTAGAGTAAGATCAACTATAAGGGTATTAATGCACGTTTTTAACATCCAAGATCAGTAGTTGACTTCCCTAGAGCTACAAAAGAATATTCAATGGGTAAAATAGTGATACTGATGAACAAGCAACTTCAACTAGACGACGTTCTGCTTGGAATATCTCAAACGACACTGTAATGAATATTAAGAAACGATTTGCACCTCCTTTAGCATACTCATATAATTCGGTTATTAAAATAAGTAAATGACTATAGAAAGTAAAGTGCGGATTTATAAAAAATGTGTCATACCTGTAATGAAATATGCTATTGAAACTAGAGCTGATAATATACTTAGAAAGGGACTCAAAACATGAGAAATTTAGAGCTTACGATGTATAACTGGTAAAACACTCAAGACATAATAAGAAATAGGAAAAATGTTTAACACTGAAGACATCGTAAGAAGACAACGCCGGATAAGACGTTATTGGCGAGATCATAATTAAAGAATGGATGAAATTACCCGTATATATTTGCATGGCTACTAGGCACACTCCCAAAGTGATCAAGGGATATCTGGCAGTCAGCATAATCTGGAAAAAAACAGAAAAGGAATGAACTGCAAGGAGAAGAAGAATTCTAATGTATCACTCCAACAATAACTAACACAAGCGTTGTAGCTTGACAAAATAATTTATATACTCGAACTATACAATAATTTATATACTCGTACAATACAATAAATGATTATATTTTTATCAAGCTCCATTAAAATGAGTATATTTTATTACATTTTTATATAATCAAATATAATTATTATATTTTTATTAAGTTAAATTATAATTATTTCGACAGTTAATGGTGGATCAATTGCAGTGGCGTCACCACATAAGTAATTTATCGGGTTTCTTAATGATATACATTCACAATGATATTAATATTTCAATATTGATAACCTTAGAGAAATAAGTGGAAAAACAATATTTGGTAAAGTAAGGAAATAATGCGGATTAAAAGAATAAGCAGTTCTTAAGATAAAAAGAAAAACATTAAGATGAATCGGCCAAAAATTAAATATGCAAGTAATATAGAAGGTATAAAACGTTTGCGAATAACTAGAAAAACATGGTACGATAAAATTAATCAAATTCTGAAAGAGAAAATAATTAAAAGTATTTATAATAAGACAGTGTACATGACGAGGTGTACGGATATGACAGAATCGAAACATGTGTGTCAGGATAATATTAAGTCGAGATCTATTATCTCTTCCTTTTCTAATAGGAACACGGCGTCATGGTTATGACAATGATGTTTATATTGTAAAAAAATACACATGTACTTCATGTGAACAAAAATACTGAAATTTAAAAGTTTTATAGCCTCTGTTTTAAAAAAAACATCTGCAATATAAAAAAAACGTTTTTTTTTCAAAAGCGTTAATTGAAAGTATGGAAGCTATGTTACTTTCCACGTATTTAGAGCCATAAGGATCACGGCGTGCCACTCCTCGAAGCGAGAAAATTCATAAAGAAGAAAAGGACATCTTTTATTCATGCAAAACTTCGTGAACCGTGGAGGGATGCGTTTAAGTCGAGTTGAAAAGTCTCTTTTTACATTCAACCACCGTATATTATATGGACGTAATTATGCAAAAAGAACCCAACCCACGTTTACCAGTTCTGAGATAATTGAGGAAATATCTCGTCTATACGTATGTGCTTGCATAGAACAAAATACTTTTAGACGTTATTAAACCATAAAATACACATTTAACGGGCTTAGTGTTTTGATATCAAGGTTA